>JALPQD010000862.1:0-450501 GCA_023101885.1 Typhlomys cinereus
GAAAGACAGAAGACCTGGATGAGGAGGCTTACTTTGCCAGTGTGATCAGCAGATGCTAAGCTGCTAGCTGTCTGGGCTGGTGGTCAGCTGCTTTCTGATTCTACCGGACCTGTGGCTTTTTGCTTCCAGGGCTTTGAAGCCAGTGCAGTGAACAACAGTCAGCAGCAAGAGTCCCCAGGGCTTAGCCCAGGATTTCCTGCACCTGGTCTCCTATACATTCTGTCTTCTGAGTTATTACTGGAGTTGCCCTTCTCTCCGTTCTGTCTTCTAAGTTATTACTGGATCTGGCCTCCTATCCGTTAGGTCTTCTCTATTATTACTGGCTTGATTCCCTCCAGCCACTGTCCCCAACCCGAATCTGCTTCCACCTCTTCTGATACAAATTCACTGTCTTATCCTTGATTTAGACTTGGCCATCCCTCAGGTCGGGTCTTATGCAGAGCTGCCTGGACTTCTCAGAAGGCTTAGATTGCGGCTAGGCAGAACTCTGTGTCCAGCCCGCAGCCTCTGCTGCTTCCTTGCACCTCACCCCCTCCTGCTTCCTGGAAGCCTCCTCTCTCTATCTCGGGAGGAGACAGGGTGGGGTCAGCTTTATGTCCCAGGCAGGAATGAGGACACTGAGTATAGAGGCCCTGAACTGAGTCTTACAGTGTGTTCCCAAGGTCACCCAGAGCTGCCTGTGGGTGGTCCCAACTAGAGCCTGTGTTCAGCACATCCCTGGGGGTTCACCCAGCTGGTGGCCATCTGTAAAGACAACCTGTGGGCACCTCCACCATCTTCTACTCCTTTTCACCTCCTGCCTTGCCCTCTTTGGAACCCCCTCACAATGGGCTTCCTGTAAGGCCTACCTACCAGAAGCTACACCTAGTATCTCTGCTTTTGCTTTTTTGCCCTGCCTCTGCCTGAGATGCTTTTGTTCCACGTTCTCTATCTGGTTCCTTTTTCCATTTCCCAAACCCAGGTCAGCTTTTCTCCTATTCCAGAACCCAGTCTTGTCAGTCACCCTCCAGTCCTTGGTGGCCCATGTGCAAGGTACCTCATGTGTACACCTGCGGCAGTGGCCCATGTGTTCGAGTCACAGGTTCTATCTGGTAGATTCCAAGCTCTGGAGATGTGCTTATGCTTCAGTCAGAGTGAGACCCAACAGCATCTAACAGATGTGTGAACTAGACTGTTTTTATCTTCCCTAAGTCTACTCCATGCTTTGTGAAGAACAGGGTTCATACTTCAGGCTTCCAGGAGAATTCTTTTCCCAGAGCAACCTGTGGTTGCCATACTGCTGAATTTGATATGTACTTTTCGTACATTTTCTCTTCTTTCTCTCACTCTCTCTCTTTCTGGACATTCATGAGTACATGTGTGCATGAATGCTTGCAGACCCGAGGCCTACCGTAGGGATTGTTCCTTGTGCCTTTTGAAGCAGTCCTCGTGCTTGAGCCAGGCTGGCTGGCCAGTGAGCCCCAGAGACCCTCCTGATTCTGCCTCCCAAGCGCTAGGATTGGCCACACCACCACAGCTGACCCCTTCATTTTATGTAGATTAACATTATGGATGGAGCCAACTCCCCACCCCCATTTTCACACTATAAAATTTCTGAGCAACCACATCTTTTAAGATGGAACTTTAGAAAGTCAAGCAGTGCAGAGGGGCTTCCTTGTCTCTGTACTGGGTCCTCTTGGATCCTCCTGCTCCTCTGACCTCTCTTAGCCTGGTTCTGTCCTCCCTAGGGGTCCGCTGGCTGGGCTGCATGCTGCCTTTTTGTGGTTTGTGCAAAGTAAAAAAAAGTTTATTTCCCTTGTCTCAGTGACAGTGACTTGGGATGTAGTAGTGACATTTTTTTTTTCTTGTTTGGTATTTATTTTATTGTCATACTGTCTGTCTTCAGCCAAATTCAGTGGGAAGAGTAGGCTGGAGAGGTCTGAGGCTGGACCCCAGCAGTCTAGTCATCTAGGACTTTTTCTTCCTCCATATATGGAGTGGCTCTTATTGAAATAAATGACCTCCAAAGTGTCTATATATATTGCATAGATTTTAAGAACACCTTTAACTCCTTGGCTTTCCTTTCTTATCCAGCGTTGTTGCAGTTCGCCTGCATGGTTGCTGATAAATGACCATCAAATGGCTTAAGGTAACAAAGGATTTATTTTCTTACTGATAGTCCAGTTACAGTCTGTAGTCCAGCTTGATGGGAGAGCATGCACTAACACCAAGGCCAAGGAAACTGGCCATACCATCTCTACATAATGGCTGAGAGAGCATGTCTGGCCAAGTATACACAAGGATACCAATTTCCTCAACTGGCTCTCAGTATTTCATTCATCTGTTCAGGGCCTAGTCCCACCCACCATAGGCTGGGCCATCAGCTAGACAATCTCCTGCAGGTTTGCTCTGGCTTAACTCAACCACTAATTCTCCATAAATGTGCCCAGAGTTCAAACCCTCAACTATCAAGTTGACACCTGTGCCTAACTATGACAAGTGATCTTATAAATATCATGTCTAGATGATGTTTTTTCTTGAATGCATTATTCTGTGCTTATATGCCATGAACTCCCCCCCCTCTCTTTCAAGTCTATTTCATCATTCAGAACTTAGAAATAGCATTGGAGGCCAAGAGGAAGATTTACTTTGCAGTCCCACTTGGTTGCATTTATAAAACTGTTACATGCCTTCGGTCCACTGTGCTAGAACCTTCTTTGTGAACCTGTCTTCCATTTATCAGTGTTTTGATCTTCTCTTTCCAACCCATCTTTCTTCATGAATAGATCTGAAAAATCACCATTGGTTTTGAAGAAAATACCCTTAGAGGTCAAATGGATTCAGACACAGTAAGCTGCAACCTTAGGTTATTTCTTAGCTTTATATCCAAGAACACCCAGAAATTAGTACTGTTTTATTACACTGGCATAGATACAAGTGTCAACTTGATGGCTGAGGTTTCGAACTCTAGGAATGGGCAGTTGAGTTAAGCCCAGAGTGAACCAGTTGATGGAACAGACTCAGTCCATGGCGGGTGGGACTAGGCCCTGGACAGGTGACTAAAATACAGAGAGCTGGTTGAGGAAGTTGGCATCCTTCTGTATACTTAGCCAGACACATGCTGGTCTGGCAAGTAAGGATTGTCCTTTTCTCATCCCGTATGTAGAGATAGTGTGGCCAGTTCCCTTGGACCTGGTGTTGGTGTAAGCTCACCTATCAAGCTAGACTAAGAACTGTAACTGGACAATCATAAGAGAATAAACTTGTTCACTTAAGCCATTTGATGGTGATTTCTATCAGCAACCATGCAGGCAAACTGCAACATACATCTTTGAGAACTGTACCTTTTACCCAGTCCACAGAGTCTATTTTCCTAGTCAGGATTCTCTGCCTTCCTTATTTCTTCGATTTCTAGGTCTAAGCTAAACCAATCCAGAGAAATCTGGCTGCCTCCTGTATTCTTTCTTGCCTAGCATGATCACTGAGTCTGAGCAAGCTTCTGACTGTGATGCCGTTGGTGTATTCTGACAAACATGTCCTCCATTTTAGCCTTGAATTTCTCCCAAGGTTGGGGTGGATAGCTAACCCTAGTTTAAGATCAGATCAGGAACACCCAGGCTGCAGTCTGACCTCAGACTTTATCCTTTTTCCTTCATAAGATAATTTGAGAATTGGAAATCCCTGTGCCTTCTATTTTTACACAGCTATTCTTAGGAGCAAAGATAACTTTGGCCGTGATTTTAATGTTTAAAAACATTCTTTGAAAAGTCTGAACGAGGTTTTTCTTGTAGTGACTGTAAATTCTGTTAAAATGAATTTTCTTTCACACCTTTAGCTCTGCTCTCCCCCATGCTGCCAAATGACAACATGGGAGGTAGAGTTAGTTTCCCTTGAGAACACACCAAGGCCTTGTCACCTATCCATCTATCCTCCTTCCTTCAATTTCCTGCTGGAATGCAACAGATAAAACTAGAGGAAGAAATAGCCACCCAGTCTTATAGGTGAAATCTTGAAATGGGTGTGGGTATGGGACAGAGTTGATATGCAAATGCAAAGCACTCTCACATAGAATAAGGTAGAGCTGGGGGATGTGGCTCAGTGGTAAAGTACTTCCCTAGAAGGCTTGAGGTCCTGGGTTCAATTCCTAGCATCCCCCAAAAAATGTGGAAAAGGGGGAAAATGAGTAAGTCGACTCCAAATGAAAACTCTCTCTTCTAGTAGAATGCTCAGGAACAATTGATGCTTCTTTTTCATCAATTTTTTCCCTCTTTATGCCTTGAATAAGCATCTACCTAAGTTATTTTTGTTGTATTTATTTTGTCAACGATTAATTCCAGTTATCTTTTGCTGACAAATGCAAAACCAAAAACCAAATAACTGCAGTAGACATGAGTTCCATGTGGTCTTACACACTGCTCAGTCATGGTCCATATGGGTCTGGCCCTCAAGCTCTCTGGAACCAGAGAATTGTTTCATTGACACTCTCCTCTTCCTCCTTATCTAATGACCACACTTCTCTACTAGCTCCACTTCCCTAGCTACCATGAAGCAGGAGCCTCCAGGCTTACCTCTCTAAAACCTATGAGAAAGAGAGAGGTCTGTTGGGAAAAAAAAGAAAAATTCCCTAGGAGGAAATCTCATTGGCTTACTTCTGGTCTTATGTCTTTTTTCTGCACCAATGCTGTGGTTAGAATGGGGAACTTGTGATTGGTCAGGGTGTGAGTCACATGTTTAGTGCTCTGACTAGGAGGAGAAAGAGTATTGACAGAAGGGTGATAGGCTGGCAAGTTACCCAACTGCCATTTTCAGTTGCCAGAGACACTGCGTAGTATTGCTAAAACCTGCCGCCTGCTTCTTGCTGCTGTTGAAGTCTTTGCTCCTACAGTTGGGGAAAGAAGAGCTTGGAAAGTTATGGTATCCACAGACCTACAGCCCTGTGTGTGTCCGTGACAGAGCATAGATCTGGTCTGTAAGTGTGTGATCTGTGAGCGCATTGGGTGGATCTGGGGGATTTACATCCCAGAAGTATGCATCCCTTCTCAGAAAGAAATTCCTACAGGTCACACAGTTCCTTCCAAACCACTGTCTTCCCTTCCGAACAGCCGGCACTCATGAGGTAGGAAAAGTGCTCAATACGCTTAAGTTGTTTGAACTCACAGTTTTATATCTTTTGACCTCCTAGTTTGTTTCTTACACATGTGCTGCCCCCTTCCCCATAACTGGTATCTAAAATTATTCCTAACCTTGGTTGGAGAAAATAGAGTAGTGCATTTGAGACGATTGACTAATTTAGGCTCCATAAAACTGCAAAACCAAAGAACAAGCATGCCATGGTTTTCAAATTCAACTCTTGGGATTTTCCTTTTTTCATCAAGTTTATAATTTTATTAAGAACATATCACCTGTACGTGTCATGGCAGAGGTTCCATCACCTGCTCTTCCTTCCCCAGATTGGGAGCCCCCAGGCTTTTGCTTGAATGTAGATCCTGTTAATTGTGAGCAGGAACAGAGAGCCAAGTTTCTAGCCTTTTCTAAGCCCTCTCAAGCTCTAGCCATTTCTGTGAGTTCAGTGTGGAAGCTCCTCCTACCCCATTCCCCACCCCCACCTCCCACCTTGAGGGTTGTGAGGACAGAGGAGAAAGTGAATCTTGGTTGTTTTACACAGTTGTAGGAACAGTGCAGACATTAGGTGGCCATGTGGCATGGTGCTGGGCTATATTTGTCAGAGTGATATAGATTATTATTGATTTTCCTGGGGTTTCTGTTTCCACTGTGCCTTTGATGTGGTGGATGCATGGCTCAGTGGACTTGCACACTTTCTCCTTAGGACCCCCTCCCACACACATCCTGTGTCCTTTAGTGAGAAGTCTTGCCCGATTTACTGTCTGTCCTTCCTGAATGCTAAGGGCTCCTCGTATCCAGGCAGCAATCACAGCGTGGCCGCTGCTTGAAACACTGTCCTTCTGACCTTATGCTTGCACTTGTGAGCCAAGCCCTGTTAGTAAGAGTTCCTTTAGGGGCACCTCATGCAGCCCTCTCAAGCTGGGGGCTTCCTTCTCCTGACTTAGTTGCTGAGAGTAAGTAAATGTGGGGCGGGAGCTTAAGACTTTGCTTGCAAGCAGAAGGACCTGATTTTGGATCCCAGATCCCATGTAAAAATATGAGGTGAAAATGGTGGCCCTGAAAGGTGGAGCCTAGGAAACCACAGAGCACAGTAATGAGGTAGAGCAATTCAGGATGATTCCCAAAGTTACTCTGGGGCCTCCACAGGCATGCATACACACACACACACACACACACACACACACACACACAGAGAAGGGTGTATTTTTGTTTAGTAAGTTAGCAGTTGCATGTGTAGCATCCAGAAACTTCTCTTTTTCATCCTTGATTTCCGCAGGCTGGAAAAGTCACTGATGTACATTGGATAATATCCAGATATACAGAAATGACCATTTTCAACCCATGCTAGATCTATTCAGAATACACAGCCATTTAATTACGATTTGATTGTCTCAATACACAAAAGTTCTAAGGATATTTTGATTAACTTTTGTAAATATTCCCAGAGTGGAGGAATAAGAGGATGACTTCACACAACACTCTGGGAACATGTGCCTACAACTGAATTGTCACTCTGACAGTGAGATGGGACATGCTGGGGAGATTGTGCGATGGCTCAATTAGAAAGAGTGGTTTGTTTTTTTTTCCTAGAGTTCTAAATTTTTTGTTTTACAATTAATTTATTTGCAGACTTATATCTTCAGCCAAAAACTATGTCAATTTCTTAATAACATGAAGGTTTGAATAGCAATTGAGAGGAATGGCTGGAGATGCTGAAGTATCCATAATAAACCTATTCTTGTGCGGCAAGGTGGCAAAATGTGAATATCAAAGTGCTCATCATACTAATGTGAATTAATTCAGCTAAGCTGAAAGGATAACAACACAGCTGTTCCCATAGATATTATGTCACTTACTAGACTAAAGCTGCTTTCATCAGGTCTACTCTTTTTGCATGTCTGGTGACAGAATTATGCTTTCAGAAGACTCAATGCCTTGTATTCCAATTGTATGTCTTGTCTGTCTTATGAGACCCCACAGTCTGGCTCACCCTTCTGAATTCCTTCTTCTCCTCCTGGCACAGTTGAGCCCCCCCAAAAAATGCTTCAAGGAGAAGGAAATGAAAATTTGTGGACCATGAATGTTACAGTTAGACACAGGTGTTAACTTGATGGTTGAGGGTTTGAGCTCTGGGCACATTTGTAAAGAATTGATGGCTGAGTTAAGTCAAATCAAGTCTGCAGGAGATTGTCTGATTGATGGAGTAGCATAGCCCAACCTGTGGTGGGTGTGACTTGTCTCAGCAGGTGGCTAAGACTTTGGTATACTTGGTACTTTGGTATACTTGGCCAAATATGCTGGTCTGGCAAGTAAGAATTGTCTCTCCATCAGCAGTCCTGTGGATGTATGGACTTGGGCCTTGGTGTTGATATGGACTCTCCTGACAAGCTGGACAAGGAACTGTAACCGGACAACCTGAAGCCAGAATAAAACTCCTTGTTCCCGTAAGCCATTTGGTTGTAAATTTATTGGCAACAATGCAGAAAAATGGCAACAATCAGAGTGTCCAGTTCTGTTACATAAGTCTCATATCTTACATGGTCGAGTCCTCGAAACCCTTACAGTAATAAGATCCTAGTGAGAAACTTGAGACTCAGATGTGTGGAGCAACCTGCATAGGTGCCCAGTGATGGAATGAACTCCAAGACTGTGTTCTCACGGTGAGATTCTTCTGTTTGAAACGCTGTTTGTCCTCAGCGACCAAGGCTAGGGTTGGGGACACAATTCAATTGACAAATGCTTGCCTTACAAGCACAAGGACCTGAGTTCATTTTCCGAGAACCCACATAAAAAATTTTGAGGGCACAACATGCCTGTAAGCCGAGTGCTGAGGAAGCAGAGACAGGGAGATCCTAGAGTTGGGTCCCTGAAATAGCTCCATGTTCAGTGAATGACTTGTCTCAAAAAACCACATGAAGAGTGATTGGGTGTTTATCTGGTATTGTAGTTCGTCTTACATGTTGCCAATACATTCATGACCAAATAGCTTATGGTAAGCCCAGAGGACTTTATTTGTTTGTTTGCTTGCTTGTTTATTTTACTTATGATTATCCAGTTAACAGTTCTTAATCCAGCTTGGCAGAAGAATTACACCAGAGCCAGGAGCTAAGGGAACTGACCACAGTATCTACAGGGTTGCTGAGAGAAGAGCAAACTTCTTCACTTGCCAGACAGCACGTCATTCCAAAGTGTGCTGAACTCACTGCACCAGATCTCATCTTATTTACCTGCCCAGGGAACGGTCCCAGCTCTCCACATCACTCAGATAGTCTCCGGTAGAGTAGACTTGCCCAAGGCTTGCCTTAACTATCAGGTCTTCACAGATGTGCCCAAAGCTCAGCGGGCAGTTGTAAGTTGACGTACACCTATTTAACTTCAAATGCACGTATACAGACACATAACAAAAAGCCACTTACAGAAAAAATAAGCTAGTACAGAGGCTGAACAATGTGGCTGTGGCGAGGCTGCGAAAGGATTCAGGCCCCATGGATCCAAGGTCAGGGCATGGCTGGACAGGATGGATTGGGGGTGGGGTATCTAGTGACCTTAGGTAGTGTGGCTGTGTAGCCTAAGGCCAAATGCTTACCTCTCTGTGCTCCATTTCCTCAGATGCAGATGATAAGGATTTGCCCTCTTTGCAAATAGTGTTTGTCCTGTTTCTACTGGAACTAGGAAGCGCAATGACCTAAACCACGCGCCAAGGGTCTGGGCTGTGGCAGAACTCTTCATGTGACAATGTGGTTTCACAACAACCTCTGTGACCTGTTTCCCACCCTTGATGAGCCCCTTTACTTGGGGGCTCTTCCCACCTGTCCCCTAGAACCATATGGCCATCTCGTATCTCTTCTTTTCGACATCTACGACTATGATCTAGAATTCTTTCTTGAGAACATATGAGATTCTGCAAGGTTTGATGTGTCTGTCCCTATCATGACTTCCAGGAATGGAAGGTGGCAGCTCCATCTGGGCGATGTTCTGTTTAGGAGTTAGATTTTGAGCATTTGCTTTGTAATAGGTGCTTGGAGTACAATAGGTAAGGACGGATGTGTGTATGGAACAGATGTGCTGTGAAGGGTCTTAAAAGAAGACATGTCTGTGAGTCTGTGATCCTTTATCAATTTGTGGAGTAGAGAAGAGTAGTTTTCTCACAGCAGGGGAGGGGAGGTAACCAGGGAGAGCTGTGCAGAGGAGTTAGAAGCCATTCTATCTCCCCAGCAAAAGACTTGAGCTTGGGTCTTAGATCCCATGTAAAAATATCAGGCAGAAACAGTGGTGGCCTGTCCTTTTAGCCCTGGAAAGTAGAGCCTGGGAAACCCCAGAGCAAAGCAAAAAGGAGGTAGAGCAATCCAGGGTGATCCCCAAAGTCACCCTTGGGTTTCTACAGGCATACACAGTCAAGTGTCTTCTGGTACTCGTGCATGTATATGCATGTGCACACGCATGCAACAATGAAGTTATCTTACGTTGGTTTTAATTAGCATGCACCACAATGACAAGCATTCTTCACTTGGAGTCTACTAAACCGATCACCCCTACCCTGCCACTAGCCTTCTACTGGGTCAATAATTAGCTGTCAAAATGATTGACATGAATGAAGTGTTTGGCAGGTCAAGCTGGTAGTGTTCGGTGTTGCGCTAGTTGGATACAAGCATCAACTTGACAATTGCAGGCTGAGCTCTGGCACGGCCACATCTGTGCAGAGGGAAGGCAAACCTTAAGCAAGCCTTCAGGAGAGTATCGAATGCAGGAAAACCCAGCCAACAGTGGATGGAGGCATTCCCTGGGCAGGTGGAGAAGATGAAGGAGGTTTGTCCCTCCCCTCAGCAACCTTGCAGATCTGGTGTGGCCAGTTTGCTCGACTCTTTGTTGTTTTGAGCGCTCACGGCAAGCTGGCCTGAAAGCTATAATCAGGCTCATAAGAAAGAACAAAAAACCCCGTGTTTCCCTAAATTCTTTGGTTGTGAACTTACAGAGATCGTGCAGGCAAACTATGACAGGTGCGGACTGAACAGCTGAGAAAGGCTGCATGCGAATTGTCTCCCTCCTGTTCCAAGAGAGCATTCTGTGACCCCGAGGACCAGAGACGCCACCAATGGTCATGCAGGCCACGGGCTGGGAAGGCACAGGACCTTGCTCTGTCCTCCAAGAGGTCTGGAGAGGATTGTGGTCTAGGGTGGTCTATAGATGGGGACCCCAGAAGTCCCACCAGATTGAGGAGCATAGGTAAGCAAGTGCTTCTCCTTCTCTGCGACACAAGGGCATAGTAGAGTGCTAAGTACCCTTCAGTTTTCAAGTAGGTGACTAGAAGGTTCTGTGGTGTAATGCAGAGCCAGTCACACAGAGAAGTGACGTAAATGGCTTGAAGGCTCTTTGTAAGTCTGTGCGCAAGTGAAGTGCTGGCACGCAGCTGGTAAATGTGAGTGATCTGCTACTCCTTGTTGGAAATCCAGTCTTCATTTCTCTTTCTTTTTTTTTTTTCTATAAAGTCCTTTTGCCCTAAACTTCATAGAATTGGTCTTTATTGATTTGTATCAGCCAAATTGTTTTGTTTGGTTCTCTGTGGGCTGAATTCTAGCAGACAGCTCTTTCACAGAGGAAAAATTATTCCACATCAAAAAGATGAAAGCTAGTGGATGATGAAAACACATAACTCATAGTTAATGTAATTTAAAAATAAATAACAATTACATAAATCAATAGCAATAACAATAATAATAATAATGAAGATGGACTGGAGAAATAGCTCAGGAGTTAAAGCCTCTGACCTACAAGCAAAAGAACCTCAGTTTGTATCCCCGATTCCACAGTAAAATGTCAGGCACATATGACAATAATCTGCAATTTGGGCCCTGGAAGGCAGAGCTTGGGAAACCCCAGGGCAAAGCAATAACAACACCCAGGATTCTTTTTTTTTAAGAAATATGTTTTTTTATTATTATTATTACTTATTCAACTGTGCGCATGTGCACGCGCGTGTGTGTCTGTGTGTGTGTGTGTGTGTGTGTCTGTGTATGTGTAGAACCACGGACGAATTCGTGAACCACCATGGACGCCTCCACCTCCTTCTGCCCCGGGGTTCACAGGCTCCGCCCTACCAGGACAAGAAGCGCAGGCCGCCCCCGCTTCCACCTGGCGTCTATACGTGGGATCTGGGATCCGAACTCAGGACCTTCCGCTTGCAAGGCGGAGGCTTAACCCCTGAGCCACCTCTCCAGCCCAACACCCAGGATTCTTGATGTCACTCTTGGGCCTTGAAAGACACACACTCAAGTGGCCTCTACACACACACCAAAAAGAAAAGAAAATCATGGAAAGCTTTGGAGAAAGGTACAACATTACTCACAGGAAGCTTTTCCTTCCATTCACTGTGCATGATTGTAAGAGTGGGCACATGCAGGCCTGCGTCCTGGCCAGGTGTGCAGGCTGCAAATTATACCTGAGCGATACTTTGCCAGGTCATCAAAAGGCATGACAGTGTCCAACTTCTCTGAAAAGCAATGTCCTAGCTTGAAGCCTCTGTGCCTGAATATGAAATGAAAAATTTCTCTAAAATGTCTATAGAGAAAGGGAGTCTCTAATAGGGCCCTTCCAAAATCTCCACGCCCAGAGGACCCGGTAAGTTCGTTAGTCGGAGTTCACAGAGGCTAGAGGGATGAAACTCATGAGCAGCTTGTTGAGGATAGATAGGGCCGACGCAGCAGCTTGACATTCCATTGATCAGCACTGGTGCGTCTACATTGAAGCTGAATGAATAAAAAGGGTTAATTTTTTAAAGGAGAGAGAGGCACTGAATACAGGTCTAAGGATTCTTCCTGCAATGATAGTACCAAAGTTGCCCAAGTAATTGAATGTTGAGTTGGTGAAGGTAATGCTAGCTGCTGTAACAAGTAAGCCCAGAGTGAGCATGGCAATGGGAAACCAGCCTTCTGGTAAGCTGTGGCTCATTGTACCTAGCCAGCACTTGTCAGCATCACTAGTTAGCATCGGTAGTAGAAAGATCATGGATGCATGTGAGCAGTTCCATGGGCCAGTCCTGGGAACAGCCCATATTGTTTATCCTGGTTTCCTAAGTACCATTCAGTGTTCAGTTCACTCTTCTGTAGCATAGGCCACGATCTTCCAGCTCTGGGTCCAGGAAGATGAGGCGCTGCCTTCTCTGTCAGTACTAAAGGTCACTTTTTAAATTACTATTATTAATGTGTGTATGTGTATATCAGAGGGCACTATGTGTTCCTGTGGAGGACCAAGGACTACAGGAAGCATCCTGGATTGCTTCTATCCCTTTTTTCTCCCCCTCTGGGATTTCCTAGACTCTGCCCACCAGGGCCAGAAGTTCAGGCCACTGCCATTTCTGCCTGGTGTTTTTTACGTGGAACCTGGGACCCAAACTCAGGTCCTTCTGCTTTCGAGGTAGAGTCTTAACCCCTGAGCCATCTCTCCAGCTCTAAAGGTAACTTTAAAGCAACACAGTCAATAATCTGCCATGGGGATCGTGAATATATTTTTGCTTCTGAGGGCAATTAGCCTGCTGTACCCCAAAGAACTTCTTAAAACCCTGGGTCAGTGTCTATTGGTCAGGGCCAGTGTCTGCTGCTTGTAACATGGATATAAGGACATGCTGGGGACTCTAGAAAGAAGTCATAGCAGGTATTTGAGGATGCCTGAGAAAAGGCCAAAAACAATTGCTTCATTGATGGCGGGGGTGGAAAGAAGCATGCTGTTTCTAGTTTGTCACATATGTGATTGTATGTCTTAGTCATAAAGTGTGTTTAGTCTGGTTGACCCAAACTTGTGGGGGCAGCAGGGAAGGAGAAGAGGTGGAGTTAGATTGGCTGAAATATGCATTATGGTCAGGCATGCTTGGGGGAAGGCTATTAGAGGCCTGGTACATCTGCAGGAAGGACTCGCTAACAGTGGGGAACAGGGTACGGAGGAACCATCTTGGAGGAAAAGCCAAGGCCATACTCCGGAATGTCATCCCAACAGCCCCGGATGCCATCGTAGGGCATGGAAGACCTTTCCCACTGTGAAGTGGGCATGCTATTCAGCCTCTTTCATGTGAGATGACATGTCCACAAGGTCAGGCACGTGGCAGGAACTTTATAAATCCCCAGTGAAGTGACTCATTAGCTGCATCCTTAGTGAACGTCACATCACTATCAGGAGAAGCTGGGGAGATGCTCTTTCCCCCATGAAATATGCATTAGCACAAGCAGCTCAGCTTCCTCCACACCCTAAAGATTCCTGAGTTCAGTGAAGGGGGAGAGGGGGGGAAAGACTTCCAGAAGTCTTAGTCCTTGTACCTTAGCTTTGGATGTTGTAGGGAGAATTGTCAATGTGATATCTTTCATACACTTCAAGAGAAGATGGGGAAAATGTCTGGCTGTTTCCCCTGAACTTTTTCTTTGAGTTCTGAACCTACTTGGGAGCGTGGTTGTCTTAGGGAGCTGGTTTACATGGGCCTCTTCCTTCCCCCTTCCTCGGGTTCCGTTTTACTAGTCAGGTATTCTCTCGAGTTCCCTGCATTTGCACTAGGGAAAGACAATAAATACTCTCTGGTGCCAGAGGGAGAGGAAAAATACTATGATGAATGACTGAATGCTGTTGCGTTTTCTTTGTATGATGTCAACAAAGGCAGCTGCTTTTAGATGATGCTTCCATTGGAAGTCACAGCTTGAAACATGGAATAAAAGCTTTGAGTTTTTCAGGACAGCTAACATTGGTGCAAGTTACTGACCTCATAAGAAAAGGGTGAATTATAACAGTGTCCTTTGGTCCATTATCACATCCACATATTATATTAGTCTTTGCCAGGCATGATGGTATGTGCCCGTAATCCCAGCATGCAGAAGGCAGAGGCAGGGGGGTTGCCACAGATTGGAAGCCAGCCCGATTAGGCAAGACCAGTCAAGGCTACAGGGTCTCCTTACTTTGTCCCTCAAATCAAAGCCAAATCAAAGGGCAAAGGCAGATGTCAGATTCGAGACCATGCTTCCTATCACTTCAGAGGGTGTCTAAGCTTCCAGCAATTATTTAGATTTTGTGATTACTTGCAGGAAAGTTGATGGGGCTGACTTGTAAAGCAAAATTTTGCAAGACAAAATCTTCATGGGGTGCTCTTGGTATGCAAAGGTTGAATGGCAAGAACTGTGTGAAGACAAGTTGATAACTCAAGTACTCAAGTCTAGAATCAAAAACCCAAAGTTGGGGTCAACCCCAGATAGCTCAGCAGACAAGGTGCCTGCTCACGGCCTGGAGACCTGAGTTTGATCTTCCAAAACCCCCATAGTGGAAGGAGACACCTGGCTTCTGCAAGTTGTGTTCTGATCTCCATCCATGCACCGTGCATGACATTGCATATGTGTTCCATCTCTCTCTCTCCCAGACACCCCTCCCTTTTTCCTCCATAAATAATCTTTTAAACCCCAAGTAGTTCCATAAGGCCTGTAGAGAATTCCAGTGGGTTGCCATAAGGAGTTAGCATATCAACAGTTAACACACTACATCCCCTCTAGTCCATAACTGCAGATCATCCTTGGAAACAAGTTGTTGAAATTTCTAGTCTAAGATCATTCGTTATTTCAAGTCTCATTTATTTTGTAGACCAAAGATAAAAGTTAACAGTGCACACCTGTTGCAATAATTCCTTCCTGGGGATGATGTAAGCTATGTGTGCCACCTCCTTATTGAGGCCCAACAACAAACGAAGTAGGGTCCCCCCAAAGGTCAGTTTGGAGGAAGCACTAGTGTGTTTATTGGACTTGCTTACAGCACATCAGTGGGGTTTACTTACAGGAGTGTTACCCCAAGTCTTGCCCTGTCCTGGATGATGGCTTTACTACGGCCACATGGGTAACCTGCCTTCAGTTAACTCCCCCAGCCTGTGCACTGTAGCCACATCCAAGAACTCAAGGTCAGTTAAGGCAGAATTGTATATAGATAGTTGAGAGTTGCATGAGGGAACAACTGGAATCCCAGGTGAGGATCCAGTGGCCCTTCCCATCTGCCCGTCTGGGAAGGAATGTCAGCAGCTAGCATGCCTGATTATCTCTTTTAAAGCAGGGGGCAGGTGATCTCCCAGAGATGCAGCTAAGAGTTGCTAAGTTTGACTCTGCTTTCCCTTCGTGATCTCTTCCATTGCATATTCCTTCTTTGTGCAGGACCCCAGGAACTGTTTCCCAGACTCAGGAAATGCATAGGCTACTTTGCAATCCCCCCCCCCCGCCTGTCATGTGCGTGTACATATGTGTGTGTGTATCTGTCTGTCTGTTTATCATCAGAGGGCATTGTGTGTGCCTCTGGAGGTCCAAGGGTGACTTCAAGAATCAACCCTGGATCGTGTCTACCTTCTCTTTGCTTTTGCTCTGCAGTTTCCCAGGCTCTGCCTTCCAAAGCTGCCTTGCATTTTTACCTGGGATCTGGGATCCAAACTAGGGACTTTCTGCTTAGCCCCTAAGTCATATCTCCAGCCTTACTTTGCAACCTTTAAAGCACTGTTAGAAGTGGAAGGTCATGCATGTTCCAATACCCTCTTTCCAGAATTCCGGGCTCTGGGCACCGTAGCCCCTCTTCATCTCATAGGTTAGTACTTTGGTCGGAATATCTAGCGGGTCTGTCTTGCTCTAGGGCAAGTCTGGGCATACATGGGACCCCAGTTTTGCCTTTTGGGTGAAAGTACTTTTATTCACAGCACCTTCCACTTAGCTGGCATCTTGCTGCCATTTTGAGTTTTTCCTCCAGGCCTTAAAGGTTCAAACCAGTCAAGTCTGTGGAATGTTTGTTTTTTCCAGAAAAGGAGCCCTATTAAAGCTATTGTTTTAAAAGTCACTTGGAGCAATGAAAACCTCCAATCATCCATTCTCAATACTAAAATTTAGGAGTGTCTAGGGCTTCAGGCAAGCAATATTGAATTAAATGTGTAGAGCACTTGAAGACAGCATTTGATTGTACATTTAAAATAGGGAATGCAAATTGAAATTTCTCCTGGGTGCTTTAAATCATGCATTATATGTGCAGTATTTTCAATTAGCTGCAAGGAGGAAAAAAAACACCTTCAGTATGGCTTTATTTTTACAGCTGGGAATTGCATAGAGAACACAATTGACTATTTCATCCATGGGAGATTTATTTAAATAACTCGTGGGGCATTTGCAGTTTAACCCATAATTGAAAATATTGTTGCAGTGTGGCAGGTAAAACCAGGAAGTCATTTTGCTTTCCTGAAGAGGTGTCCTGAGCTTAATCTGTTAAGCATGGTAGTTAGAGCTGGGCAGTGGGTTATTTAGGTCAGAACAGACTTAGTCCTTCATGTTGCCTTCCTAGATTTTGGCCCTGCCATAGAAAGGAAGGAGAATGGTTAACTGTGAAGTCAACCTATGCTTCATTGTGAGCAAGGACCCCAGACTGAAATGCTATCCAGTTTCTCCCATTTCTATGAGCCAATCACAGATTAAAATTCAGTTGGGATAGAAGGAGCCCGGCCTCCTCCCTGACTCTGCTCTAACTCCTCATGTTTTGCGCCTGGGACATGGATGAAGCATGCATGTCGAGACATTCAGAGTGAACCAGCTCTTTCTTGTGTGGTTGTTCACAAGCATGACTGGGGATCTGGAATCAGTGTTCCTATTGCAGTGATGTTGAAAATAGTGGTTAAGTAACACCGTATTGAAATCTATCATTTTTGATTCAAACAAAGAATATAGATTAATTAAGCATTTCATAGGCAGAATGAGAATGCTAATTGTCAATTTCCAACTTTTGTCATACATAGTGGTTACCAATCAGGGTCAATCTTTCCTCTATTCACAGGAACAATGTCAATGTTTCAACATGTGTGGTTGGCACAACTGGATGTGAGATGCTACAAACATCTCTTGAATAAATTGCAGGGATACTGCTGAACAGTCTAGAATACACAGATACCTACTCCAAAGGTATCTAGCTCAGCACATGAAGAGTACCAAATACTTGAAGATCATAACCTGCTTACAAGACAGCACCTTCTGACATTGGCCATAGTGTACCAGGTGCATTAAGTTGGTCTTTGAAGGCCTAGCTTTTTCATTAATGTCTTATTTGTATGTCAAGCACCTCAGTATTTCTGTGACATCTTGGGTGCTGGAGTACAGTAACAGACAGGATGACAGGTTCCCAAGAAAGACAGAGAAAGAAAAAGGATAAACGTGCCATTTAGGTGCTTCAGTGTGGAGTCAAAGCCTGCCAAGAACGTGGCAGGTTCAGTGTATCCAAAGAAAGAGGCCAGATTCTGGAGGCATCTACTTATGGGGTGTGGGACGGTCTTGCATTTCTTTGCAAGAGCACTGGGAGGCCGTTGGAGGGTTTGAACTCGGGTCTTGTGCTAAAGATCCCAGTCAGCCTTCTTCTGTCTCAGCACGGCCATGGCACAGCGCAGGTGGTGAGCTGGGCATTGGAAACCTCCAGTCTCTCTTCCAGAGAGGTTCATGTCTTGGACTGGGAACAAGGTGGATGGAGAAAGTAGACCATTGAAGATGTTGCTGGGAGAGAGAATGAGAGAACTTGATAGCTCAAATGCAGTAAGAGAAAGGATCGTTCCCAGACTTTTGGCTCAGATTCTTGGATGGGCAGTAGGTGATGTCACTGGTTGGAGGTTTGACAAAGAGCAGATTGGGGGTAATTGGTGCTTTTTCCCTCCTGTTCTAGAATTTCCATGAAAACTGCTAAGAGAACTTATATATAAAGGCACACCACATTTTTAGGGTCCTCTTGGCAAACACTTAAGCTTTTTCTCCTGGACCTTTTCTGCTGGGGTCACCCTAAAAGGCTTTCCCCTCATCGTTCTGGATTATTTACAAGTGGTCTCTTTGAGTAATCATCAAGCCTTTTTGCGACGCATTATGGCATCCGACTAAGCAGACAGAACTGTGCTGAGAGTCAGCTTAAGATTGTCTCCTTGCCATGAAATCTCTTGACTGCTGAGATGGGGCTCGTCTGGCTGTGCCACACAAGAACTTTTTTTAAAAAAATTGCCTGGGTCTAATCTTGCCCTTTTTCATCTTCAGGCTGGTAAGAAAACACTTGTTATTCATGAGCTTGGCAGCCTAGGAAGAACACCCAGGAACTTGCCAGAACCTGACGCCCAACCGGGTGCCCGTCAGTCATTTTCAACTCTGTCCCCAGAGCTGCTCACGGAACTGCAAGGGGCTACACTGCCACCCCAAGAGGACAAGGTCAGCTTTCCTGAGGCAGGTTTGATAGCATCTCAGACATTGGAGTCACGCCCGTATGAAAAAAAGTATATAAATAAAGAAATAAATCAAGAAAGCAGCTTCAACTTCCTTCATGTTTTTGGGACTCATTTCTGAGTATTTTGCAGCTGAAGTAAAAGATCAGGATGGGTGATCATGTAGCTTTGCCGAGACTTTTAAAGAGATCATCTTGTAGTGATGGACTTGTAAAGTGGTGTAAGGCAGTTTTGGTGGCTACCTCAAGAATATTACCATGTACTTGGTGGGTGACCCTTGTATAAGAACAGAACCACATAGCAACCAGCACATTGACATTGGTGTGTTTAGTTAGTCCACGTACCCTTCTTTGCTCAGAGTGTGCCAGTTTCATGTGGTAAGTAGCTTTTCCTTTTCGTTTCTTTACTGTGCATGCGCACATACAGGATGGAAGCCGGAGGTCAGGCTTGGGCTCTGTACTTTAGGATCCCTTCGAGACAGAGTCTCTCACCAGGATTAGGAACTAGGCTAAGCTGGCTGACCATGATGCCCTGGGAATCTGTCTCCACCTTCCCAGCACAGGGATTGCAAGCATCCACCATTGTGCCACAATTTTATGTGGATGCTGGGGGTCAAACTCGGCATCTCACACTGCCACAGCAAGCAACTTGCCAACTGAGCCATCCCTCCAGCCCCTTTATGGGATTCTTTTGTAGAGCAGCAGACATTTTGAATTTTGATGGGGGTCCAAATTTACCAGCTTTTCAGTTTGTCTTTGCCTTTTATGACATGGATGCCTTTAATGTTGTGAGAAGTTCCTGGAGCAGAGCTGATTGACTGATAAGAACCCCAGTGATGTGGGGAGGTCTGGAATGTTGCCAGTCCAGAGCCAGATTACCTTGAGCCCATCTTTAGGCCTCTTAATAACCATCTAGCATCCATCTCTGTAGGAGACTTAACATCCTTGCGACGATTAGGTAAATCCTCTGGAATGTCCCGCCAGACCCTGTTTCCACCAACCAGAAGGTTAGGAATGTCATTAGATAGTATCTCTTTTCTGTAACAGAAATCTCCCTGTTTGCTGTAACCTGCCTGCCCGATGTTTCCACCAATGTATTTGAAGAGTGTCTTGATTTATGACTTTCTTCTGTGATTATAAAACTTCAAGAAACTGTTACCACAGTTTAGGGCAACCAGAATCTATGTTCTCAGGTCATGGTCATTCATACGTAGCTCCAGAATAAACGAACTGCCTGCCATCCCTTTGAGGGAAGAATCGTGATTTTTTCCATTTACAGTTAAGTCCAGGAAAGATTAGGGTTTGGAGTCCTGCCTTTTCCAGTGTGTTCTGACCCATGGTTGTTGGCGAGGAACCTGCAGTGGGAGGAGGTGGGCGCTGAGGAGCAAGAGCCTCTTCCTGCTTCTCTGTAGGCTGAGCTGTGGTCTGCGTTCATCAAGGTGGTGACCACAGGGTCAACAGTGCTCTGTTCAGGCGTAAGATGATGCTGGCATGGGATGGAAGACGCTTTCCAAATCTGTCTAAGCCATTTGGGATCCCTGGAGACTCCTCTTGAACGACTTCTCTGCCCTCACCCATCTGTCCCCTTAACCAATCACTTGCAGCTCACCCTGTAGAGCCATTTGCAAGGTAAAGAGAGGAAAATGATTGTAGATATCAAATCAGTAATACAAGTAATACTTGATTACAGTCTGTCTCCCTGCTGGACTGGGCTCTGCTAACCTCAGTTCTATTGAGTTTAAACAATTGTTTCCCTTTGGGTCCCCAGCTGCTCCGTGAGATGCCTCAGCAGGTCCCTCCCCAAGCTTTCACATTTCCAAGAAACAGGGAACTCTTCAAAGGCCATGCCCAAGTACCCCCGAGGCACCACACCACCCCGGTTGAGAGCCCTGGGGGAAAAAGCTAACAACTCTGATTTGATAGAAGCATGCCATGTGCAGGGACTGAAATTGCAGCCTTATCTCATTCCTGTGCTCTGTTGTCATATGATGATAAGTCTTTACAGGCAGGGTTCATTGGTGCCCTGCCTAGCACCCCAGCCCTCCATTTCTCTGCCCCCCCACCCCCACCCAGTACACTGCATTTGGGGAACAGAGAGCAAAAGGCTGTACTTAACCTTGAAGCCTTCCTTACACCTGACTCCAGAGAAGCCACGTGGCTCGAGCTGTGAAACTGAGTCGTGGTGATCTGACTCCCCCTCTGCTGTGAATGTGGGTTTCCTTGCCCGCTGTCCCCACTGACTAAAATAGGAACACGCCGGGCCTCGGTTCCTGCCTGATTAAAGCCCACATCCTCCGTTATGGCTGTCAAAGCCTTCCAGACCTGGGAGCTTAGGAACACCATCCTTCTGGTCCGCAGGGCTCAGGGTCGCCTGCCGACTAGTCTCTTCTGAGCTAAGGAGGGCGTTCCCTTCCTCTGCAGGCAATGGCCTCCCTCACCTCACTTTTTTAGGGTAATCTTGGCAACCCTGTGACCTAACTCGGTACTCCAAGACTCAGTCTCCTCTGGCTAGCCAGACAGGTTCCTTCAGATTGGGGGGTGGGGAGGAGACAGTAGGGTTTGGGGCTCTTTGTTGCTTAACTAAGCAGGTAACTAGATATAAGCACTTCAGAAAGCCAGAGAGTTAAGTTCTGTGGTCTGAAGAATGATGCAGGCTATGGGTGAATGTTCAGACGCTATTCTCTGTACTGGGCAGCTCTGTCTTCTGAACTGGATGGAATATGAGAGCAGTTTTGGTTTAGCAAAACCCAGGCAGCTGTGAGGAGAGAGTAGGTAGACAGGGGACAGGAGGCCCTGCCCGGGGGAGAGGGGTGCACAGGAAGATAAGCTGAGGAATGGAGGTGGAGTGCCAGTCACCATCCCCCCCACCCCCGCTGCTGCCGCTCTGAGGAGAGGCCAGGGAAGCAACTGGCCAGTGCTCAGCCTAGGGTCACCCTCTCCTGTGCCTCCCGATGCCCACTCCTCACCTCCGGCCTCAGCGCTCCTGTACAGGCTGTTGGCAAACCGGGAATGATAAATTAGGCAAGGCGACAGTCAGGCAGGACCCATAATTATCGGTCCCAAGCCTTCCCTTCTGGGAATCACCGAGATAATTGGCTGGATTCATTCCTCTCCCACAGAGAGAAGCGTCAGGTTAAAGATGCCAAAGAGAATTGCCAGTCGGTGCGGATGGTGATTCCACTTTGACCACGACTCTAGGAGAGGAAGGTAGTGAGTGGCATTGCCGCGTGCCCTGGGGAGAGCAGCTCTGAGCAGGTATTCTTAACCTTTGCACCGACACATGGGACATGAAAGCTGCCTCCGATACATTTGTACCCACCATGGGTCTGCATCCCTGATCTCCACCCACTAGATGCCAGGAGCATCGTTCACCGGAGTATGACAGCCAAAAATGTCTCTAGTTGTTGACAGATGTCCCCCTGGGTGGGGACAGGATCACCCCCACCCCTGGATGAGAGCCACGGCCCTAGTGTAACAGACATCATATTCAGTTTTGGTGCCCGGTAAAGCCAGGTGGCTACTTGGTTGCTCCAAGTGCTTGGTGAACTAAGCCCAGGCAGAACACAGTCTCTTCACCTTTTCTGCTGCTGGTTTTCATTCTCCACTCTGGGAAGCAGAGTGGCCTGGGATTGAAACACACCAGTTCTCAACCTCCGCTGTTTCCCCCATGCATGCGCTGGACATGCTTGGCAAGCTATTCAATTCCTGGGCCCTGGTTTCCATCATTAGTAACCCAGAAATACTAATGTCTACTTAACTGGAGGATTAAATTACATGTCGAACATAAAGTACAGTGTCTGGCGTTTAGTAGACGTCTTAGTCCATTTAGTCTGCTGCAGCGCAGTACCGTAGACCAAGGGGATTGCAAGCAACAGATGCAGTTTTTAAGTCAGGGCAAGATACTGGCAGAGACCAAGGGGATTGCAAGCAACAGATGCAGTTTTTAAGTCAGGGCAAGATACTGGCAGACGTGGTGACTGGCGAGAGTCTCTTTTCAGTGTGTTGGTGGTGCCGTCTAGCTTTTCCTTCATGCATCAGGAGGGACTAGCCATCTTTTTCATTGGGGTATTAATAGTATTTATAAGCCTTGACCTAATGTTCTAATAGGCTCGCAAAGCTTCTGACAGCATCACCTGGGGGGGAGGGGGGATTAGGATTTTAACTGTGAATTTGGGAGGGCACAAGATTCAGACTGTGGTAGTAAGTATTCAGTAAGCAGTGCTATGGTATTGATGGTGTGTGTTTCAGGTTTTATGCAAATTCCGTCTGAGGGAAAAAAGTTGCTGTTGCCACATAAAATAGAACGGAACAGCTAACTTGCATTGGATAATAATTTGTTTCATAAGCACATATTGAGTTGCTATTATATTCCAGTTGCTGTAACAAACACAAGGGATACAAAGTATTAATAAGTCATTTTCTTTGCCGTTAAGTATGTAATATGTGGATATCAAGACAGATTGGCCAAGTCATTCATCAAAACAGCCACCATTTACTGGCACACAGTATGAAGTGGTATAGAGCCTACAACATTCGTATTGATGTGCAGAAAGGCATCTCCTGTAGTGTCTGTCCACACTTCTCCTTTGCCACTAAATACGATTTTGCCAGTTTGCCTGATCCTTTGACTTACCTATTGCCCTTAGCTGTCTCTGCTCCTTTGTGGTCTGTCTCTCACCTTTCACCTAATCCAAGATATAAGTTCCTGCCATACTGTTTTAAGTATAATGTGTCATTTCTGAAATTTTGCAAAATAAAGAACAGAATAAAAGTGTCACCATCAGAAGCATTTGTCTAAATGGTATCTTGGTTAACTGTCTTTTTTGTTTTAGGAAAAACAACATATTCGATTATATTTATTGACAGCTTACTGTTTCCAGCACCTACAAGGTGCTGGACTCTAAAACAGAACAGAGACAAATCTTGCTCTTGTGGAGCTTACATGCTAGTCGGAGGTTGGAAACTGACAAAGGACATTAACACACGTTAAGTGATTTAATATGCTAGTTACTTTTGTTGGTAGATGTAATGACACTTAGGGAGAAAGTGAGATTTATTTATTCAGCTTACGGTTCCAGAGGGAGGTATAGTTTCCCATAGCAGAAGCGGCATGGTTGGCTGGCCAAAGCTGGAGGAGGTACGTCACTTTAGTCATCTTGGAGAGCTGAGAGCTGCCAGACTGCTTGCTGCAAAGACAGACTTCTCCTGGAGGCAGGTGGGACAAATCCACTTCAAGGCCCACCCCCTTGTGACTGCCTTCCTCCAGCAAGGTTCCACCTCTCAAGATGCCCATGACCTTACCAAACACATGAGACTGTGAGAGACACATTTCAAACCATGACAGTAGAGTCATGTAAAACTGTAAAACAAGAGTGACAAGGCCTTCAGGACAGGTGGACGGGTCTCATTGAATGTTCATCTTAAAAACAGCAGCCAAAATGGAGCATCCCACCAGCATTTGTTGAACACATAAATTCTCTGGCTTCATCCGCTAGTGGAATCTGAATTTCAGAATGCAAAGGGCACACGTTGGCTTCCCATCACTTTCTGTGCCTGCATGTAATTTTTACACAGCTGAAATGTAAAAACTTTTGTTTCTAGTTGAGGTATGTCTCCATCAGCACTGGGGAGGCTGAAACAAAAGAACTGAAAGTTTGAGTCCAGTCTAGGCTATAAAGCTAAACTGAGGAACAAAAACAAGTAGTCCCTAAACAGCCACAATGCATGGCCACTTAATACGTCACTATTGTTCTCTTAGCAGGGAGTACCAGTGTGTTGAGTGCATGTCATGGCCTTAGTGCAGAGTAATACAGGCCACATTTACCCAGAAGCAGCTGAATGTGCGGCGTGATTCCATAAGGAAGGACTTGTGGGCAAAATCGGTAAAGAGGGTTGGAAAAGGGAAAAGTTAAGCAAGGGATAGTGTGAGACAAAGCCCAGGGGCAGAGTTCTTAGGAAATTCTGGAAAGTCAGTTGTACCAAAACCAGGAGTCTATCTATGGCTGTCGGCCTTCTTGAGGAAGGGGTGTCTGTAAACATTCAGCCACTTCAGACCCCCTAAAAAAAGTGGGCACTGCCTCCCGCTGGCAACTGTCCAAAAGTAGCAGGTGCATGCTATTAAACAAAGCACACCAAAGCTAGAGGGCAAGTATACCAAGCTGCTAAAAGGCTACCCACAGTGGCTCCCCCGCTGGAGATTTAAATCGCAATCAAAGTTGTCAGTGCAGTTACTTAGTGCGATGGTTTTGCTTCTAGAAATAACGGAACATTTTAAGATCCAGATCATTTTTTGTTATCTTAGCTGCTAACAGGGATATTACTTTTTAACAGGTATAGGCTTCTTGATTAATTCTTCATACCAGACTGCCTTCCAGAAGGACTTTTGAATCTATTCTTCCAGCATTTGCTGTTCCTTGTTTTGTCACTAGCAACAATTTAAAGAGCTTTGGTTTCTTATCCCTGAATCAATGACCCGTAGACAACATCACTATTATTCCAAAGAATAGCAAAGTCATGTTCTTCATCCAGCTTTGAGATTAAACCAGATAAGGTACATCTCAGAACAGTTTTTTATTTAAAAATGTTCTGTTACAGATGAAAAGAATTTGCCATTTATTAAAGCATCTACAAATTCATGGTTAATACATATCTTCAATATTTTAAGATCTATAATACCTTTTACATGTCAAAAGATACATCCTTGTTTTTAAAGATTGGGAGCCCCCTGGGCAATATCACTCTAGTATTTTTGGTCATTCCTCCTGAGGTTAGGAAATAGCCATTTAAAGCCTTGCATTTAGTGATCTAAGTCAGCAGACTGAAAGACATGTCTTTCAACTATTACTGCCTTAAAGGGGATATACCTACTTCCACCCAACCATCAGCAACTGCTTCATCCTCCTTACCGATATCAAAGTACAACACTGTTTTATTCTATTTCTGTCTTAAGTCGCCTAAGGAAACCTTGAAGGCACGCATGGGTCTTTGCGAGGAGGAAATGTGCTCGACCCATTTTCTTACTCTTGTCCCTGAGAAGTTCTGAATAGTCTTGAAGCAGTATAAATGTATCTCAGTCCTTGGGCACCGAGGAAGAGACCAGGATGGGACCAGCATTGCCATCTGCTCTCATCTAGTCATTGTGCCTCTGTAATTCCCATGGCCAACCTGAACACGTGACTACAGCAAGCGCCATCAAGATTGTGACCAGCCTTGGATCTCTTGGTTAGGATGCTAGAACTTGGATTCGAATCTTAAGCAAGCTGTGTCTGAAACTTAAAGGAAGAGAGTAAATGTTTAGTGCTGTGTTTTAAGTAGTAGGCAACTAAGTCTTTCACACAATTCCTTTCTTCAATTTTCCACCTTCCCCCTAATGGTAGGTTTTAAAATGAACAATGTATGGATAAAGGGCACTTAAATAACAGAATGTGCTGGGCCAATAAGATATATGTGTTTCATTTCAAATTGATTGAAATACCTTTCCCAATCCTTTTTAGGTGCTTTCTTGGTGAAATTAGTGCATTAGGCTTAACCTCTACATACATAGCTTTTGAAGTGAGAGATGAACTTACGAAAAAGTTCAGGCGACTTAAGTTACTTACAGTAGTCTGAAAAGGCATCTAACACTATCTTCTGTTACCTGTTTGTTCTCTTAAGTCATGAAGGTGGGGACTTTCCAGGGACAAGATTTGGTTCATCTGTTCATTCACCAGCCTTGGTTTCCTTTAGGAAATACCCCACTGGGAAAATACCAACAGGTCTTCAGGGACATGTTTCAAGAATGGCTTCAAGATAGAATCATCTGTCCTCTTGCCCTTGTGAGACATACTTCCAGTCTGGCTTTTCTTTTCCTCATAAGCTGAACTGCAAACACTTGTGGAAGGATACTCCTTGCTGCTTTAAACCTTCCTGGGTCAATTCTGGAAAGATCCTGGAACAGCTCTTACCACACATCCTTGAATTGGAGACTTTTCTCTGTTGATAAAAAACTTGATAAGAAGCATTTGCTCTGATTGCCAGACACAATGATCCTAGGTGAAAATCTCAACTTGACAACTTAAAACCTTTCCTGTATGTTTCTTTCTTTGGGAAACGCTCTCAAGAAAAGCTGTTCAGAGGTCTGGTTGGCAGGTTTCTTTCTGTCCATCCAAAAGAAATGACCGTCCACAAGCAGATCACTAAGGGGGCGTGGGTTCCAAGACCCAGAGTCCAAGAAACAGAGGTCAGAAGGATTTCAGTCAGTGCTTCTCTGTCGCCTTGGAGATGTCGATCCGCTGAGAGGAGGGGAGGAGTCAGCTGGGTGACCGCTCTTGTCTTGCCCTGTGTCACATCCTCATTGCAGGTGCTTGGCGGCACTATGATCCTGTCTTAGAGTGGGCAGATTCAGGAGACTCTCTGATTCACTTTAATAATCCCACCCAGCTTTTAATGCTACCTACCCCCTCCCATCTTGGTCTCATCCATTGGGCCTTCTGCGGCCTCTGTGGCCACGGAGGCAAGACAAGCTGATTTTAAACAGTCTGTCTTTCAGGATTTGAATGTAGGGCTGGCGACACAGCTCAACAGCACTTGCTTGCAAACCTGGTGACTCAAATTCCATATTCAGAGACCCACGCAGTGGGAAGAAAGAACCAACCGCCTTTTGAAGTTGTCCTTTTGACCTTTTCACCCTTGCTCCATGGCATGGATGTATCATCTTCTGCTCCTTCCTCCTACTGTTCCTCCTCTTCCTATCCTTCGCTCTCAAATAAACAAAGATCCTAAAATATTAAAATATATTTTTAATTTAAATATTTGGAGAGCTTGGAGAATGACATAGTGGGATCGAGCTACTCTGTATCTGTCACCCAAGTATCATCATAGTTTGCTCAACATTTGTGAGATGAGCATGCTCAGATGCAGTCTGTAAGTACTGCTTCCCACTGAAAGGACCCCAGGGCCCCTGGTGAAATGGCTGCTTTTACCTGGGACAGGAAATAAAGGAGTCTAGAATATCTCATCAAACCATGAGACAAGGATGCTAGTGAGAGTACAAGATCACCGTGAAAACTTCAAGAACCAATGTAAGACAATGTTAGTCTCAGAAACATTAATATTCACAGTGGACCAAATCCTTAGATTATGTTGAAGAACAGAAGTTTGTGATAGGAAAACAAAACAGAGCTCTGTAGTGAATGAAGAATTGGGTGGCAAGTGTAATTCAAGCATTTATCCTAACTTTCCTACACACAATGAACCTTGGGTTAATCAGACATTTGGTTATGTAAGTGTGTAGGATATGCATGCATACACATGTGGTGTATGTGCATGCACATGTGTAGAGGCCCAAAGTCGATATTGGGTATTCTCTTTGCTTGTTCTTCCACCATTTGCTTTATGAAACAGCATCTCATCAAACCCAGAGCTTGCCTTTAGGTCTAGTGCAGCTAAGCAGCTTGCAATTTTCATTCTCTGCCCATTGAGGTTGGATTGGCAGGTGGGCTGTGACACCCATTTAGCAGTTTAACTGTGATCAGGAGATTCAAACTCTGGTCCATTTGTGTGGCAAGCACTTTAGCTGTTCAACCATCTCCTCAGCCCCAGAAATATTTATAAATATTTATTTTTATAGAAATAATCCAACAAGTGAATGAAGGAAAGTTAGAGTCATGGTAGCACCTACCCTTTATTAGGAGAGGAAAGAAAGAGAGGGCAGGAGGGAACGAAGGAAGGAAAGAAAGGAAGGAAGGAAAGAAAGGAAGGAAGGAAGGAAGGAAGAAAGGAAGGAAGGAAGGAAGGAAGGAAGGAAGGAAGGAAGGAAGGAAGGAAGGAAGGAAGGAAAACAGATACATGCACGGGCAATGATCACATCCCAAGTCCTGTCAGAGAAATCGACTTGAATCAATTGAGTTGTTCAGACTCTAGAGCAGGAGTCATTGACAAACTTTTCCAGATGGCAGCTTTTTTATTGGGAGTTATTTGTGCTTACTTTTCAGGCCATAGATTCAGATACCATGATCGAAGTCTACCGGTGTCACAGTAAGTCCAGGAGACAGAGGAACTGGTTAAGCAGCGTCGTGTGAACGTCATTACTGAACCGAGGGGTGCATAGGCAATAAATATTAAAGCAACTTAGGAAAGATTTTTTTTATTTTTAATGTAAGAACCATTTTTAACCTGTTGTCATTTATGGAGCATAGCAGAATCAAATAAAATAATTTAGAGAGGTAGGTAGCTAAGTAGATAGACAGACAGATACATGTAATTTGTTAACTATTATGCGACATAAACAGGATCTTTTGTGTGACTGTTTCAGTGTTTGTTGTTTCGTCAGTTGATCATACTTTGCTCCAGGGGTCTGCCTCAAATCTGTGCAGCTCAGGCTGGGGGTGGGCAGCAGTTGTGGGGTATTGGGGGAACCATAATAAAAAGGTATGGCAGGCATGTAGTGGGAAGTTTGTCGTGGAAGTGAGGATCGTAGGTATCCAAACTTCCTTTAAAAAAAAAAAATCTTTCTTGAGTATGACTCTAAATCCAGACTCATATGCAACATCTCCTGAATTTTAGTTGCCTAAAGTATTTTTAGAACACTGCATTCCACAGGAAACCCAGAGCAGCAGGATTAATCCCGCGGGTTCCGCCTGATTTAGAGTCTCCCAGTGGTAAGGATCTGAATAGAGCCTGTGAGCACAGGAGTCTGAAGGCTCCTGCCCCTGCCTTCCGTGAGCTTCCTGTCTAGTGGGGCAGGGAGGGAAGGTTCTTGGAAAACAATTCGAACAAAAGGTGCAGATAGAAATGATAGTGGCATTCAGAGAAGGAAGTAAATAGGCCCACATGGAACAATCCGCTTATAAAAAAAAAAAGAAAAAAAAAAAACACCATGAAAGGAATCGGGAGCTACACTGCTTGAGACCAAGGCCTGTCAACAGAAAACAGCCCTGTAAGGGGACCTGGTGTATTTTACAGACTAATGGTCTTTGGTAGCCCACTGGTGGATCCCCCTCCCCCACAATCAGGTGCAAATAGGCAGTGAGCTGTTGAAAGCTTGGCAGTAAGATTTAGCAAGGATTTCGGGTTCATGTGTGTAGAAGGGATGCTTGAGGTCACGGGGTCTGCAGAGGATGCTCCTCCCATGTTCCAGCAGCAGACCATGTGCTTTTGTAAATGTATTTTGAATCTGGAATTTGCAAAACTCCCTTCCGCACTGTGCTAAACCAGGCTTGGAGCTCAGAGCAGCACTCGGTTACTGCAGAAAACATTCCCCATGTTGAAAAACAGAACCGCTTAGAGGCAGAGTGAGCCTGTACCCGGATGGATGCACCTGCCCGCGGTGGTGGCTTTGTTGATAGGCTCTTGATGTCCCTCAGTGATGGCCTAAAGTGCACACTTTTTTTTATTTCTTCAGAAGCATTATTTAAGACCCTGGAACACTTGAGTGGATTTACAATCTCTGTATCCATGCTGCCTGATACATTTGGGCAACACTTAGTGTTCTCTGGAATGAAAGGGCGAAGTGTGTTTTCTCTTAAAAATAAGTGTAAACAGAAGGTGACCAGAGTCTTCCCACGATGGAACTCTACTTGGCTCTTGAGAGAAAGTGGTTTTGAGACCAAGAGTGGCAACAGTTATTTCATGTCAAAGATGTCTGTTTGGGTATATTTATTTCATCATTGGACTTACACAAGCCTGGAGTCATTCGTGAATCAACATCTACTCTCCAGGGTGCTGAGCTTATTCTTAGACATGTATACACACTAGGTGAGCTTAGACTTGAGAGCATTTGGCCAAGTAAAAGTTATGCCCAGAACATCAATCAAAAATAGCTCTGATTCTAAGTCCCACAGGGCCTGAGACTGCTCTAGCACTCTTATGAAACCGAACATAGACATCTCACAGAAACTTCCCAAGGCCAAGAAACCAAGAAAAACACCCACATCATAATGAAAATGTTCTTTTAGCAGAAAAAAAAAAATAGCCAAGCAAAATCCTGCTAAATAAGGTAACTGTTTATTTGGGAGACTTTTCTGGCTGACTGAAGGATATTGGGGCTCTTGTTATCATTAGTCCTTTCACCATCTTAAAGCACATTGGATGCACACACACATGTACACACACACTTGCCCACACACACATATACTTTCACATGCACACACTCTCGTATGGCACACACATACAGTCACACACACACACATAAACATACACTCTCGTGCATGCACACATATATACTTTCATACGCACACATGCTTACACACACACACACACACTCACACACATGCACGCATACACACTATTTAATGAACTACAAGTTACTAGTTGCAAAATCAATGTGATGGCCTTAATGTCTTGAGAATGTCCAAATTCAACCATTTATTCAAATCTCCTCTTACCAGAATAGGCTGTAATGTAAGAGTAAATAATGAAATTGATGAGGTCGACACTAGTCCCTTGGTTTGACCATTTGTTAACCAAGGATGTACAAATTGCTTTTATATCTGTAGTCACTTTGTGTGGTGTTAAATTTTAGAGATTGTATGAAGGAGAGAGGGAAGGAGACAGGAAGAACACAACATTTAACTTTTCCATGGAGCGAGAATCCTCTACAGTCACGGCTTGGACCCCTGGAATCCCTCCAAGGTCCAACAGGCTCTAGGAAACTGGGGGGATTGTCATGGTATTAGAGCCAGTCTGAGGTGCCAAAGTCAAAATAGGCCATGCTGGGCCATAGTGCAGGCCCACGTGGGTGCGAATGTAGGTCACTTACACGTTTTGAATTCAGACAGGCCGACTTTTCAGTTATTGCACAATGGAGCTCTGGAGCAACACCAAATGAATTTTTTAAAAGGTGCTTATTTCTCAACACATAAGAAAGATGCAACATGCCTTCCCACCATGGCCCCAGGGGCTTGTTGCCTGTGCAGGAGCCAGGTGGGGAATTCTGTGGGTCCTTACCCAACACCGTTGCTGGCATCTCCTTGGAGTATGTTGGGAGTTCGCAGAAAGGCCAGGGACTAAACATGAGTATTCCCTTAGCCATGTGTGATAAAACTAGAGTTTGATGTGATGAAAAATAATTAATAAAACAGAAAGCAGTGTTCAAAAAGCCCAGGGCTCAATCCCAAAAGTGTCTGTTAAGCAAGTGCCAGTCATGACCTAGCGAGGGAAGCTGGGAAGGAAAGACAGAGAGACGATTTGCCTGGTCTTCTTTTCCGTGTGAACACAAGTCTCCTTACTCCAGTTCACCTGTCCCTTAAAACTGTTCCCTCAGTCTCGCTGTCTGTGACCTCCCACGCGATGTAGGGGGGCATTGGTTCTGCAGAAGAACTGTGCCCCACAAGAGCTTGGACTCTTCAAAGAGGGACCAAATTAGCTACATCATGAGTTTCTCTTTCATTTTTGCCAGCTGCTTCTGTGAGGGAACGCACTTGCTTGCCTGTAAATACATGTAAATTTCCTCCCTCTCGCTTCTCACCACCCAAGAGAGCGCTGCAAGGGGTCACCACGGAGTGAAGCTGATTTCGAGTAAATCGATGTAATTGAAAAGCTCAGTGTAAGCCAGGCTGCCCTCTTAGTTTACGGATTTACCAATTGTTCTGCCCTGTCGTGGCTTTGCAGTGGCTGCTAAGATTTATTTTAATTAACAGCTCTGTAATTTAAAGGTTATATAATATATATATATTATGGTGAAAGAATTGAATCCATGTGATTTCAAGAGGGTGTTAGCAACTGGAGAGATTCCTGCCCTTATTTAAAGTCTGTGGGTTTGCTCCTTTGACAATTCCATACTTGAATACAATGTATCTTGATCTTATCTATCCTGACTCCTTTTTTCCTGGGCCCCCCTCTGTATATAAAATGTGTATCCCACTGAGTTCAATTACTGCTGCCTGAAATATAAATGACGTCCTTGCTTCGAGTCTACATGGGCCTCTACCACAGCTTACTCCTCCTCGGGTCCTTTGTCTTGTCATCCTTTGCCTGTCACATCCTTCCCGTCTCCGTGTGTGGCTGGCTTCTACTGTCAGGTCTCACCACCTGTGTCCCTGCTGCAGAATCACCTCCTCCCCGGATCCGTCTCCCCCATGCTGTTCATTCACTTACATCACTTCGTGATCCTGGCCTAATCACGTGCTGGTTGATTGTCAATCTCCCTCTAGAAGCAGATTCCCAAGAGGGCTGGGAGCCATGCCCATCAGCCTTCATAAAAGGGCTTGGCACATAGTAGGCCCTTGGTAAATGTGGATTTCAGTAGGTGACAGACAGGCTTTTGAGAATTAAATATTGATTTTAGTGTAGTACCTGGTGCATAGCAAAGGTCAAGGTCAAAAGAGGAAGTTTACTTTTTTCCCATCCCATCTGCTTGAGTTCTATGAATAAAACTTGGGGTGCAGGGCTGGAGAGATGGCTCAAAGGTTAAGAGTCTACCTCTCAAGCAAAAACTCCTGAGTTCGAATCTCAGGTCTCATGTAAAAATGTCAGGTAGATATAGAAGTGGCCTACACTTCTGGCCCTGGTTGGCAGAGCCAGGAAAATCCCAGGACGAAGCAAGGAGGAGGTAGAAGCAATCCAGGATGATTCCAAAAGTCACTCTTATTTCTCCACAGGGGCACACAGTGCCCTGTAGCTTGCGCTCTCTCTCTCTCTCTCCCCCCCCCCTCTACCTTACAAACTGATCTCACTTAAAAACACTAGGCTGAAATGACAGCATCCTGTACTTCTGGAAGTTAGAGTCTGGAAAATCGCAGAGTAAAGAGAAAAGGAGGTAGGACAATTCAGGATGATTCCCAAAGTCAACCCTGGGGCCTCTACAAGCACACACAATGCCTTCTGATACACACACAGATGTGGGAAAAAAAGACTTAGTTTGCAGTTCCTAGGTTAGTGGAACATTCATCCATGCTGAGTTCTGGAAATCATACCCAAGTGAGCACAAAGTACTTACCCTTTGTGTCATGTAAGAATAAAGTACTTCTCCCTCCCCTACTAGGGGAGGGGGAACGATTTTCCTTCAGTGGTGTGACCACTGGTAGGCTGCTCCTGCTCCGGCAGATGCCCCCCACCCCCTCCCGAGCATAGTAGGTACACTGGCAGCAATCATTAGACTCATGTTATGCTTTTATGTTGTCGAGGATATGGAGAAATAGGAAGAGGAAATAGGGTAGAAGGTGGGTGTAATCAGGATACATTGTATCTGTGTATGAAATTGTCAGAGAATCAATAAAGATAGTGTTTAAAAAAGCAAATGATGTATATTTATGGGCTTCTGTTTTTCAGGTCACCACCCTTGTCGGAGGGAACCATGAGCTGGTCTCTGCCCTTCCTCCTCTTGACCGCAGTGGTTTTGCCCTGCGTATGCGCTCAGTTCAACCCTCTGGCTCTGGAGGAGCTGGGCTCTGACACGGGCATCCAGGTTTTCAATCAGATCGTCAAGTCTCGGCCTCATGATAACATCGTCATCTCCCCCCATGGGATCGCATCTGCTCTGGGAATGCTGCAGCTGGGAGCTGATGGCAGGACAAAGAAGCAGCTCACCACAGTGATGAAATACGGCGTGAATGGTATGTGTGCGTGTGTGTGTGTGTGTACCTGTTGGCATGGTCTGTGCCTACACTCCTGCATGGGAGGGGGAGTCTTGATATCTTTTCTTTACAGCCCATGGAGAGCAAGCAAGAGGTCTGATATGGCACTACCTGGGGTTTTCAAAAGAACTTGGAATTGTCCAGAGTTAGGGCGAAGGCTCTGGCTGGTTGTCATTCTGTAGCTTTGTGACAGTCCCGGGTTGCAGATACTCATATCTGTTGCTATGAGACAAACTCACATGCACGCTAAGGGGCGAAGGAGAGATCATTTGGCTTATGATTCCAAAGGGGAGAGATGGTTCATTATGGTGGAAAAGGCCTGGAGGTAGCAGAAATGGGGCAGTTTAGGTCACTGCAGTAATGGGCTAGTTACTCTTTCTCTGTTGCAATGAGACAACATCCGAAGTCAAGCAACCGAAGGGAGAAAAGGAGATTTGTTCAGCTTATTGTTCCAGAGGGGAGATACAGTTCTTCATGGCGGAAGAGGCATGGCTGGCTGGCAGAAGCTGGAGCCAGGCTCCGTTACATCCTTCATAGAGGCTGAGAGCTCCTGCCATAAACTCAAGAGCAGACTCACTCACTCAAGCAGGGTGGGGTCAACCAACCTCAAGGCCCACCCTGTGACATGCCTTGTTCCAGCAAGGCTTGACCGCCTAAAGGTGCCATGACTTTCCCAAACAACTAAAGATTCAAACACATGATCCTGTGGAGAGAGGCAAACTTCAGGAAGCAGGACTGGGCTACCCAACCTCAAGACCCCTCCCCTGTGACGTGCCTTCCTCCAGTAAGGTTCTCCCTCCTGAAGGTCTCACAACTTTCCCAGACACGTCAGTTAAGTATTCGAACACATGTGAGGGGGCAACTCACATTCAAGCCATGACACCTGGGTATTGTAGCAGCACCTCTGAAGAGCAACATCTTGGTGTTATGAATGTCCTTTTAAAGCACGTTGGCAGCAAACGTAGAATGGGTGACTGTGGAAGACAGCATGAGGTGCCCTGAGAGGTGGCAGAGCTGCACTGTGTGGGTGACGACAGGGTCACGTGGCTCGCCATGAGCCTTAGACCTGCACAGTGCTACTCACACATGCTTGTACAGCCATGTGTGCAAGTCTGCATGACAGTGAGAAAAAGTCTAAATGAGCTCCATGGGCCATACCAGCATCGACTCGCTGATGTGCAGCTGTGCCTTTGGAGACAGGACACGTGCAATGCCCCTCGGCTACTTTTTTTTTTAACTTTGCAAGATTAGTGTTTTTCTGCCAGGGGAGGTACATGCACCTGTATGTCATGTGCGTGTGCATGCAGCTATGTGTGGAGGGCAGAAGTTTGATGTCAGGTGACTTTCTCTGTTGCTCTCTCTGCCTTATATTGTGAGACAGGATCTCACACAACCTGAGCTCACTGGTTTTGCTTTGCCTGCATCCATGTGTTCCCTGCCAAATGGACTCTGTCTCTTCTGGAAAACATAAGCCAAAAATAATAAACGCTTGGGCTGGAGAGATGGCTCAAGGGTTCCCCAAGACTGCCTTGAAGGCAAAAGGTCCTGAGTTTAGATCCCAGGTCCCATGTGAAAAACACCAGGTAGAAATGGTGGTGGCCTGCACTTCTGGCCCTGGTGGGCAGAGCTTGGGTAATCCCAGAGGGAAGCATAAAAAAGGTAAAAGCAATCCAGGATCACACACACATGCATGCACGCACGCACGCATGCAAAATAAATTTTTAAAAATTGAAGAAACTCTTTTCTTCTTTAGTTGTCTGTATCAGAGGATTTGTCACAGTCACAAAAGTGACATTCGCCTGTAATCATAGCACTCAGCAGGATCTAAAAGAATTTGAGGCCATCTCGGCTACATCATAAGACTGTCTCACAACAGGGAAACAGGCCTTAAGGTGAAGCCTAGTGGCAGCATACATGAGCGTGCATGGGCCCTGCAGCGGACATGCTGAGCGCACACAGGCCCTGGGGTTGATCCCTAGCTTCAGCAAACCAGCAGCATACACAGATAAGAGCTTAATTTGAAGTCAAGTAAGAAAATTAGTTTGGGGGCTGAGGAGATGCCTCACGAGCCAAAGGGCCTGAGCTCTAATCCTAGATCCCACATAAAAATGCCAGGCAGATCTGGCAGCAGCCTGCACTTCTTGCCCTGGGAGGCAGCGCCTAGGAAACCCCCGAGCAAAGCAAGAAGGAGGTAGAGCAATCCAGGATGATTCTCAATGTTATCCTTGGGCCTCCACAGTCATGACACACTCAAGCGCCCTCTTGTGCATATACATATGTGTACACACACATGCACACATACAAAAATAAAAAAGAACAGTTTCATTTCATTGAAAGAAAAGCTTGTTTGTAATTGCTCATTTAGCCTTAGGAAGCTTGTCTCTGGGCACCTGCTCTTTAGCTGAAGAGCCATTGCCAACATTGTTTCCCACAAGCGTAGCACCTACTGGAGTAGTGCTTGTTTCTCAGCCTGTCTTTGTCACCGCTGTGTAATGTGGCATGAGCAGGCCACAATCACATGAAGGTGGCAGTTGCTTCATGGGAAATCGAGGGAGTGTCTTGCGTGATCTCCCCTCTGCTAGTCATCCCTGGCTGCATCTGCTGCAGTTGCTAGAAGGGTTGGATGAGCATGGGAAGACTGAACCTCTTGCCGCTCCTCTTCCCCGTGTGTTTTTAGCTTGACCCCGGCCAGGGCCACAGGTACCAAGTGTCCAGCAGTAGTGTACTATTCACAGCATGGCAAACTTTGCTTGGCTTTGCAGTCCGTTCACCTGTTGGATGCTGGGAAGGGCTGGATTCCTGGGACACACTTTTCTGGTCCTGGCTTGGGGGTTCAGAAGCGCTTGGTGATCCATGACTCCACCGTGAGTTACTACTGAAACATACGGGCTTTAGTAGCATAACCCAGGCCCTGTCAGCCAGGACGATTCCAAAATAGCAACTGAAATTTTGTTGTGCTGTGTTTGTTTTAATGCTTGGGCCACACTGAGGTTTTTAGTTATCCCTGAGGTTTTTGTGACTTTGGCCACCAACGCCACCCCCACCCTTCCTTCTTCAGAATGTAGGATGTCACGCCATGATTCATGGCGTAATTTACCTCCTGCCGGAAGCCGTCTTTGGTTCTCCACCTCTGAGAACCCCTCTTGTGATGCTCAGGGGGCGGAGACGATTGTTTAGCGTGGTGGATGAAGATCTACATTGATGTCTTCCCTGTGGGGGTGTGTTAGTTACTTTCCTCACGGCAAGAGCAACTTAAGTTTCTTTGCTGGTTCTGGTCACAGCTGGTTGATTTTGGTCACTATTAGGGTACGGTGGTCGTCGTGCATTGACGTCCTGGCAGCAGGAAGGTGAGGCAGCTGGTATCACGAGCATCTGCATTCACAAGCAGGGGGAGAGAAATGAGCGCTGTCACTCACTTGGTGCTGCCGTTCGCCTGCATGTTGCCCATCCGTTCACAACCAAGAGCTTAGGCACAAGGGGCGTTTCGTCCTTTTTGGTGATTCTCAGCCACAGTTCTTAGTCCAGCTTGGGAGGAGGGTTCACCAACACCAGGAGCCAAGGGAACTGGCCACGGCGTATTCACAGGACGGCTGAGAGAGGCAAACCTCCCCTCGTCAGACCCAACTACCAAAGTATGTGGAATGCCAAATGTTACTGAACCAGCTTCCTCTGTCTTATCTTCCTGTCCAGGTCCTGCCCACTGTGGTCTGGGTCTTCCCATATCACAGATTCCTGCAGGTTTGCTCTGGACTTACCTTAATGACTAACTCTTCACAAAGGCACCCAGAGCTCAATCAATCTTCAATTGTCATGCTGACGCCTATGTATCTAGCTGACACAAATGGCCTTTTGTCCCTTTTGCCAAATCTGAGACCACAGCCCATGAAATGGTGCCACCCACATTTGAGTCATCCCTCCTCCATTAATCCAGTCTAGAACAGTCCTTCGCAGATCTGTCCAAAGGTTTATCTGCTGGGTGATTCTGGAGTTAAGCCTCTGTGATCACTAGCGGGTGCTGGATTGTGGAGGAATCAGGGTGTAGAAGGCCCCAGGCTGGTGCCTGATCTCACAGGTGTCTTTCTCTGCGTGCGAAATAGGCTCCCAGCAGTGAAGTGGACAATGACCAGCCATAATGCAGAGTGCCTGAGACCTAGCAGTGCTCACCCAGGATCAGGCCAACCTCATCTCTCCCCATCCTAAGGCTCAGAGAACCTTGCAGAAGAGGGGGCAGTGAGATTGTAAGAACATAAAGATGGGAAGGTTCACCATTGGACAAGACATTCCCTTCAAGGCAGGACTGCTACATCCAGGAACTCAATGCAGTGAGACTTATCCTTACCAGATCTGCATAATGAAGGACATACCTACATGCCTCCTTAGACTATGGAGGAGCTCAAGAGGGATAAGAACATACAGTGGAAACCTTGGGGACTAAAGCTGGAAATGCCCTAAGTGGGGTGGCCCGAAGAGGGGCAACTTATGTGCCAGAGGTCTGAACCCCTACAAGAGTAGATAAGCCAGAGGGAACTCTGGGATCCATAGAAGTAGACAGGCAGGAGGGTGGGAGGGATGGGATGGATTTGTTAAGGGAAGAAAGAGGGATGGGAGCGAAGCAGGGATAAGTAAGTACTCAATATGCTTGTAAAACTATAAAAAGTATTAATAATAATAAATAATAATAAAATGAATAGGATCCCACACAGCATGGCGTGAGGGTGCCCCGTCCGTGTGGCATCGCCCTCTCTGAGCACCAGGGGAGACACACTCAGAATGACACATTGAGGCTACAGCACCATGAAGGTGATTCTGGAAGGGTGTTTTAGATCCCTGTGACTTTGAAAAGACCCCAGGTGATTAGGAAGAACCTGTAACTCAGCTCTCCATGGAAACCCATCTCATCCTTGCAACATACTTTTTCTCTTCTAACTCAGTGGAGCATGAGTGAGTGGCCCGTGTAAAATAAAGCTTACGTAGCCATAAAATTAATTTCTCTCCTTTTTCTGAACTTGATAGCAAGTAAAAATCACATCGTTCTGGTTGGTGGCACGTAGCAATTTTTAATAGTCTTCCTAATGCTCATTTTATTCAGTTTTTTTTCCCCTCAAATAGAAAAAATGAAATCACATTGTTCAGTCTTGGGCAGGACAGGAAATAGTGCTTCAGATTGTTAGGCACAAGGCAGGCTGAGTGAGGAAGCGCTCTGAGATTCATTCCCCTGCGGCTGTGGCATCCCCAGTGTCAACGCTGACCAGTTCCTCATGCGCTCACCAGCGGAATGAGGTCAGCGCTGGGCAGGTGTGCGGAACGCCCTCGCACGCTCGCTTGGGTATCACAGCCGTAGACTTAATTTTAAGAGCTTTCTTGGCTTGTTTTAACTCCACCTACTTACTTTAAGGAAAATCCCTTGGGCTGGGGAAAATGGCTCAGGAGCTAAAGCCTTTGTCCCGAAAGCAAAAGGACCCAAGTTTGGATCCCCAGATCGCACCTAAAAATGCCAGACAGATAAGGTGGCGGCCTGCAATTAATTACAGCTTTGGAAAGCAGAGCCTGGGAAACTTCAAACAAAGCAGTAAGACAGTAGAGCAATGCAGGATGTTCCCAATGTCACCCTTGGGCCTCCACAGGCATACACACACTCAAGTGCCCTCTTGCACACACACCACACACACACGCACATGAGTATGTACAAAAAGCAGACTCCTTAGAAGATCTTAGTCTCTTATGAGATGTAATTATCTTGCCTGGATTGTTCTTGTTATAATACAGAAGACATTTTGGAATCCAGGCTGGTCTTGAATTCATGTGTAAGCCCACGCTGGCCTCACACTCCTGGCATGCTCTTGCCTCCTGGGTACTGGACTGCTGAGTCAGCCCATCATAGCCCACCACATCCAGCAGCCAAACAGTTCCTGGTTCTTAAAAAGTAAAGCCTGTATTAAGTCTCATGAAATGGTCACTCTGTTGTGTTCCTCCTTTAGGAGTGGGTAAAGTGCTGAAGAAGATCAACAAGGCCATCGTCTCCAAGAAGAATAAAGACATCGTGACGGTGGCCAACGCCATGTTTGTCAAGAATGGCTTCCAAATGGAGGCGCCCTTCGCCATGAGGAATAAGGACGTGTTTCAGTGTGAAGTACAGAACGTGAGCTTTCAGGACCCGATCTCTGCCTGCGAGTCCATCAACATGTGGGTGAAAAACGAAACCAGGGGTGAGTGGCCGCCACCCCGAGTCCTCTGGTTCTTACTGTGTGGGTGAAGGAGTGAGACCCCGAGATCCTGGCTGTGGTCCCCCAGGTCGGTGTCGTCTGCATGCCTGAACCGCTCAGATAGACTCTGTCCTTGTCCTTCTCTGAAGACTCAGCACTCAGCCTGACCTACCTGCCCATTCCCGTGCTGCTCACTGCACTCCTAGAAGTTTTACTCCCCTTCGGGTTGGCAGTAAAAGAGAACATGGCCCTTCCCCCTATCTCCTCCTGCCCATGGGTTCTTTTCTGTTCCGACGTTTTCTTCCTCTTCCTGCCCTGATTGGCATCTACCATTCCATTCACCCCGAGTACCTTCTTCCCCTCTGAACCGGTTGGTTTCCCTCTCAGCCCTCCAGCTTCTTGCTTCCTCCATCGCCAGGCCACGGGTACCCCTTGACTGGGAGTGTTTGGTGTGTGATTACGCCCTTCGGAACCCCTCCATTACAGTTCTCTGCACATCTCATAATGACTACTGGTTTAGATGTCTCTTTGTCATTAAGAAGAGGAAATGGCCAACGCCGGTGTTTTCAATCCTGCTGATGTGTCGGCTCAGCTCTCGGTGCAGACATTGAGGGAAGAGCCATGGGTCTAGGACAGCAGAAGGTTGCCAGAGCTGCAAAGGAGCTCTTGGAAGCCATCTCTGTAGTGGAGGTGGAAAAGGTAGAGTCACAAGGGGAGCAGAGACACCACAAGGCTTAGAAACCACAAGACAAAATCCGGGGTCAACACGGCCTTCCTGGTCACGTTTCTTAAGAGCGCAGTTTCTGGTATACGTGAATCAGCAGTGCATTTAGCATGCTGTACTCTAGATTCCAACTTACCAAGGCAGGCCTGAGGCAGGGGCCGGCCTCCTCCTCCTCCTTCGCCCTTCTATGGCTGTGGGGATTGGGTCACCAACAGAAGAGGCAGCAAAGATCAGGCAGGAGAGAAGGAGTCAAACTTTCAGGAACTTCACAGCTTCTTTTCCAGGTGGGCCAGCTCTGGTGTGTGTATGTGTTCACATGGCGCTGGGCTGCTGGAGGCTGCAGGTCTCGGGGCAGCAGGGGATGGCAGACACATGTCAGATTGGCTGCTCCTTGTATGAGTACTACGATGCTGTGTCAGCCCCCCGACCCCCACCACACACACACCCCTATTCTTCCCATCCCCTGGTCTTCTTTCCCCTTTGGAAGGCAGTGTTAGATGACAGTAGCTGTCACACCTGACAGTTTTCAGAGTGCAGAACAGCTAAACTCAAGAAGCACTATGCCAGCAGAGTGGCGCAGCGGAAGCGTGCTGGGCCCATAACCCAGAGGTCGATGGATCGAAACCATCCTCTGCTAATTATTAGTAAGAAATAAAAATAAATAAATAAATATTTTTTTAAAAAGAGGAAAAAAGAAGTGCTGCTCAGCTCTGTCACTCCCAACTCGCTCTGGTGTCTGTTCCTGGTCCTTGCACCTTGCTAGACCACTGCTCACCACCAACTACATTCCCCAGCCTTCAGCTCCTTCCTTCTAACCATTTTTCAGTACTCTTTACTTTCTTGAAATGAAACTCATATATCATATGCCCTGTGCACACATAACACAGATGTCTTGAAAAATTCATGTCACACCAAAGCATAACCTAAGAGAAAACAAAAGAAATTTATGGATGTGGTTTGGTAGCTGAACCTTTGGATACAAACACTCCTGAATACAACATGTGATAAAATGCCCAGTTCTTAGGATATGTGAGTCGACAGTCACAAAAGTGGATGGAGATGGGTATGTTGCACTGTGACACAAGAACCCTGAGTTGTTCTGCTACTGAAAGTAATAATTTCTTGCATTGCAATACAAACTCATGGTAAACTTCTAAACAGAATGAAGTGCAGGTTCGTTAATTTTCATGGGGGCAGATTAAGCAATCATTAGGTATCTGAAAAAAAGTGTGTGGAGAATGTAGGCATGAACTGTGCACTGAGTATACAATGCACACATGTGTATATGGTATATGTATATGTTATGTCTGTGTGTCCCCATTTGTATATATGCGTATGTGTCTATGGTGTGTATCTATATATATATGTGTGTATGTGTGTGTCATTGTGCACAAAAGTGAATTTCTGGTGTCTGAACATAATAAATGACTCAGTAGCAGACATTTCTGAGCCGTGTGGAGGTCGTTCAGGAAGTGAGGCAAACCCGGTGGTGCCTGCCTGTAATCTTGGCACTCAGGAGGCAGAGACAGGATGGCAAGTTCTAGGTCAGCCTGCGCTTCACAGGGAAACTCTGTCTCAAAAAAAAAAAAAAAAAAAGGCAAACCAGAAAAGAGTGGCACATTCTTCACTGTGTGGGACTGTTCTGAACCTCACAGCATTCCTGGCCACTGTCCACCCAACTGAAACACTCCCACCAATTTCCAAGCAAACAAGGCTATGTCCCAAGGATGGCCATCCACAGAGCTGATGGGTCCTTCCCTGCAGAGAAGAGCCAGCAAGAAGGTGCCTTGTGGCACCAGTGACAGTGTGAATTTCCCCCCAGGGCAGCCGGTTTGCCAAGGCCAGTCTTCTACAGAATTGAATGATGGCTGTTTATAGCTTGTGGTTTCCTTCCTGAACTGACGAGGGTGGCGTTGGTGCCCCCTGGTGGAAGGGCCAAGCACTGAGCCTGCTGTGCCCAGAGGAATTTGCAGGTGCTGGCTCCCACTCTGTCTGCCTTGCTCATTGTGCAAGGAGGATGCCTCTCACTCCCGCGCCTCTTTTTAAAGGACATAAAGTCCTCTCTGCTTGAATTAGACATCCTAGTCTTTTCAGAAACTGTTGATTTTATTCTCACCCTTTAAAGTAGTGTAATTTACATACATGGTACGTTTTGCTTTACGTATGCAGATTAAAAACAAAAATTAGGGGCGGGGGCTAAGGAAATGGCCCTTATCTTACAAGCAAAGGTACTCAAGTTTGGATCCCCACATCTCGCATAAAGATGCTGGTGGGTGTGGAGGCCCACTTGTAAATTTAACCCTTAAGCAGAGCCTGGGACTCCCCAGGGCAAGTTGACCAATCAGACTGGCCCTTAAGATGTGGCCCACATTCCAGCAATGAGGTAGGAGAGCAATTGAGGATGATTCCCAATATCACTCTTGGGCCTCCACACCTCCACACACACACAAGCAAACACACTTGCACACGTGCACCCCATACACACATAACATGGAAAAAATAAGGCAAGTGAATTAAATTTTAATGGCTTTGAGTGTGAAGGATCACTGTGTACATGCGCACACATGTGTGTGTACACACAACACACATATGCACATGCATGCACACACATCCCTGAATCGTCAAAGACTCAGTAAAAGGGATCTAAGTGAATCCAACTTTTGACCCTAGAGTGCTCCCAAAGTGAGAAGCAGGGCGCTTGTCCTTCACTCCTGATGCAAATCTGACGCCCTGGTCTTTCTTATCTGTGCTGTCTGGACCTCGCTCTGTGCCTTGCCCACTCAGCCACCTTTAGTCTTGGCTCTCGAAGTATTCACAAGGCCTTATGATAAGCTGAGATTCCAAACTAATCCTGAGCTTCTCGGGCCCATGCAGCACATCCTTCTGATGTTTGTTTTGACTGCAGTCAAATGAACCTAGGAGTTTAGAATAAACACTGCTTATCTCATGGGGACCCGGAGCCTCAGCCTTCACACATGGCAGTTGTCAGAAAGAACACGGAATAATCATTTTTCATATACAGCTAGAAGATCTCTACCAGTCTTTTCCAGTGATATTTCATCTTGTTTTCAACTCTACCCAAGAAATTGAAATTCGAGTGAGAGAAATTAGAATGTGTAAAAAATATATATATATCCATTACATTTTTTATCCCATCATACGCGTAGGAAGAAGTATTTGCTTTCAGCACGTGAGTGTTAAGGGTTTTCTCTGTGTTTGTTCTTGGACCTCACAGGCATGATCGACAACCTGCTGTCCCCAGACCTCATTGACAGCACCCTCACCAGAATGGTCCTTGTCAACGCCGTATATTTTAAGGGTCTGTGGAAATCGAGGTTTCTACCAGAGAGCACCAAGAAGCGCACGTTCCTGGCAGGCGACGGGAAATCTTACCAAGTGCCAATGCTGGCCCAGCTGTCCGTGTTCCGCTCTGGTGAGTGTCCGCTGGGCGGAGCCTGTTCTAGAATGTGCTGGTGGCAGGAAGGCTCTTGAGTGCTTTCGCTTCGTTCAGGAGCAAATCTTTGTATTAAGAAAACCTTATGGGTAATCCCAGCAACTCAGGGGAATGAGGCAGGAGGATTGCTGTGAGTTCCAGGTCATCCTGGACTCATTTTAAGTTCAATGCCAACACGGGCTACAGTGTGATACCCTGTGTCAAAACAAACTAAAAAGAGTGGTGAAGGGTGCCAGGAGGCACATAAGTCCTTGTACTATACACGAAGACTGTGTATTAACACGTCACAGGCTTTTGAGTTGAAACTTCAGGATAAAAGAATCATTCACATAATTTGCATTAACAGGCACTGGACATGAAAGGGTTACCAGCTCATCACTGGAAATCTCACTTCACCAATTAAAAATTAAAGTAGAATTTAGGTTCCCTTTTCACTGATCCCATTAGCAAACATCAGCAGGGCTGATAAAATCCACTGAGGTTCTGTGGTAGAAGCGGTGGTCTTGGACCACCAATGAGAGTGGGGACCCAAGACTGAAAGACTTCATTTGTGTCCTCTGATCCCTCGGTCCCATGCCAGGGGACTCACTGTCTGTAGACAGTCACACACTGTCAAATGAATAGAAGTTAGGTTCCTAAATGGTCAGTCGGCATCTTGAACCAACCTTAGATGGAAAAATACCAGGAAGAAAAATCGGGTCTGTCCATACTGAGCACATACGAACCTTTTTCCTTCTCATTATTTCCTAAAGACTGTAACAAATATTCATATGGTCTTTTGATGCCATTAAATATGATAAATAATAGATGACTTATAGCGTGCTTGGGATTTTTGTGGATTGTATACAAAGACAAGGGACTTCACCATCTGTGATCTTTGTCCCCAAGAGTCTGAGAAGCAAAACTCTGGGACTGAGATGTGATGGCACTGGCACATAGGTGGTAATTAACTAAATAGAAGATTATACAGTGTGTGACTGATTTGAGAAGACACATTATAAAACAGCTAGTGCAGATGAATCTTCATGCAAATACTTTTTTAAAAAATTTATTTATAGGGGCAGGAGAGGTGGCTCAGGGGTTAAGCCTCTGCCTTGCAGGCAGAAGGTCCTGAGTTCGGATCCTAGACCCCACATATAGATGCCGGGTGGAAGCGGGGGCAGCCTTCATTTCTGGTCCTGATAGGGCAGAGCCTGCGAATCCCGGGGCAGAGTAAACAAGGAGGAGGTGGAGGCGGTCCATGGTGATTAAAAATATTAAAAAATTATTTATAAAAGAGAGAGAAGGACACACATGCATGCCATGCCACATAGGCAAAAGTCAGGACAACTTTCAGAAGTCACTTCTCTCCTTCCACCACATGGAGATTGAACTCAGGTCGCCAGGTTTGTCAGCAGGTGCTTTACCTGTTGAACTCTCTTGCCACCCCCACGTAGATATTTTCTATATGTGTGCCTATAAAAATCTGTCTTGGAGAATGTTCAGTAAAACATTCACACTGATGGGATTTCAAATAAGTTTCCTTATTGAAACAGACATTTCCTCAGTGAGCTTGTATCAGTTTCACAGTAGGGGAAGAAGGTCTCCTTTCCTGTACCACACACTCAGAGCACTGATAAGGAAGACCTGGGAATGCTGTTTGTTGTTGTTGTTGTTGTTGTTGTTGTTGTTGTTGTTTTCTTTACTGAAGCCTTTCAGGAGCTCTTTCTCTCTAGGTCACTCCTGTCCCTAAGGCTGGCAGGGATGCTTATTGTCATCAGGGTCCCCATCCAAAGCAGCTCCTCCAGTGCTTTATGTGAAATACCTTCCTTCAGCTCCGCCTAAGGGACCCAGCTTGATATGTAGCTTCTTCTTTCCCCTGTCACCGGTCTGTCTTGAGGTCAGAACAGAATATACCAGTGCCCTTGCTGCACCAGTCCCTTCCAGATCAGCCCCTCAGGCAGCGTGGGTGTGTCCTCTCACCTTCCTTGCCAGGCCCTCCTGGAGTTACATACCCAGTCACACCCTGTTAGAGTCTGCGGTCCCTGTGGCTGAAGAGCACTGTGTTCCTCCTCTCTCACTTTGCTACCAAAGTAGCTGCTCGCAGGGAGGCGGGCTGGTGTGCATGCAGCTGTGAGGCACAGCTGGCTGCTCGCAGGGAGGCGGGCTGGCGTGCATGCAGCTGTGAGGCACATCGGGCCAAGGTGGCCCCAGGCCGATGTTCACATTCACAGCAGCAGAGCACTCTGTCTGTCAGCCATGCCCAGCTCCTAGAGCTCTGCCAGTGATACCAGCTAGAAGGTCCCATGCCTGGCTGGCACAGCCCACTGGATCTCCTGTTGGGTCTTGGCTGAAACTGACCCATTGAGTGTATCTGTCATCTTTACTTCTCCCCCAGAATCTCTGAAAAGATTCTCTTGATACCTTCAAGGAGTGGGAATGGAAAATAAAAGAGAAAGCACTTCCGACTTACTCCTTGTAAAGAATAAGTATCTTGGGGAGAGAAGCTTCTACTTAAAAAAAAAAAAAAAAAAAAAACAGAATATTGTTCAATAGAAATGTTTCATGCTCACTTAAAAACAAGAAATAACAATATGTAAATGAGGCAGAAAGGGACCTCTATAATTTCACTTTCCAGATTAAAACCTCTATGAAATGTTAGGTGTGTCGTTTGAGTTCTGTTATCTCTTCCATGGATATGTAGGATACATGTGAAGACTTTTACATGGAACTACATGGGAATTTCTGTTCCATGATCTTCTTTATTCTTGGGTTACTGTATCATGGGAAACCATTACCACCTTGTTAGGATTTGCAAGACCATTTTTTCAGCTGCATAATATTCTACAATGCAGACTTCCCATAATATCTTACATGTAGTGAGTTACTTTAATAAATAAATAATCAGTGACTATTCTTACACGTGTTTGTAGATCTTTCCCTCAGAACTCCCACAGGTAATTTGCTTCACTGGGAAGTGCTGATTCAAAGTTGTGTAAATTTTCTGCTTCAGTGCTTATGAATTTAGACATCAGTGACTTTTCTTTTGAAGGAGACCACAAGGAACAACCAGACTTCTACTTCTTAGTGTGTGCATATGCATGCATGTGTGGTTGTGTTACATGTGTGGGGAGTGCACACGGGAACCAGGGGTCAACTCAGTCAGGCGCGGCTCTTAGGCATCATCTACCTTGTTTTGTGAGACAGGTTCTCTCTTCACTAGAGCCTGAAGTCAATCAGCTTCTCCAGGCTGACCAGTCAGCGAGTGCTCCCAATCCCATCTGCCAGCATCTGTTTCTTAGCAATGGGGTAACAAACACACACCAGCAGGCATGCGTGCCTCCACACACAAGATAGATGAATGCAAAGACCAAAGGAGCCAGACGTGGCGGACCATGTCTGTCATCCTTAGGCTTGGCTAAGGCAGGACGATACTGAGTTTGAGGCCCATTTGGTATACATACCAACACCTCTGTCTCAAAAAGAGGAAGTGAAAAATTTTTACAAAGACACTTACGTTAGCAGGTAGATGTTTTTGTAGTACCGCATGTGTCTGCATCTCTCTCTCTCTCTTTCTCTCTGAATTTTTAGGTAATGGAGGTTCCATTATCACAGTATTTTAAAATAACCCAGAACACAGCTAAGGAGCATGCGTGTCAGAAATATTGAGTATGCCATGGAGGCACGCTGCAAATCCAGATCTTGAAACTCTGTGGCTGTGTTCTCGGCCTCGGGTGTGTTTTTCTGTGAAAGGATGTGGGGACAGTACCTCAGTGCCTTGGTGGAAAATGCGCAGATGGGTTCATTTACATCCTGACAACCTTAGTCACCAGGTACAGCTCAGGTGTGGATGGGTGCAGCCTGTTTGGCATTGGCCTCTGGGTCTGGGGCTCGGTTGTGGCAGAGGTCGTGGGTGACTGGGTGTAAGTTGGTTCTTGGATGTTAGATACTGATCAGCCATGGCATATCTAATCACTGGTGCTTTAGCCGTGAATCAATGTGCATCCCCCACCTCTAACAACCCCCTCTGGCTTCCTTCTTATTCATAGCTTCAATGGAGAGATGCATCTCTGAAGCAAGTAGTTCCTCCAAGTCCTTGCTTTATGCCCTGAAGCAATAATTTATTAACTAGTTTCCAAATTTCACAGTTTCTAAAAATGAGCTCTTCTAGAACAGAGGTTCGTGTTTTCTTCAAGAATTAAGGGGCTTATTGGGAAGTTTTTTTTTTCTCCTCTCTCACTTTTGTATCGATTTTTCAGTTTCTCCTGAGACTGTTTTAAATCACATATTGACTAGACGTAAAGATCCTAATTTTAAAACTCTTAGGAAGCTGCAAGACATAAACCGGGTTGGTATGAATTCAGGCAAATTCCCAACAAAGGGAGCCACACTGGCTTCCAGAACGTTCCCTGCAGCCCAAGGGCCACATATAAGTCAGGGATACCAAGCAACTCCACTGATTCCCAGTATAATCATTCTTGAGAAACCATCAAGATATTGATGTTCTAGCAGCCTCTCACCGTCACTGTACTTTATGACTGAAAGTGCTTATTACAGAGCAGAGTCAGCTTGCTTGCTGACCCTTGCTGGTGTCTTACTCCCTCTCTCCCTCTCTCCCCCCTCTGTGTCTTGGTTTCTCTCTCTCTCTCTCTCTCTCTCTCTCTCTCTCTCTCTCTCTCTCTCTCTCCCTCTCTCTCTCACTTCCTTTCTCCCTTAAACACAAACCCCTCTGTGGAAATATAATCTCATTCAGATGCAGTGATTGGCTAAGATTAGCTCCGAAGAAAAGATCAGTGAAAATCACAAAAGAAACTTATTTCTCTTCCTTAACTGCGTTGTCCTTCTGGATCACTTAGCAGCGGGGGAGGGGTTAATCATGGAGGGGAAAATCACTCCTTGCATTCTCTTCTCATTTTTATCTGTTCACACCAACCCTGTGACGTCCATCCTTTATATGTGGCTTTGTCCATTCTATGTACAGGTTTGGCAACAAAGTGGATGATTCATCTTCAGAAGTTTGGGCTGTGGAAATGACTCAGGGGTTAAAGCCTTTGTCTTGCAAGTAGAAGAGCCTGAGTTCCAATATTTCCAGATCCTGCTTAAATATGCTGGGTGGATATGATAAAGGCCTGGCCTGCACATCTGGCCCTGGAAGGCAAAGTCTGGGAAACCCCAGAGCAAAGCAACAAGGAGGTAGAGAAATCCAGGATGATTCCCTGTGTGACCTTTGAGCCTTCACAGATATGCACAGTCAAGTGCCCTCTTGTACACATGCTCATGCACACATGTTCCATAGACCCACCCATATGCAAAACACACACGAATGCACTTACACATGCGAAAAATAAAGTTTGAGTTTCATAAAACCCTTTAGAAATCTCTCATAAATCTACCTAGTTTTCCTTCCATCTAGTTAATCTTTTTGTAGCCACGCTTATGTGTTGAATGTAAAGGTCCCTTCGGATCCCCAGGTGAGTTCAGTGGAAAACGCTTCGTCTTGCCAGCAGTCAGTAACCTTTCCTGAGCCCCACAGTGAGCTGGGCACTACGAACATCTTCCTGGCAGCTGCAGGCACGCCGTCGTAAGGGTTTGTTGTGGCTCATGATGGGGAAGCCATGGCAGTCAAACAGCTGGTCACTTTGTGTCTGGGGTCTGGAAGCAGAGAGAGGAGAGGCCTGCTGCTCAGCTCACTTTCTTCTCTTTACCTCTTTATTCCAGGGCTCCAGCCCTGGTGCTACCCACATTTAAGGTGGGTCTTCCTATATCACCCAAATCGGCACACTCCCTCCCAGACATGCCCAGGGCCTTATCTTCTAGGTGGTTCTAGATCCTGTCAGGTTGGCAATCCATATTAATGATCACAGTTGCTTTACCAAAATGCCTGAGAACAGATAGTTGATTTGAAAGACGGATCTGTTTGCTCACGATTCTAGAGATGGGACATTGCCAAGAGCAGGGTGCTGCCTCTGATGAAAGCATTCTTTCGGCCTCCGAAGACGGCAGGAGTCATGTGTGTCATTCAAGTCTGTCTTAGAAGGACACCGATGCTATCCTTAGGGTCCACCCTCATAATCCCACTCCACTCCTGATGGCGTTTGAAAAGCCCTCCCACTTCAAATTCCATTTGCATGTGAATCTTGGCCTTCGTCTCTAACATATGAATATCAAAGCACACATGCAAACCACAGCAGTTGCTAATAATTACGTTGAATGTTTTATATAGAATTAAAAAAGGTCCTAAGGCAACATAGGGACTTCAAAATATCTCGAAATCATTACAGTACTGGCATGTGTTGGGTGTGTGCAGGGAGATTCCCATGTCCCTGCTAAAGTCCCCAGGGTATGGATCTATTTGATCTGTAAAGGGTCTTGCAGGTGTGAGGTATCCTTCAGACACCGTCTAGGGAAATGAGAATTTTCACTGGGTGGAATCTGAGTGCCATGTCATAGCGTGGAGGAGTCGAGGGCATCTCTCCTGGCTCTGCACTGCCCAGCTGTGGGCTTCTTGTCTGCTTATTTAATTTTTCTGGTTGTAGGACCCTCCTGTGAAATGCTACCCACATTTAAGGTGGGTCTTCCTATACCACCCAAACCTCCAAACTCCATCCCAGACATGCCCAGGGCCTTGTCTCCTAGGTGGTTCTAGATCCTGTCAAGTTGGCAACCCATATTAGTGATCACAATTGGTATACCAAAATGCCTGAGACCAGATACTTGATTTGAAAGACAGATCTCTTTGACTCATGAGTCTAGAGACTGGAAATTGTAAGAGCTGGGTACTGGCCTCTGATAAAAGTGTTCTTTTCCATTTTAACCACTTCCTCCTCCACATTAACACACAGGGCTTGATCACAATGAAGACTGTCTGTAATAAGCATCTAGACTTTATGGGCTTTTTGCTAAAGGAATAGATTTAAGCTGCTGTTACCACAAAAATAACACTCCAAGTCAGGTAACTGTGTGATGTGATGGATATGTTAATTAGCTCCATTAGAGGAATTATTTTATCATTCCTGAGTAGCCCATAACCTCACATTGTACACAACTAGGTGTAACCAATTCCGTATGTTTTCGAAAAGTAAATCTACCAAAGGTAGATTAAATTCATTCCTTAAGCCATAGAAAGGTCAACTTCCTCCAAAACACCTTGTCACAAGCATCTAATGATCTACTTAAGTTCTGCTCGGCAGAATTAAATGGAGTCTAGCGATGCCCCGAGGCATTCTGTGTAGACTGAAGGAAGAGAATTCTGCACAGGGGACGGGACAACTCATTGTCCTTAGCTCTGTCCTTCTAAGAGAAAGCTTTGTGGAGAGAGAGCCCAGCTGAATCGCTCTTTTTCCTCCAAAGCTTCCCTGGTGACAAGCAAGGGCTTGTGTCCCTTCCCAAAGTCATCAGGCCACCACACTGAACCTGCTTCTGGTTTCCTTAGGGTCTGCAAGCACCCCTAATGATTTGTGGTATTCCTTCATCGAGCTGCCCTACCATGGCGAGAGCATCAGCATGCTGATCGCGATGCCCACTGAGAGCTCCACTCCACTGTCCTCCATCATCCCTCACATCAGCACCAAGACCATCGACAGCTGGATGACCACCATGGTGCCGAAGAGAGTACAGATCGTCCTGCCCAAGTAAGTGCCCATTCCCCCAGCAGAACATGGTGGGTAGATGATGTCATTACAGTGGGCAGCTGTCATATCATGTACCAGAAACCAGCGGAGATCTGCTCCATCACAAGACCTGTTCTGTCTTGCAGAAAGTATGTGATGTAGAAAGTATGCATGGGCGTGCTGGCTAGTGTCTGTTGAATCCAGTGTTGCCTAGGAGACGAGCCTCCAGACACATCTATGGGGAATTATCTAGATTAAGGTTAGCTGCTGAGAATGTTTTATATGGGGTTATCTTGATTAGGTTAATTAATGTAGGAAAGCTCATCTTCATTGTAGGTGGGACCATTCCTGGGGGAGGGGGCGGGTCCACGTCTATATACAATGGAGAAAGAGCACTGAGGACAGATGTTCATCACTCTCTGCCTTCTAACTGAGGATATCATGTGACCAGCTGCTTCAAATTCCTGCCACTTTGTCTTCTCCACCATGATGTACTATACCCTTGAACTATGAGCCAGAGTAGATCCTTACTCACCAACGTGGTTTTTGTCATCGGGATATTTTGGTCACAGCGACAGGAACAGTAACTAAGACACTGGCATAGGAGACCATGTTTCCCAAAGGCTTTCTCGGATCGGTGTGACACACTGACATCTGACAGGGAGGGCAGCAGCCTTGGTATCAGACCACCGTATGAGTCACATTCTTCCTGACCTTGTGACAGCTACTACCAAACTTCCTTCCATTCAAAAAAAATGGAGCACCACATGATAAGCTTCATTCCTGTCCCTCATCTTGCAGCTAGGAACTCATAAAGACCAGGCCCAAAAGACAATGATCGATAAGTATTTTAGGTGACTGGTTAAAGCCATTGCTCCCAAGCAAAGGGACCTGAGTTGGATTACCAGATCCGCGGAAAAATGCTGGGCAAGTAAGGGTAGCGATCTGTCATGCCAGCCCTGGAAGGCAGAGACAGGAAGAGCAATCAAAGGTAGTTCTAGATGTCACACTTGGGCCTGCACTGGCACACATACCCAAGCGTCCTCTTGTACATTCCCAGGCACACATACATGTATACCCCTACACACGTGTGTGTATGCAAAATACAAAAGTTTTTACAAGTATATTTTGGAATCACCCAGACAGAATTGTTGCATTAGTAGATGAGGTGTTTTTTGCCATTAAACGCCCCCAAAGCAGAACCTAAACGGGAGTTCTGCCACTATGAGTTGAAGCCATCTCAAATACTTTGTGAGTTCTAATTTCTGACAGTTCAGAGAACACTTTCTCCAGCCTGGGATGGGGGGGGACAGCAGAACTAGTCCTCTTTCTTTGAACTTTTCAACGTCACTGTTTTCTCACAGTTCCAAGTGTCTAGCCACATCTACAATGGTAGTGGAAAATTCTAGTAGCTTTTGCGCTTGCTTGCTTATTTATTTATTATTTATTTATTTATTTATTTAGTTAGTTAGTTAGTTAGTTAGTTAGTTAGTTAGTTATTTGTGTGTGTGTGTGTGTGTGTGTAAGAGGACACTGTGCGTCCCTGTGGAGGACCAAGGATGACTTCAGGAATCATTCTGGATTACGTCTACCTCCCTTTTGCTTCGCTCTGGGATTTCCCAGTCTCCATCTTTCCAGAATTGGAAGTATAAGCTGCCACCATTTCCACCTGGCATTTTTTATGTGGAACCAGAATTCAAACTCAGGTGCTTCTGTTTGTGAGGCAGAATCTTAACTCCCGAGCCATCTCTCCAGCACACTTAGTAGCTTCTGGTACTCTAGTCACCGAGTTAAGGAATCAGTACTATGTTTCTAAGTAATAGAACTCCTCTTAAGATTTATTGATTAGCTTATTTCTTGAAAATAAGGCTTCATGTCAGCAGCACCTGCTATAGATGAACCCAGTGGTGGTGTTGTGAGCCTTGAAGAGCAAGCAGGTCACCCGCGTGGCTCTTCTGTGAGGAGGGTCTGCTCACTTTTCCTTGCCGCTCTTCCACAGGAGGACAGCAAATCTGGAAGAACATCTCTCGACACTGGGTTTAATACATGGGTCTGGCCCCAAAGCCAGACCGACTGCCAATAATACAGGAAACCCACACTCAGAGATAATGCACCTGTTGCTGATACTTGCTCCTGTTTCCACACTGACGTGTCTGCTTTCAGAGTTTCCACACTCACAATTAGGATATGTCCTCCCTCTAGACCATCTCCAATCCCAGTAAAGATAGTGATTCCGGCCTGGAGAGATGGCTTGCAGGTTAAGACCCTGTCTTGCATACAGAAGGTCCTGAGTTCGGATCCCAGGTTCCAACAAAAAGGCTCCAGGTAGAAATGGAGGCCTGCACTTCCAGCCCTGGTGAGCAGAGCCTGGGAAATCCTAGAGCGAAGCAAGAAGGAGGTAGAAGCAATCTAGGATATCCTGAAGTCACCCTTGGTCCTCTACAGGGATATACAGTGCCCTCTGACACACACACACACACACACACACACACACACACACACACACACATAAATAAGTAAAATATTAAAATAAATAAATATTTTTTATTTTATAAATAAAAAATAATATTTTTAAAAAGATAGTGATTTCTATAAATGGTGGCTCTTGAGTTAGATATGGAGGGAAAAAATGGTAGACATTGCAATCTATCAGGAAATTGGCATTCTGATCCTTCTAATCAGTATAAGAGAAAGGACTTGGTGAATATTCCTAAGCATTTAAAGAGCCTGCTGCACTGAATGGTGCTTGTAAGGTGAGGGTTTGCTCTGTGTTTACTTCATACCTAAGTGTTAGGATTCGAAATCAAGCTGCAATTCAGATTGATGTTATATCTTTTAAAAATCTGTAAATGTGTTGACTGTGTCATTTTGTGCGTTCATGACCTAACCTCCCCACCTCCCTGTTTTCTGCTCTTTTTATTTTAGGTTCACAGCTGTGGCGCAAACAGACTTGAAGGAGCCGCTGAAAGTTCTTGGCATCACTGAGATGTTTGAGCCATCGAAAGCAAATTTTGCAAAAATAACAAGTATGTCCAATTTATAACTGATTCTGAAGCTCGATGGAAATATTATAGAGACTCCGCTTTGCTCAAGAAGACAAGATGAGAACCAGGAATGTGCTGCCCTCATGCTGTCCAAGCTTGAATTTGAGGCATCGCCAAATGATGCTGCTATTTTGTCCTCATCATTTGGTGGCTGTTGTCCCACCTTGCATTTCATGTGGACATTTCCCATCAGGCCTCAGGGACTGCAAGTTGAAGCATTTCCTATGTTGCTACTGGTACCCAAAAGCTTGGCTCTTGGGGTGTTTTTTTTTTTGATGTTGTTGTTTTGTTTTGTTTTGTACTGGGGGATCAAGCCCAGGACTAGGCAAGTGCCCTACCCCTCAGCAACATCCCAGACTCAAAGTCTGATTCCTGCTTAGGTATCCAGCACTCTTTATTCTCCAATATGAACTTTATTTCTTGGATTTCAAAAAAATCAAGATTTTTATTATTATTTTTTTTTTAGCTCTGAAACATTCATACATTGAGCAACTGTAGGCATGCACTAGATTCCAGTGTGTGCTCTGGTATTTTATGTCCATTAATCTGAAATGACAAATTCAAATGAACCTGGTTAGGATTTTTCTTCACCAGAGAACCTAAACCATATCTCGCTGGCTTCATTTGCCAGTCTGTAACTTTTTCTAGAGTTATTTGAATGGTGGTCAGGTCTTTGCCTTTTCTATTTAGAGCACGGCAGCCTCTTTCCCCCAAAAAAGCCGTGGTTGAAATTTGATTTATCCTGCAGCGTTTATTCCCCCTTGTCTATTGGTCCTTTACCAGCCCCAGCCTGCATGTGCAGGAGCACTGAGGGTCTGCTCTGGGAGAAACACCCACCCCTGCTGCTGGAACGGCAGCTCCGTGGAGCTTGTGATTCCTTTTCGTTCCTGGGTCACTCGTGTTCTGGTCCCCAGCCCAGCACATTAGCAGCATTGCTGGAATTGCACCCATTGAAGTACAGTCTATCAGGCCAACTTGGCCTGATAAAGTTTGAGAGGCCCGGTTTCAACCCACTCTGATAATCTCGGAGGCATTGGTTGTGGTCTAAAATACTGAAGAGGTGGAATCACTAGGAGAACCAGATGCCTGAATCCTGTAAATCTGCAACTCAGTCACAGCCATGTTAGAGCAGGACACTAATGCAGATAGCTCAAAACCCAAAGCACTTTCTCCTCCCGCAGCCCTGTGTCCCCTCAGGCTAATCTTGGCCCCAGTTGGCATCCTCACGGAGAGCGCCACCCAGCGGGCACTGCTGGATGCTCAGATTCTGGTGAGAAGGGAAATGAGCATAAAGGTTCACTTCTCCACACCAGTCCTTCCCAAAAGTCTGGAGGCTTCTCACACTCAGAATCCGTCCCATGTTATTGTGCAAGAGATGAGTGGTGGACAAAGTGAAAAGCCTTCTTTACCTGTTCCTGATTAGCTCTGCGATTGGGAACAGATTCCTTAACACTTGGGCCCAATTCCTCATCTGTGAATGCTGTGTGAATTCTTTTTAAGCCCAACAGTCTGAAATTGGAAAACATTCTCTCTCTTCTTTTGAAAAACTGGATAAACATTACAGTTAACTTGGCAGACATTGAAATTCACTGTAGGAGATAGCCACCTATGGCCCCTCATCCTGGGGAAGTGGCAGAGGTCACTTCTGACCCTGTTTAGGAATTTGCCGTGGCCTTGAGTTCGCATCTGCGACCAGGTAGACTGCATGTGCCATCAAACAAGTGCTGATTTTGTTTTATTTTCTGGAACAGGGTCAGAAAACCTTCATGTCTCGCACATCTTGCAAAAGGCAAAAATCGAAGTCAGTGAAGATGGAACCAAAGCTTCAGCAGCAACCAGTAAGTTCTGGGTCATGTGACAAGAATGCTTGTGGTGGGAAGGCAGGCACGGTCCAGTTCATCCATTGTTGCAGTTCACCTGCATGGTTGCTGATAAATGACCATCAAACGGCTTAAGGGAACAAGGGGTTTATTTCCTTACGACAGTCCAGTTGCAGTTCTCAGTATAGCTTGATGGGAGAGCACGCACCAACACTAGGGCCAAGGGAACTGGCCACACCATCTCTACATAATAGCTAAGAGAAGGACAATCCTTATTGCCAGACCAGCATATCTGGCCAAGTATACAAAAGGATGCCGACTTCCTCACCCAGCTCTCAGTATTTTATTCACCTGTTCAGGGCTTAGCCCCATCCACATGGACTGGGCCTTCCCCATCAGCTAGACAATCTTGCAAGTTTACTCTGGGCTTAACTCAACCACTAATTCTCTGAAAATGTGCCCAAAGCTCAAACCTTCAACAGTCAAGGTGACACCTGTGCCTAACTATGACATCCATCAAATTAGCAGGCTTCTAGGAAACCTTGTTTGCAGCTGAACATTAGGAGTGACCTTTGGGAGACAGCAGGCATATGAGTACATGAAGCACTTCATGAAAATAGATAAGGGCTAGGGAAATGGCTCAGTGGTTAAAACCTTTGCCTTGTAAACAAAAGGTCCTGAGTTCAGATCCTCAGATCCCATGTGAAAAAATGACTGATGGATGTGGTAGCCGGCCTGTGATTCTATCCCTGGAAGGCAAAGCCTGGGAATCCCCAAAGCAAGCTGGCTAGCCAGACTAACCCTAATACCATACTCTGGGTTTAATTAGAGACAGAGGTTCACAGCAAAAAGGTAGAAGGTCAATCAAGGATATTTCTTAATATTATCACCCTTGGACCTCCAAGGACACATATACTCAAGTGGTGTCATGTACATAGGTCCTCACACACATATATACTCATCCACACATACACACATACACAGCCCCCAAACATAACATATATGGAAGAAAAAAATAAAAATTGATGACGGGAGAGCAGCTGAGTGGCAGAAGAGCACTTTTCCAGCATATGCATGGTCCTGGGCCTCTGGAGCTCTGCATCAACAAAATACATTGCCTCCCAACCAGCTGGGATTGAGCCACAGTCAAAATGGAACAGGTATAGGTACGGGTGAGTGCACGTTTGAACAGGACCCTTTGGCCTAGTAAAGTTTGAAAGCCCCATTTCACTTGCTCTAATCCCCTTCTGCAATCTACAAAGTAAACCTAAGTTAACAATGGGCCAAAGGAGATGGCACAGGCCCACCCAAGCATGGAGATCTCAGAGCTGGCCCTTGATATACAGGAAGGACACAGATAGGCTAGAAAGGTGCAGGGGCTTCATCAGCACAGCAGATGGTCGGAGTAAAAGTAGCTCAGAGCAGCGAGGATGTTGGATGTTCATTTTCTGACGGTCTCTATCCTGTGAGCTTCCTCATAAGAAGCTTATGAGGGGTAAGTTCATTTATTGGAGAAGATGGAGCTTTTACAGAATAAATGAGACGGGAACTATGAAAAGTGCCCAGTGTAGATATTCAATAAATGGTGACCATTAAGACCTATAACAATATATATCTACATATCTAAAACCATATATAAATACAAAGTTATACATATACATAATCATATATATGTACACATTTCTATGTGGTGTTTCATATAGTATACAACCATATATAAATATAAATCATATATATTTAACCATATACATATTTCTATATAGTATTCTATAAGTATTCTATATAGTATACATATATACACATATAGATATAAAACTATATATATAACTATATGTCTATATACACACATATGTATTACACACATATACATATACATGCACATGTGTATGCACATATATACATATATTTATATACACAGTTTTATATATATGGTTTATATGATTAAATATGGTTTACACACACATATGTATGTGAGGAACAAACAGCGCATCCTCAGATACCTGTATTGGAGGGTCTGGCCCATGCTGCTGCGTGGCTAACACGGTTTCCTCTTCTCCCACAGCTGCCATTCTAATTGCGAGGTCGTCACCTCCCTGGTTTATAGTAGACAGACCTTTCGTGTTTGTCATCCGACATAACCCTACAGGTAAGCAGTTCTCCTGCTCCACTGTCCGTCAGGTGCTTGTGATCAGAAAGGTGACCCCAGCTCTGATTGTACCTAGTAGCCTGATTCTGCATCTATTCTCCTGTCACCCGTCCAAAGCTCAGAACAATGTAACCCGAGGCAGCAGGTGACAGCTGTGTCACAGAGTGCGAGGGGCCCTTTAAAGATGGATGGGACTTTAGTTTGGAGGCTGGTGGTAGACTTAGCAAACAGCATCCCTTTGGGACTCTTGATAACTGTTAACTGTTTTTATATTCATCGAAATTTTTTAAATTTTGTAAGAAATTCAGCATCTTCAATCTCTATGAGTGAGGCCACCATGTCATAATACCCAGGAATTGTTCGCTTGACAGATCTTCGTCCCACAAGTCATGAATTCAAATTGGACTGTAGCCTCTAGGTTCAGAGTGTGTGTGTGGCATGCATATGCTAGTGCATGTATGATGTGTATGCCCCCTGTCTATATGGAAGCCAGAAATCAGTCAACACTGGGTGTTGTTCCTTGGGTATGGCCATCTTAGTTGTTTAAGGCCAGTCTCACTGGGACCTGTGGCTCATTAGCGAGGCAGCCAGCTAGCAAGCCCCAGTGATCCTTCTGTCTTTGTCTACCTGGGATTATAAGTGCTTTCTACCATCCCCAGCATTTTATATGGGTGTAGGAGATTGAACTTGGGGCCTCATGCTTGCCGAGGATGCACTTTCTCACTGAGCAATGTCCTGCCTCTCTAGGTCCACCTAAATAGAGAGGAACACAACAATTCCTCTCTTTAAGAATAATTATGAAGTAGAAGATTATGTCTGTGGATCGACTTCACCTTTGTGCCTCATAAGCATGAATACATTGAAAGGTCATTATTAATTTAATTAGGAGGCACTTCCTTTTCTTGTTGTCTTATATTTGTGTGTGTGTGTGCACAAGCATGCACGTTTTCATTGGTATCCACCAGAGCAGATCAATCCAATTTTGGCGCTTCTACACACCTATGGCTTTCTAAACCAAGTTTCCAATGAATTAAAATAATGTATAGTTCAATATCCAACTCCTTCTCCCACTCACCACATTTCAAGCCCTTGGAGGCTACCATATTGCTTAGCCAGGTGCAGGCTACTTCTGTCCTGCTAGAAGGTTCTGAATGGCAGACTGAGCAGGAGGTGAAGCATGGCTTTCCCTGTACGCATTGCTGTCTGATCCTGGGTTGAGGGTTGGTCTTACGGAATCATGGTTGTGTTTTAATTCTCTAGGCGCCATCTTGTTCATGGGGCAGATCAACAAGCCCTGAAGAGTCCACCGGAGCAGCCGTGGAACACAGAGATGACTTGGCTCTGAAGAAAAGACTCCTTTTTCCTCCACCTTTCATAGTTTCTGTTAAATATTTTTGTACGTCGCTTTCTTTTTCAAAGCCGACTCATAGCAACAGATTGAATGATGCAAGCATTTCCGTTCGGGGTGGGGGCAGGGAAGACAGAGAGAATGGCCACGAGGCTGTGCCGAGGCTTGGGAAGGGTGACCCAAGAGGCCGGAAGGATTCTTCAAACTACTGAGCAGTTACCTAGCTTAACAACCCTCTCGAGTGTGGGCTGTCTGACCATTTCAGAATTTGTTTCGTTTCGTTTGTATGTGTGGCTCTCCAGGAGAAGTTTAATCAGTGTGACAGAAAAAAAAGACATTCTATGGTAGTTTTACATTTTTAATGGGAAAAAATATTATTTGCCTTTTTAATTCTTTTTTCCCACCTCCATCCAAAGTCTGGATGATCGGAAGCATTATGATTTGGGGGAGGGGGGTGGAAGTAGCGGACTCTCTAGCCTCTCTGTATGTTTCTGTTGTTGCTATTGTTGTTTTATATAATGCATGTACTCACTAAAACAAAGTTTAAAAACTAATGTCTCGCTGGACAAGGCTTGCTGTCGTGCTGTGTGCCTGTCACTACTGGTCTGTACGCTTTGGATTGGTTTTTTTTGTTTTGTTTTGTATTTTGTATGGAGTAAAATAAAGTGTTATGAGTAGTAAAAATTTTAAAAGACTGCTGCTGTGATATCTGGGGAAAAAATAAAAGAGACAGTGTTTGGAAACTATACCAGCTTCTTCCCATAAGCCTTGGGGCTTATCAGCAGGCGTATTGAAGCCCCTGGACATTCTCTGTCCGTTCCCTGTTGACCAGACATTTACAGATCTCTTCTGAGCAGCCACGGCTTCTATACTCCCTGTTCCCATCTCTGCTGCAGCCTGGTGGGCAGTCGACTTGAGTGTTCTCCATGGGTGAAGACTCCATGTAAGTACAGAAAGAAGACTCTGGAAACAAATGGACTTGAGAAGCAGCAATTGTTTTATGTTTGGTGACGTGCTTTTTGAAATGACTATTTCTGTTTCGCTTTGGGGAGGAGGATTTTTTTTTTCAAGATGAAGTAAGTATCACGGTGATGTTGCTGCTTGCCTAAGTTTATAAGACTAAAGATCTGCATGATCTACTAGCATTTCTAATCAAAACTTAAATATTTTACAGGCTGGAGAAATGACTTAGCAGTTAAAGCACTTTCCTTGTAGGCCAAAAGAACCTGAGTTTGGATCTGTAGATCCCACCTAGAAATGCTGGGTGGACGTGGCAGCAGCCTGTAATTCTAGCCTGGAAGTCAGAGCCTGGGAAATCCCAGAGCAAGCAAGCTGGTTAAACAGACAAGTGCCAATGGTGTGCTTTGGGTTTAATTAGAGACCCAGGCTCACAACAGTAAGGTAAAAGAACGGCTGAGGATGATTTCCCAATATCGCCCTTAGGCCTCTATAGGCACACACACTCAAGTGCATGACATACATATGTGCCTACCCACATGCAAACCTATAGATATACTCACCCCATACACACATACATGAAAACATGCAACCAAAAAAATGATTTTGCTTTATTTTAGCCTACACGTTCTCTTTATTGAAACATATTCAAACTCCCATCTATTAGCCATTCTTACTGAGAATCATAATTGTGCCTTGTAAACTGGGTCTAATTCAGCTGTTAGCAATATTTATATATTTGGTAAATCAAGATAGAAAAGGGAAAACTCACCTTCTTTAGGACTAAACGTGAAGAATAGTTTTAATGGTTCTCTCAGACCACATACATCGTAGCAAGCACGCAAATGGTTATCAATTCCAGTTCAAGCCAGTCTTTCTGGGTTTTCTAGTATTACCAAAGTTACTAACATGATGGTGAATTGTTTAAAATGCTGGTGGCATTGGCAGTAAAATGAGAATCGTAGGCTTCATGCATTGTTCATTTAAGCCCTATGTTCTCGGTTTTCCAGGGAAACAAGACCCGTGGGTTTAGGTAGAAAAAAGATTTGTTTCCGGAATTGTCTCCTGATGCCATGGTCTGAGATCTGCAATATGCCTTCAGAAGCTGGAGAGGCAGGGAAGCCCAGTCCAAGTCTGGAGGCCTCAGAACAAGGGGACCCTAGGGGCCAAAGGCCATGGAACCTGGGTTTAGATATCCAAGGTTAAAAGATGGGTGTCCCACATTCAAAGGAGAGGAAATCACCTTTCCTCTAGTTTCTTCTAGTTTGCCATGAGTTATTGCATGATGCTCTCGCACAGGGGGTGAAGACCCTTCTTGCTGAGTCTGCTGGCTCATTTTCCAGTCTTCTGGAAACCCCCTCACAGGCATACCCTCGGGCAGTGCTTGGCCACCTATCTGGACATCCATGCCTTCCCTTAGTCAAGTTGACATCTAGACATTAACCATCACAAATGCCTACTGAGTTCTAACTACTAGAGGGTACTTTTCTAGATAATTCACGGAGGGACAGAGACAATCTTGGCCAAATACTTGCCTGCTGCATTTTTATGAGCGACGGAAGCAGGACAAAGTAGATACGAATCCAAGAGAAGATGTGCAGATGGCTGCGTGGATAAAGGCTCCTGGGTCCTAAACTCCCTTAGTACTCCTTCAGAAAGGATGAGCATTCGCCAGAGTGACTTGGTGTGCAATACAGATATAGAGTATGCTGTCATACTTTACTAGGCAGGCTGAGGTTTGAAGTGTCTGGTCTGGTTGCTGAGCACCCGTCAGGCTCAAATGCCTGTGATATCCAGAACTTACCAAGTGGTAATATTGAAACACCCCCCTCCCTCTCTCCTGTCTCTCTCTCATCTCTTTCCCCTCTCCTATCTCTCCTCTCTCTTTGTCTTCTCTCCTCTTTCTCTTTTCTCCTCTTTCTCTTTTCTCTCTCCTCTCCCTCCCTCCCTCAATCTTCCGACTCATCCACCCCTTCCTCTGTTCAGATGCACACTCTGCTAGATGACTTAGGAATGTTTTCAGTCCCCGAAGAAGGGACATATGTCTCTCCAAATGTGTAACTCAACTTCCCACCTTTTCATATATTTAAGTGAATGAACTTGTAGGTCTTGTCTTCAAAAATATCAATTTTCTGAAATCTCTTCCTTGGAAAGAAGTGAGATAAATGTAAGCTATAGAGACTGTCAGGAAAATTGCAGGCCTGCAAGAGACCATTTTTACTCTGTAAACGTTTGAGCAAACTATTTACCATAGATTAGATGCTACACTGAGTTTGAGCAGGAGACAGGCTGCAATTTTCCCTGAGCAGCAAACTGGTAGACTTAGGGAGAAACAGTCAGCCAGCAGCAAAATCAGTTTTTCTTGTGACGCTATGTGAGGTGGGGACTCTGGGTTCAGTCTGACACCCTGGAAATGAGCTCAGATACGCTGGAAATGCTGATGTTGCCTTATTAGCCTGTTGGGTGTTTGTCCTGTGGAGAAGACAGTGGCAGATGACGTGGTGGGAAACATCCCAATCTCAGCAAACCTTTGCTCAAGGGTCTGAGGGTGTGGCCGTTGTGCCTGCTACTTTGTTTTTCTGAAATGAAAAGCAGAGTAACTCCTAAGCGGCCCATGAAGCCGTCTGTGATAGAAACAGCAATGATTTCATCAAAACACTGAACCCTTGCCTCCAGGACCACTGAGGTGAAACCTGGGGAATGGCAGCTACAACCTTTCTCAGCCTCTAGTGAATATTCACCTGCATCTTTTGCCTACCAAGAGTCTACGCAGGCCAGAGGAAAAATAATACTGGTGTTAGAGACGTGTGGTCTAGAAAAAGGAAGACCCCACTCTTTGTGTGCTGTGATGAAACTGTGTGCAGTGTGCTACAGGAAATATGCTGTGGAAAAATTTTGACCTTAGACTAACTGCTCTTTGGTTTCTGTAAACTGCTTATGCATGAGGACATGCATACACTGCTTACATATGAAGATGGTCAAAGCTTGCTCTCGCTATCTGCTGACCACTTGGTTTCATAGTTACAGCCTTGGGTCAGCAGGACCACCACTCAAGGTTTCCACCCCTCCCCTCACCCTTATCCGAATTCCAGCTGCCATCACTATCTGAAACTGCCAGCTTGAGTTACTAGCTGGACGGCATGTGCCAGCTTAGAAACTGCTGTAAGAACTGCCCCCCTGCCCTTACTTGGGGCTCCATCATGAGGTCCCGAACTCTGATAGAGTCCTGGAGTCCTAAGGCTCCATCTAAGATCCCGAATGTAGATGGAATCTTGAGGCTTCAGTTCTGTTGACCCCCCACTTTCAATAAACATCCTTTTCAGTCAAGCTCATTGTGCTTCATTGGGTGGACTTCTGAACACCGTAACAGACTCAGTTTGCTTTAGGGGAGATGCGATTGTTTCTTGTTTGTTTTGGGGAGTGTGTGTGTGTGTGTGTGTGTGTGTGTGTGTGCACGCGCACTCGTGCGTACACACATGCACACATCTGTGAATGCCAAAGATGACATTGGGAATCACCCTGGATTGCCCTACCTCATTGCTTTGCTCTGGGGCTTCCCTGGCTCTGCCTTCCAGGGCCAGAGTTACAGACTGCTGCCACATCTGCATCTGGAGATCTGAACTCAGGTCTTTCTGCTTGAGAGGGAAGACTTTAGCCGCCCCTCCCCAGCCATCTCCACCAACCTCTTTATCGAATCTTGAAGAAAAATATAGATGTAATTTGAATGACAAGTTCATTATATAAGAAATCACTGTTTATCACACTGAGTGTATTATCTATTAATATTTTTAAATTGATTGAATGTTATATTTTGCAGAGCCAAATGGAAGCAAATGTTTTCACTCTGTGTGTGTGTGTGTGTGTGTGTGCACACACATGCGCATAAGCATGTATAGACAAATGCCATTGTATGTGCATGGGGAGCCCAGAGCAGTGTGCCAGTCGTTCTGCTCGTATCTCATTTCCTGGAGATGTCTCTTGCTGGCTCTGGAGCTGCTTTGCGGCTAGGCTGACTGGTCTTCCCCACCTCCCAGCTCCTGGGGTGACAGGCCCCTATGTGACCACACCAGGCTTTCCTGTAGGTGCTGGTGATTTGAACTCAGCTCCTCACGCTTGGTCAGCAAGTGCTCTAATCCACTGGGCCATCTCCCCCACCCCACTAAGTCCCATGAGCTTTTAAATTTTGTAATCAAACCTTTGTCTGAAGTTTAAAAGCCCAGTTACCTAAGGTAACAAGAAGCGTGGCAAGCTTGCGGCCTGTCCTTCTTAGACAAGAAAACTCTATAAAGTCAAGAACTGTTCTAGGGGCCACTCGTCAGGAGTCCCAGAACATCGCTATCCAGTGAGCTAATGGGTGGTGGTCAGCTGATCTTTTACTATCTTTGTTCCATTAGCCCCATGGTCTGTTATGAAACGTCTTCTGACACCCACTGATATGCCGTCTTGGTGCAAAGGTGCTAAGATCAATAATTTTGTAGGGCACTGGTCAAATTGTACATTCTGCTCTCTGACTTAGAAATATGCATTTCTGGTTGTCAATGACATGCTGACTTTGTCTCTTCAGGGGATCAGAATAGATTAAACTCTTCCAGTCATTTTGCCATTAAAATGAGCCACAGCTCTGATTTTTTTTAAAAAAGTTATTTTGTGGGAAATTGAATAATGCAGTTTTTCCTCAATGGGAAAGTGTATCTATGTTTTCAGTTTCTCAATTGTTTTTTTTTCCAAAAAAAAAAAATTCTTAAATCATTAGTCTTTTGTGTTCTTAGTGAATTTTACTAGGCAGTAAAATGCCCAACAAGAACAACTATCATGGAGTTCAGATACCACCGATGTTCAACATTCCTTTCAAGAGTATTTGTGGTTGTGATTTAGTTTGAGGCAGGGGCTCTCACATGTCCAGGTTAGCCTTGAATCTGCGATCCCCCTGCCTCAATCTCCTCTGCCTTCCAAGTGCTGGGATTACAGACACACACCACACCCAGTTGTGGTGCTTGGTTTGGGGGAGGAGTCAGGGTTAAGATAGCATCTTTTGTAGCCCAGGTTGGCCTCTGATATGCTATATTAACAAGTTACCTTCAACTCCAGCTGTTCCTCCTGCCTCCACTTCCTGGATGCAGGGACTGCAGCCATGCACCGTCATCCCGGATGGTGACTTTGGGTTGCACGAATTTTCTTCCAAAAAGAAAAAAACAAAACAACAATAACTTCTTAGTTTGCTTGGTCATTGGTGGCACTCAGTGGAGACAACGATGTGTCTCAAGTGTCCAGGTACCCAGAGTCAAAAGCCACTGAGCCAAGTTCTCAAGGACAGTAGCTGCAGGTCTTTGCAAATCGAGGTCTGGAGAGATGATGCAAAGCCATATGAGGGAAACTGAGAACAGTAAAGAATGCCCGTCTGGGCTGGTCAGACGACTCAGTGGGTAAAGGTGCTTGAATGTAGACCTGGGGAGGTGATGTTTGGTCTCTGGAACCCACAGGGTGAAAAGCAGAGGACTGATTCCCAAAAGCTGTTCTTCCTGTGTCCTCCACAGAGCACGTATGCACACCAGGTAACGCTTTCATGGTTTTTTATTTTTCAAGAATGGTCTGAGCAGCATGCTGCCCACTGTGTGGCCTCCTGGAGCAGCCTCGGCTGGAGCATGTTTGAGTGACCTCACTAGAGATGTGTCCCATGACGGACCTTAGGTAGCGTTGGGGTGGGCGTTGGGATTCCCTGGGCTGTGCACAGCATGTACTGTCTTTGCAAAAACACAGTAGGGACAAAAGAGCAGTAATAGGGAGAGAAAAAGATCTTTTTAAAAGGAGGGCCCTGAGCACCCCCTCTCCCTAATGACTAACAAGAACCCAAACACCCACATCTTGGTATCAGAGGTGAATCATACACGCTCCCAGGTTCCCAGTTCAGAGCATCCTGAGGGAAAGGGATGTAGATAAAATACTCCTCAGTTGGTGAGCTAGCTCGTGGAGACATGCTCATAGTATAGCAGACTGTATGGAGTCCAGAAAAGTCACATATCACCATAACATAGATTCATTCCTGTGTAACTAGATGGTGCTCTTAGTGTGCTGCAGGGTTAGATTGCCATCTTGTGGTCAACATGAGCACAGTGCTGCGCTGAAGAGTTCCAGTTCGTTCCATTCCAACTCAGTCTACTCTTTGGTGGCCACAGAATACTGTTATGAATAATTTCCTCCATTTTATATAAGTATATACTAAAATATCGTATGAATTTAAAATACAAATGGCTTTTTTAAATAGTCTTTATTCTACATTTTTAGTATAAAAAATCCACAAGTTAAGTGCACCACAGTGTAGAGAGACATACAACGCTGAACTTCCATAACACTCAATAGTACAGTCAAACATCACATGTACAGAACACGAAATTTAGATGAACTGAAATTATAAGATAAAATAAAATAAAATCCAATTTCAAAAAAAAACAAAATCAAAATATTAAGAATCCCTGAAATATTAACCCTAATGAGATTTTACTGGACTCAAGTCATTTTATAGTGAGGCGTTCACAATATGACTGTTTAGTAGTCCTTGGGAGCCATAAGTAGCTGTAGACACTCAGACAAAAAATGACAACCAATTTTTGATCTAAAAACTCCCTCGATCTGGCTCCGAAGTCCAGCTTTTGAAATGCGCCCTCTTCCTTGCTCATCATATTTTAAGAAACTTACGGGACTGTTGGCAAATACCCTTTGTTAAAAGTTCAGTTTCTGGGGGCTGGAGAGATGGCTCAGGGGTTGTGACTCTGTCTCAAAGCAGAAGGTTCTGAGTTCGGATCCCAGGTCCCACGTTAAAAAAAAAAAAAAAAAAGTTCAGTTTCTGGCACAGAGCAAATCTGGGTTAGGATTATGTACGCAGAGACAACCCATGAGGAGGGTCCAAAAGGTGCCCTTTACTTTTGCCCAGAGATACAAAAGCTGAAGAAATGGAGCCTGTGCGCGGGCACAGGAGGGGCCTCAGAGGATCCTTGTGAAACAAGTTAAAAAGATGGCATGTGGGAGAAGTGCAAGGAGAGAAGGAAATTAGTCTGACTGGCTTTCTGTCCTGCACCACTGATTCAATGGAGATTGACAGGAGGGGCTGGAAGACGGGCAGAGAGGGTGAGGGACTGGGAGTCCAGGCTGGGGAAAAGAAGGCAGACAACTAATGCTTCATTTAACAAGTAATATGAATCAAAGACTGAAGGAGATTAAAGACCAATCAGTAATAGGGAGCAATAATAGGTAGAGAAAAAGATCTTTTATGAACTTCCATAACACTCAATGGTACAGTCAAACATCACATGTACAGAACTTTAATTCTTAGGAAAATCAAAGTTCACTCCAAACTTAATTTGATGTTTTATTACTAAAAGCAAAGACCAGTATAGGACAGTATTACTCCAGAGGAATTAAAGGAAGATCCTTAGGGCTGCTTTACCCACATTCGTTTAATGAATGGATACCTCCCCTACCTCAGAATGCTTTAGGGGGTTATGGCTTCCCTTACATGGTTCCTTATTAAATTGAAAAGTGCCTCAGTTTGGGCACCCAGAAAGACACCCCAACAACATGTGTCTAAACTGCAACTTCTGGTTAATATGACTAAAGCAGTTACATTGTGAGAAGTGCAGAAGGTATGTGATGTCTTTCCCGGCACAGAGGTGGCCTTGGTTCCTCACCAGGTGGTGTAGCCACCATCTGAGCCACCCATGAAGAAGTTTCCCTTCCGCTGAGTTACAAGGACATTGGCTCCCTGCATGACTGCAAGCTGAGCAGCGTTGGGAGGGCATCCAGGAGGTGGAGGAGGAATGTTCCCAGCGGTAGCGCCAGCTCCGAATCTGGCACCTGCATCATAGCCTCCTTCCACCAGCACTGTTGAACCAGGTGGGTAGATGGGACCAACTGGATAATAAGCCATAGGGATCGTTGAACCTAAAGGCCCAACAGCCACAGACTGGGCCATGGGAAGATACAGAGAGGCGCCAGGAAATGCAGCTGACATGGTAGGGACTGTAGCAGTCCCTGGGTGCACAAAGCTCGGACGATAGAGCTCTGAGTATGCGGGTGGAGCATCCGTATAGGGTGGAGCCTGAGGAAGATGTAAAGTCTGAGGGTAAACCGGATTCCCAGGAGGTTGCACAGGGTAGGTGGGCTGTGTTGGATATTGACCTTTGCTTTTCATGGTGGCTGCAGGTCAGGTTCCACTCGGCATCGAGGACGGTAATTTTTTTCACAAATGGCTTTTGTAATTGAATCCATATCTGATCATCTTCAACTGTTGGCTATGACAGTTTTTTTATACATCTATTTATTCTTTGTGCTTAGGAAACAGAATGGGGGAAAAAATTGGAAGAGGGGCAGAGCTGGTAACTCTCTGGCTCTAATCCAGGTTCAGGCACCAATGCCTTCATGTCTCATCAACTTCCTTATAGTCTTACAATATCAGGTATCTGCACAGCATGAATTAAATATTAATGGTCCCTAGGTGAGCTTGGTCACATGCCCTACTGACAAATCCTTGTGGCCCACATGTTTCTCTTGCCCCTGTATCAGGCATTGTGCTTATTCCCACAGCACGAGTAAAATTAGCCAGAACCTGGGTGCCGACTTCTAGCTATTTCATAGGAAACTGCAAAAGTATGTAGATTTCCCCACATTCCGACCCATCATCACGTTCTAGTGGTTATTTAAAATAAGTACAGCATAATGATTTGAATGCAAAGGTTTTACTTGGAAGCACATCAAAATTATTCTCCTTATGAGGGAGACGGAGCTTTTACAAGTATTTTATATACTAAGGCTACATGTAAGTCTATACACATTCAGGGTTTAGGAGTCAAAAACTAAGTGTGACAAGCCATTTTTTACCCCCCCCCCCAGAATGATTTCTTTTGCTCTCCCCAAATGGAACCATAGCAAGTAGAAAATACCCTTTTGAAAACTATTTCTCCTTTAGGGGCTGGGAGGTCCGGGTAAAGAAGTGGGAGAAGCTTTTGCACCCCAACCCGCTCCGCCGGTCGGGACGCGCGCGCGCGCGCGCGCGCGGTCCAGCCGGGCCCTCAACCCCGCGCCCTAGCTGGTGAGTACCCCCCCCCCCGCACGCGCGCACCGCCCACCAGGACCCCAGGTCGGCCCACAGGGACCCGGCTCCGACTCCCACCATCCAGCCGGAGCCGCGCGCTCGGGGCCAAGGGACGAGGAGGACCTCCCCCTGCGTCCGGGCCCCGCCCCAGCTGCCCTCGGGTTAAATAGCTCCACGCCGTCGCCCCCATCCCCCCTTTGCACCCCACCCCGCTCCACCGGTCCGGACACGCGCGGTCCAGCCGGGCTTCACCCCACGACCTAGGTAAGTCTCCGCCCGCCCCGCCCACCAGGACCCCAGGCCAAATAATTCAGTTTAGTAAAATTGAGAGATCTTAAGAGTTAAAGTGACAATGCCAAAGTCAAAGTGCAAATCCATGAGAAGCACAATCAAGTAAACAAATTTCCCACTGAAGAAATTAATCCCATAATGTTAGACTCCAAGAAGAACAAACCCACGGAAAAAGGCCAAGAAGGCCCCACCCAGGATAAAGACTTTCAAAATATGATCATTACCATGTTCAATACTATGAAAGAGGAAATCAGGGAGGAATTACATAATCGAATCAATCGCTTTGAAGAGGAACACAACAGACATCTGGAGGAGTTGAGAAAACAGTGCAAGAAACAAAAAGTGGCATAGAGCAGTTAAAACAAACTCAAGCAGAGTTTAAAACTGAGCGAAAAGACAAGTTATCTTCAACCCAGAACGCCACAGAGAGTCTTATCAACAGAACTAAGGAAGGAGAAAACAGAATTTCAGACCTTGAAAATAAAGTGGGAGTACTTAACCAGCTCAATGGAAGAGGTTGTTAAGCCAAAAAGATACTTGAGAAGAAATATCCAAGAGATATGGGACACCCTGAAGAAGCCTAACATGCGTATTCATGGAATACCAGAGCAAGAATCTCAAAATACCACCCCTGAGGAAATTTTTCAAACGATCATCAAGGAAAACTTTCCTCATCTAAAAAAAGAGAGGCCCATCCATATACAAGAGGCATTCCGCACCCCAAACAGATACGACCAAAATAGAAGCACGCCGCGGCAAATAATAGTTAAAACACTCCACATTCAAGATAAAGAACTGGTGCTGAGAGCTTCAAGGGAGAAAAAACAAGTCACTTTTAAAGGTAAACCTATTAAAATAACAAATGACTTCTCAGTCGAAACAGTAAAAGCAAGAAGAGCTTGGAGAGACATACTTCAAGTATTGAATGAGCAAAAATGTCAACCCAGGCTGATTTACCCTGCAAAACTATCAGTCATGATCGAGGGAGAAAGAAAAATTTTCCAGCACAAAGACAACTTTAAGGGATACATGGCCACCAAACCAGGCCTTCAAAAAGCTAGAAATGATACTCAAGCGTGAAGAAAAAAACAGGCATATCCAGGAGAACAGAAGGCAAGTATAACACCATTAAAACGAAGCAATATACTTATAAAAGCTACTAAACATAATAAATGTCTGGAATTAACAATAGTTTCTCCATTATAACACTAAATGTTAATGGAATTAATTCACCGATCAAGAGACACAGATTACAAACTTGGATTAAAAATCACAATCCATCAATCTGCTGCCTGCAGGAAACCCATCTCACCACAAAAGATAGGCACGCTCTAAAAATAAAAGGCTGGTCAACAATTCTACAAGCAAATGGAAGCAGAAAACAGGCAGGGGTAGCCATTATGCTATCAGACAAAGTGGATTTCAAACCAAAGAAAATTATAAGAGACACGGATGGATACTACATTTTAGTCACAGGTACAATTCACCAGGAAGACTTCACAATACTGAACATATATGCACCCAATACGGGCCCCTCCACATTCATTAAGAAAACCCTACAGCGTCTAAAGCAAGAAATCAACCCCAAACGATAATTCTTGGGGACTTCAACACCGCCCTCTCAACATGGGATAGATCAACAGGTCAAAAGCTTAACAGAGACACTTTGGAACTTAATCAAACCCTGAAAGAAATGGACCTTACAGATCTCTATCGAACTTTTCACCCACGCACCAAAGAATACACATTTTTCTCAGCAGCACACGGAACTTTCTCCAAAATAGATCACATATTGGGCCACAAAATGAATCTACACATATACAAGAAAGTTGAAATTCTAACCTGTGCCCTATCAGACCACCACGGCCTAAAGCTGGACATCCACAACACATCAAACAAGAGAAAATACACTAACTCCTGGAAACTTAACACTATGATGCTGAATGAGAACTGGATTCAGGAAGAAATTAAAAAGGAAATTCAAGATTTCCTGAAAGTGAATGATAACGAAAATACAACTTACCAAAATCTCTGGGACACAATGAAAGCTGTTCTAAGAGGTAAGTTCATAGCTCTTAATGCCTACGTCAAAAAAATGGAAACATCAGAAATAAACAACTTAACAATGCAGCTTAAAGCTTTAGAGAAACTAGAGCAATCTGATCCCAAAAGTAGTAGAAGAGAGGAGATTAGCAAAATAAGGGGAGAAATATCTGAAATCGAGATTAAGAAAACGATAGAAAAAATCAACCAGTCAAAAAGCTGGTTCTTTGAAAAAATCAATAAGATTGATACACCCCTAGCTAAACTAACCAAAAGCAAGAGAGAGAAAACCCAAATTAACAAAATTAGAAATGAACATGGAGTTATCACTACTGATACCCAAGAAATCCAGAGAATTATAACATCATATTTCAAAAACTTATACTCTGTGAAGTTTGACAACACAAAAGAGATGGATGAATTTCTAAGTAAACACAACTTACCTAAATTGAATCAGGAAGTTGTGAATTATTTAAATAGTCCTATAACATATAAGGAAATTGAGGAAGTAATCTCGAATCTTCCCACCAAAAAATGTCCTGGACCAGATGGATTCAGCACAGAGTTCTACCAGACATTTAAGGAGTTAATAACACCAATACTCCTTAAACTGTTCCATCAAATAGCAAAGGAAGGAACACTACCAAATTCCTTCTATGAAGCTAATATCGTTTTAATCCCAAAACCTAATAAAGATTCACTTAAAAAAGAAAACTATAGGCCGATCTCCCTGATGAACACAGACGCAAAGATTCTCAACAAAGTCTTAGCAAATCGGATTCAAAAACATATTAAAAAGATCATTCATGGGGACCAAGTAGGCTTCATCCCCGGCACACAAGGTTGGTTCAACATACGCAAATCAATAAATGTAATTCATCATGTAAACCAGTCCAAAGTCCAAGACCACATGATACTCTCGATAGATGCAGAAAAAGCTTTTGACAAGATCCAACAGCCTTTTATGATCAAAACGCTAGAGACAGTAGGAATGGAAGGAACCTTTATCAATATAATAAAAGCTGTATACAACAAGCCCACAGCAAGGATTATGCTCAATGGGGAACAATTGGAAGCATTCCCACTTCGATCAGGAACTAGACAAGGCTGTCCACTCTCACCACTTCTATTCAATATTGTACTTGAAGTCTTAGCTGAAGCCATAAGACAAGAAAGGGACATAAGAGGGATTCAAATCGGCAAGGAAGAAGTCAAGCTATCCCTATTTGCAGATGACATGATCTTATACCTGAGTGATCCCAAAAACTCCACCAGGAAGCTCCTGGAACTAATTGAGAAGTTCAGCAGGGTGGCAGGATACAAAATAAATGTGCAAAAATCAGAGGCCTTCCTATATGCCCAGAATGAAAGAAGTGAAAAAGCCTTGAGAGAAACAATCCATTTACTATAGCCCCTAAAAAAATGAAATACCTTGGTATAAACCTAACTAAGGAGGTAAAAGACCTTTACAATGAAAACTTTAAAACCCTAAAGAAAGAAATAGCAGAAGACACCAGAAGGTGGAAAGACCTCCCTTGTTCCTGGATTGGCAGAATCAACATCGTAAAAATGACCATCCTACCAAAGGCAATATACAGATTCAATGCTATACCAATCAAAATCCCAAAGCAATTCTTCAAAGAAGTTGACCAAACAATCTCAAAGTTCATATGGAGGCACAAAAGACCCAGGATAGCAAAAACAATCCTGAGTAACAAAAACACAGCTGGAGGTATTACCATACCAAACCTAGTCTATACTACAAATCCATAGTTATAAAGACAGCCTGGTACTGGCTCCAAAATAGACACACAGATCAATGGATAAGGATTGAAGACCCAGATATAAGCCCACAAAGTTACAGCCATTTGGTCTTTGACAAAGGGGCCCAAAGAATCCAATGGAAAAAGAACAGCATCTTCAACAAATGGTGCTGGCAAAACTGGATCTCCACATGCAGAAGATTAAAGCTGGACCCGTACTTGTCACCATGTACAAGACTTAATTCCAAATGGATCAAGGACCTTGATATCAGGCCAGAGACTATAAAAACCATAGTTGAAAGGATAGGGAACTCCCTCGAGCTGATTGGGCTAGGCCAACATTCCTAAACAGACATCCAATGGCACAGTCACTGCTACCAACTCTCAACAGTTGGGATCTTGTGAAATTAAAGAGCTTCTGTTCAGATAAAGAGATTGTAACACGAGCTCAAAGGCAACCCACAGAATGGGAGAAAATCTTCACTAACCACATATCTGATAGAGCTCTATGTCCAGAGTGCACAAAGAACTTAGAAAACTAAACACCAAGGAAACCAATGGCCCAATTAAAAAATGGGCCCTGGAACTTAAAAGAAACTTTACCAGGGATGAAATTAAAATGTCTAACAATATCTTAAAAATGCTCCACTTCCTTAGCCATCAGGGAAATGCAAATCAAAACTTCCCTGAGATATCATCTCACCCCGGTCAGGATGGCAAAAATCCACAATACAACAACGACAAATGCTGGAGAGGATGTGGAGAGAGGGGAACTCTCCTACATTGCTGGTGGGAATGCAGGCTCATACAGCCACTCTGGCGAGCCGTCTGGAGATTCTTAAAGAAATTAAAGATTGAAATGCCATATGACCCTGCTATTCCACTTTTGGGAATAACCCCCCATACAGCAGAGGTTCCTCGATAGCACAAGCACGACCATGTTCATAGCAGCACTGTTTACAATAGCAAAGTCATGGAATCACCAAATGTCCAACAGTTGACGAGTGGATAAGGAAACTGTGGTACATCTATACAATGGAGTACTACTCAGCCATCAAAAATGATGAATTACTGGAATTTGCGGGAAATGGATGTCATTAGAAACAATTATATTAAGTGAAGTATCCCAACCCAGAAAATTAAGCGCCGTATGTACTCCCTAATAGGTGGCTCCTAGTACCAAACCCACCCAGCCCACCTAGAGACAGTAATTCCAAGGATTATGAACAGGAGGGATGGGGTAGGAGGGCCACACCAGAAACAAGGAGAGAAGGGACCATGTTACAGCAGGGAAAATAGGCCTCCCAAGGACCCAAATAAGTAATGAGACATCTGATTAAGTTCACAGACTTTTGTTCCTGATCATTTACTACTGAGGGGGAGTGATCTCACCAGAAGAGGAGGGCATATAGTCTGGCAGATAAAAAGTAACATTTTGCAAATGGGTGATAGACCCCTCCCTCACTGTGGTTTCCCACTTTTATTACATCTACCTTTGAATGTGCTTTTATCACAAGACTCTAACAGCTTTTTGTCTCTGGCCAGGGGGTAACATACAATGCCCACCAGGATGGAGTGAAGGGCATTGCAGGAGCAGCAAAACTGCAAAAGAAAATCAACAAACCACAATCCAGAACTTCAGAGACTCTATATCAACCACCTAGAACTAGGCCAGCTTAGTCTCTCCCCATCTTGAAGCTCAGGGAAATTTGCGGAAGGGGGGCGGTAAGAGTGTAAGAGCAAAGGATGGGAGGAGCAATGATATGTAAGATACTCTATACTAGTTAGGGCTGAAGCAATCATAATTGGACTTTGCATGCCCTGCGCATTGTCCAACACACTGTTGACCTCACAAAGTCTAGCATCTGCTAAAGGCACCAAGATCCTTGGAGGCAAAGGATTGGCAGCCACAGCAGTGTTCCTATACCTAAGGGGAACACGGGAAAGGGTTCGGGAAAGGCCACTGGGTCCTTGTACGTCATCGGAGAGGAGGGCCCAGAGGAAAATCAGACATGCACAAGAAAGGACTCTCTGGGAATTGGGGGGGAGGCACTGGGGGATGGGAGGGAGAGGGTGGGGAGGGGGAGCAGGGGTACGGGGTTACCCCTGGGTCCTTGCCCCTCATCGGAGAGGAGGACCCAGAGGAAGTTTGGCATGCACATTAAAGGATGCTCTGGGGATTGGGGGGGAGCCACTGAGGGAGAGGCACTGGGGGATGGGGAGGGAGGGGGCAGGAGGAGGGAGCAAGGGGGGAGGTGGAAGGAGGGAGGGGACCAGTGTACCTGTTAAGTTTGTATGAGCTGGAAAAAAAAGAAAAGTTTTCTGAAGTGACTGTTATGTTGTCTTCTGGAAACCTTTTTTCTCTTTATTTCTGTAGTTTGGTATTATATGGAGTCTTCTGACTAGACTTATTTCCTCTGTGTGTATGTATGTGATTAGCAGGGGGGGTAGTAGATTACTAGCACACAGGTAAGGCAAAGGAAAGATAAGTAGAGCTTGGGATCTCACCTCACGAGAGGTAGGCTTAGGGAAACCTCACCTAAAATGTGGGGACCAAGCAATAGAGGGAAACAAAGTCAGATGAACTCTTGAGATCTTGACTGCAGACAGGAAGGCTGAGACTGCCCTCACCTGAACTATGTGAGCCAAGCAGTAGAGGAAAGCAAAGCCAGGCAGGTTCTTGGAACTTAGCCCCTGGACAAGCAGGCTGAGGGCAACCTCATCTGAGCTGTGGGGACAGGCAACCCAAAGACATTTTTCAACACTGTAGTAAGATAACATTAATTACATTGATAAGGAAAAAACAAAATATGAGTCAATTGCAACATTATCAGACAGGATGAATTCAGAAAAGAAAGAAGAAAATGGGTTAAAGCCATATTTAACACTATTACACAGCTATTAGAAATAAGTGTAAGGCACACATGAAATGTCTTTCAATATTCTGCACTGATCATTAAAAATTCATTCACTTCCACAAATCAAAAGGAAATTTAAACAGGTAAGTACATGTGAAACAAGAGAGATTTTTACTGAATTTAATAATAATTTGAACATTTATCTTAAAAATGAAAATGAAATAAAAACTGCTTAGCTAGATGAATTACAGAAATGGAAAGGAATTAAGGAAGGCAAGAATTCACACATTCTAAAGTGATAGAGTGAAGTCATAACCACATGAGGTCCACAGGGATGTTTTCTGAACATCTGCTTCTTCCTCTAGGAGAAAAACCACTGATATGGAAGAGGAAAACCACACAGAAACCTCACAATTCATCCTCCTGGTCGTTCAGATGATCCTGGTAGCAACCCATCCTCTTGGGATGTTCCTGTCCATGTACCTGGTTGCAGTGCTTGGGAACCTGCTCATCATCTTGGCTGTCAGCTGTGACTCCCACCTCCACACCCCCATGTACTTCTTTCTCTGCAACCTGTCCTTCATTGATATGTGTTTCACCACCACTGCAGTTCCCAAGATGCTGGTGAACCTCCAAACAAAGAGAAAAGACATCTCCTACAGGGGGTGTCTCGCCCAGGTGTATTTTTTTATGGTTTTTGCTGGAATGGATAATTTCCTACTGACTGTGATGGCATTTGACCGCTTTGTGGCTATCTGCAACCCCCTGAACTACACGGTCATCATGAGCCCACACTTCTGCGTCCTCCTGGTTCTGGCGTCGTGGTTCATTATTATCTCTGCCTCCCTGGTTCACATTCTAATGATGAAGCGACTTACTTTCTCTATGGGCACTGAGATTCCACATATGTTCTGTGAGTTGGCTCAGGTCCTCAAAGTGGCCAGCTCCAATACACTGGTCAATAACATCTTATTGTACGTAGCTACTGCCCTGCTGGCTGTGTTTCCTGCCTCTGGAATCCTCTTCTCTTACTTTCAGATTGTCTCCTCTTTATTGAGCATGTCCTCCAGTGTGAACAAGTACAAAGCTTTTTCCACCTGTGGCTCTCACTTCTGTGTGGTCTGCTTGTTCTATGGAACAGGACTTGGGGTCTACCTGAGTGCTGCTGTGACTCATTCTTCCCAGGGCAATGCCATCGCTTCAGTGATGTACACGATGGTCACCCCTATGCTGAACCCCTTCATCTACAGTCTAAGGAACAAGGATGTGAAGGGGGCCCTGGGAAGTCTCAGCAGAGTGGTCTCTTGTCCTTGATGGATCAGTGACCACAAAACTAAGTGAACACTTTGGTTACTAAAACAGATGCTGTGTGTGTGTCAATATTCTATTCAGATAGTCAAAAATACTTGCAGCTTCCCTTTCTGTTCTGAAAGCATTGTAATTTTACTTTATATATGTTCGTGTCTATTTCTCCTCAGCCATTTCAATAGTCATTCATTCTGAAGTGGTCCTGAATGCTTCCATTTTGGTCCATTTTTGTACAATTTTTTAAAGATTTCTGACTTTACTTTAAACTTAAAGCTTTTGTCATAGGAAATGCTGACACTACATTCTCAACAATTATCTTCCTGAATGTTATGGGTCTTCACCTGAGGTTGGATAGCTTCTTGTTTTCTCTAAAGGGACTGAAATAGAATCCTACTGAAGTCAAAGAAAAATATTTGCCATATCAGAATTCTGATTTTTGGAGATAGGTAGGTAGGTAGGTAGATAGATAGATAGATTGATTGATTGATTGATGATTGATTTATTGATAATAGACATACAGATAAATAGGTGAATAGATAAGTGATAGATAAATAGATGATAGATATACAGATGAATAGACAAATAATAGAAAGATAGATGGTTAGTAGATAAATAATAGACACACAGAAAAATGAACAGATGAAACAGAAAGATAGATGATAGATAGATAGATATAGAACTTTAATATAGAATCCTTTCTTTGAATTTTTCTTCTTTTTCCATTTTTATGCATACTTGGAGGTTTACATGTATGTATGCATGTGGGCATGCATGTGGGCATGCATGTGAAGGCCCAAAGTTGATATTGGGAATCATTCCCCATGGCTTCTCCACCTTATTCTTTTTTAGACAGGGCCTCGAATCAAATGCAAAAATTGACTAATGATAGCACCAATCTTATCATCCAGCTTGCTCTGGGTATCTGCAATTTCTACCTTCTGAGGCTCAAATTACAGCACATCCACACAGCATTTACACCAGTTCTGGAGATCAAAACTACAGTCATCTTGCCTATTAAGCAAGTACTTTAACCACTGAATCAGTTCCAAAACCCCCATGTGTTTCTTCTTGTTTGCCACATTTCTAAAACAAGACAAACTATCATTGAAGTGTTTCTTCTTATTAAACCAATTCATGGAGAAAAGAAAATTTTCCATCAAGGATTTTTCTTTTTATTCTTCCAATTTCTGAAAGGAGGAGACAACAATTGAAGTGCATAGTAACTAGTAGCCATGTACCTATTTTTATTACACAGCTTTTTTTATATAACTGAATTTTCATCATGAAATTTAAAACTTTAAATGCTGGCTTATTCATATCATTGAGAGTGATGTGACATGGAATATTTTGCTTCATTATTGGGGGTTATCATGTTTCTCTTTGTTCATCCTTCTACATTCCTTTCTCTCTCCCATTCTCTCCTTCCATTCTTAGTTCTTTCCAGATGCTGTATTGGTTAATGACAATTGTGTCTCTTCCTTCCTATGGAGGAGTAATATTTCACTGTACATGTATGCCACAGTTTATTTATCCATTTATCTATGAACAGAGATAATATGGCTGTAAAAGTACATGTGTTTCCCTAAATCTAGCTATGTTTCAAAAATGAGAGGCTACATATATGATGGTGGTCCCATAAGACTGTATCATCAGGTAACATTGTAATACCTTAGTTCCTTTTTTTAGTGATCCCTACGTGAATATAGTGAATTTATTATATTTTCACCTCTTAGTCCCTGATCCTATCCCCCTTCTTTTCCCCTTCATCTCCCCTGCCAAACTCCTTCCTGTTTTCAAGTCTTTTCACTTGTGTGGCCCACTGTATTTCATTTGGTTACCTCTGGTGACATATGCTTGAATATGATTCATGCTCCACTAAGTATCATAGATCAGTGAGTATATTGTTGAAAAGGTATCTTCATTTTCTTCCCTATCAGCATTAGTCCTCATCAGTCTCTCATGGAAGCATGGAGTTTCTTCACATCGTTCCCCTTCCATGGTGAGATGTTGACAGGACAGTTCCTGTGCAGTTCTTGTGAAAGTATACATATCTGGGGGCTGGAGAGACGGCTCGGGAGTTAAACCTTTGCTTTGCAGACAGAGGGTCCTGAGTTCGGATCCCAGATCCCACTTACAAATGCCGGGCAGAGGCGGGGGCAGCCTACCGCTTCTGGTCCTAGTGGGTGGAGCCTGTGAATCCCGGGGCAGAGTAAACAAAAAGAGGAGGTAGAAGCAATCCACGATGATTCCCGAATTCACCCTTGGTTCACACACACACACACACACACACACACACACACACACACACACACACGTGCACACACACAATTGAATAAATAATTAAAAAATTAAGTCAAAAAAAAGAAAGTATACATATCTGCTATGAAATCAAGGAAATTACATCCCTGTCATGTCCAGAAGATAATGTCTGGTCCACCACCTTACTACTTCAGGCTCTCACAATCTTGCTACTCCCTGTTTCTCAATGTTCCCTGGGCTTTGTGGTGGGGGTGGTTTAGATGTCTTATTTAGGGCCAAGCCATCCACAATCATTTTCTGTAGCATCTTAGTCTTCAAAGTTTACTCCGTGGTACTCACACAATGATGAAATTGTCTAGCTGCACATTTCTCACAAACCTTGTCATTGTCAAGTAGTCCATGACTAGCCAATTGTTTGCAAATGTTTGTTTAATATAGACAGCATTGGGAAAATTGAATCACACATTAGATGTATTTTTAAGTTTTTGAGGAGTTGCCAAAGTGTTTTAATAAAACCCAACACATTTGACATTTTAGGACATGAATGTTGTAATGTCTTCACATACTTTCCAATACTTTGCATTCTCAATGCTTATTATATATGAAGTGCCTTCTCTTTTTGTTCTGATCTTCATTTCTCTATAACAAATTGGACATTTCAGGTGTCTATTGCCATCTTATGCATCTTCAGTGAAGAAAGATCTTTCCACGTCTTTGCTTGTTTTTTAAATTTATTTATTTTTTAGCTTTATAAATATGATGAGTTCTCTTCTCTGTCCTCCTTCCATTCCCCTCCTCCCTCTTTAATTCCCTCTCATTTTACCACCCCTTCACCAATCCATCCCACCACTACTTCCCGCCCTCCTGTCTTCCTTCTTCAGTGGAACACAGGGTTCCCTTCAGATGTCTGCTCCAGTAAAGACCCAGGCCTCTGTCGCAGATCAAGTGATCCTTCCTTGGGAAGACCCTCTGATAGAGGCACTCCCCTTCATCTATCTAATCCTAACCTCTGAGGTTCCCACTGCTTATAATTATTTCTCCTAAGATCCTCTCTAGTCTCTGGGGGGAGGTCGATATGTCAGCCATAGTGCAGGTCTGGTGAGAACAAGTCTTATTGCAGCCAGTTTCTGGAAGCTGCAACCCTGACTTGAGTGGAATGTTTTCATCAATGGAGGATATCCCTATCTTTAGGCTCTTACAATATTATCATCCCCCCTCTTCCACAAGATTTCCTGAGCCACAGGATAAGAAGAAATCTGGTTGGCCTGATTCTGGCTGAGTATTTCAGGGTCAATGGTACTCTGCATCCTGGATGATTGCTGTTGTCTATGTCACTGCTCATCCAGGCTCTTGTTTGGGTGTTGAGAGCTTTTCTTACCTAAAGATAAAAGGAGAGATGTTTAGGTAGAAGTTTACTCTCAGGTGCTTGTGTTTAGCAATGAGGCATATGATCCTGTCTACACTTAGTTTTCTCCCTGCCCACTACTGTTTAAACTGGTTTATGTTGCTGAGTTCCTTGTCATTGGGGGCTTTGGGGGGGATTAGGTGTTAGTGAGCTGGTGCTTGGTTACCTGGAGGTTAACCTCACGCTCTACTGTGTCCTATTCTTTTTTTTTAATTTTTTTTCTCTCTTTTTATTGAGAAAACAAGAAGAGGCAGCAGTAAAATGCAACTACTGAAACAAACCGTTACTTATTTCACCAACAATACCTGTTCCACACATCAGTGTATCAAGCACCCCAGGGAGACTGGGCAGAACAAAACCAACAACAGGTCTCTCAGCTTACATTCAATTCAGACAGCAGACATTTGTCAAGTTGGATAGTTGCTAAAAATAAGCACATCAAGGCACAGAGCATTTTTAAAACCTGGGGGCTTGCAAGGCACAGGTCTGCCCCACTTTACGCAAGGATAGAATAGAAGCAACAACTGAATTAGTCCAAGGGTGCTAGTAGTTAACCGGATCAGTGGTTCTCCCTGAGATATGTTGGAAAGTCTTGCGTTGTTTGATTTCATGATATCTGAGGACTTTACTACGGGCACTGCATAGTTGCAGCCTGGTGCAGAGCGAGTGTCCTGCAGCTTGTATACTGCCAGTGCCACACATGAAGAATTGTTCTGCACCTCCTACAACTGTTTAACATCCCACTTGACATTTGTGCAGGAGCCAAGGCTTGTCCGAGAGAACACATACACTTCATTTGTTTCCTCTGAGACAATCTGTAATTTGTCCTATGATCCTATTTACAATAAAGGCAATTTTGTCCTTTCCTTGCCTTAGATGATAAGGTACATGGTCTGTTATGGCCTTAACACTGGTTTCTGTTTTACTGTCACCCATCCTTCTAACCTTCCATTTTCCTGTTCCACTTCAGGAAGTGGCCCAACTGAACTCTTAAGCCTAAACCCACTCACAGCAACAATCAATCAGCATCTATTTCATGGCTCATAGCATAGTTATATGAACATTTATATACTGAAACCCATTTGATTTCCATTATGTAGTTCTGACCTCCTATGTTTCCAATTAGATTACAGGAAGGGCATTAAGCTGATGTTTAATAAATTCATCTGTAGAAGGTGAGTGAGGGAGAGAGAGAGAGAGAGAGACCAGCCCAGCCCCCACCCACCCCTGAGCCCCACGCGTCCCGGTGGCGAGCACCCAGGCCAACTGCGGCTTGGCCTGCGCCCCCCAGCCCGGACGACCCCCAGCCCCCTCCACGCCGCCCCACCCCCGCCCGCGCCCGCATCCCACCGCCCTCCACCACCGCCCAAGGTAAGTGAGAGAGAGAGAGAGACCAGCCCAGCCCCCAACCACCCCGGGATCCCCACGCATCCCAGCGGCGAGCACCCAGGCCACTGCAGCTTAGCCTGGGCCCCGCCCCGCCCCAAGCCCCGCACCCTCCTGCCCCATGCGCCTGCCACCCGCTGGATCCCAGGTAAGAATTCTGCCATTGAGCCAAGGATCGAAAGAGCCCAGCCAGCCCCACCCCGCCCCACCCAGGAGACACCCGCCAGCAGCACCTCACTGCGCAGCCGGCTTTGCCCCGGGCCCCTCTCCGCGCCCACCTTCCCAGATCGCAAGTGAAGAACTCTGCCATCAACACATCAGACCCTCTGCCTCTCTGGCCCACCGGGACCTACGCACGTGGTCCACGGAAACACACTGCTACTCAGAATTCAATAGAGCCCAAGAAACTCAAGCAAAATTCTAAGGAACAAAGGAGCACAGGCCTACATCTGACTCCACTACATCATTATTCATGTGGGCAAGTTTCTTCTCATCCAGCCCAAAGAAAGTAAAACTTTTTCTTTTCACCTTACTGATCCTTTAAAGTATCAATGCTGTAGATCAACTTTCTCCATCACCCCCCACAACATACACTCCAGGGAGTACAACCACTCACCCCCACATTTCATCAAGAAACTAAATCGTAAAAGTGCACTACCAACTAAACTCACCCCCTGGTAACGTACCTGACTTAACTGACGTACTAACAGCCTAGTAGTCTCATCTAGGATATAAACTAACCATCACAGACCATACCCAATCCAAGGCAAGCACTAGTAATAACTGGCAAGCGTAACAATACTAACTACGTCGATTCCAGTAAAAACAGAACTGAAAGGTCCTAAAAAACAAACAACAATGTACAGTCAAAGTGCAAATTCACGAGAAACAAAACCCAAGAAGACCAATCTCCTGCCGAAAGAATCAATCCCATAATGAGGGATTCCGACCAGAACAAATCCACAAAAATCGCCATGAAGCCAACCCAACATAACGACTTTCAGTATGATCTTTACCATGATTAATACTATGAAAGAAGAAATCCGAGAAGAGTTAAACAACCGAACAACCACTTTGAACAGGAACACAACAGGCACTTGGAGGAGTTGAGAAAAACAGTTCAAGAAACAAAAATAGGTTATGGACAATTAAAACAGTCTCAGGCAGAGTTTAAAATTGACTAAAAGACAAGTTATCTTCAACCCAAACTCAACAGACGTCTAATCAGCAGAACAAATGAGGCAGAAAATAGAATTCAGATCTGAAGACAAAGTGGGAGAATTACCAGCCAATGGAAGAGATTGTTAAAGCCAAAAAGATACTGAGAGAACATCAAGAGATATGGGACACCCTGAGAAGCCTAACATGGCGCATTCATGGAATACCAGAACAAGAATCCCAAAATACCACACCAGAGGAATATTTCAATTCATCTAAATGAAAACTTCCCACAATTAAAGAAGAGGCCATCCAAATACAAGAGGCATTCGCACTCCCAAACAGATACGACCAAAATAGAAAATCGCCACGGCAAATAATAGTCAAAACACTCCACATTCAAGACAAGAAAAGGTGCTCAGAGCTTCAAAGAGAAAAAAGCAACTCACTTTTAAACGTAAACCTATTAGATAAACAATGACTACTCCATAGAAACAGTAAAAGCAAGAAGAGCTTGGAGAACATACTTCAAGTATTAAATGAGCAAAAATGCCAACCCAGACTGTATACCGGCAAAAACTATCGTCATGATTGAGGGAAAAGAAAAGTTTTCAACACAAACACAACATGAAGGGATACCTTGTCCACCAAACCAGGCCTTCAAAAAATCCTAGAACTGATACTCAAGCTTGAAGAAAAGAACAAGCGTATCCGGAGGGCAGAAGGGAAGTATAATACCACTGAAACATAATTCAAACAACATGCTTACAAAATCTACGTAACCATAAAAAGTCCAGAATTAAAATGTTCTCCATTATAACTTAAATGTCAATGGTATTAATTCACCGATTAAAAGACATAGATTACAAATTTGGATTAAAACCACAATCCAACAATCTGCTGCCTTCAGGAAACTCATCTCACCACAAAAGATAGGCAACATCCTAAGATGAAAGGCTGTACAAAATCTTACAAGCTAATGGACCAGGAAACAGGAGAGTAGCATTATGCTTCAGACAAGTGGACTTCAAACCAAAGAAAATAATAAGAGACACAGATGGATACTACACATTTAGTCACAGGTACAATTCCCAGGAAGACTTCACAATCCTGAACATTTATGCACCCAATACGGGCCCCCTCCACATTCATTGAAAAACCCTAAGCGCCTAAAGCAAGATATCAACCCCAAACGATAATCTTGGGACTTCAACACCGCCCTCTCACATGGGATAGATCACAGGTCAAAGCTTAACAGAGACCTTTGGAACTTATCAACCCTTAAAGAAATGGACCTCACAATATCTCTATCGAACTTTTCACCCACGCACAAAGAATCACATTTTTCTCAGCAGCACACGGAACTTTTTTCCAAAGTAATCACATATTGGGCCACAAAACGAATCTACACATATACAAAAAAGTTGAAATTCTAACCTGTGGCCCTATCAGACACCATGGCCTAAGTTGGACATCCACACACAACAAACAAGAGAAAATACACTACCTCCTGGAAACTTAACACTATGATGCTGAATAGAACTGGATTCAGGAAGAAATAAAGGAATTCAAGATTTCCTGAAAGTGAACGATAACGAAAATACAACTTACCAAATCTCTGGGACACAATGAAAGCTGTCCTAAGAGGTAAGTTCATAGCTCTTAATGCCTACATCAAAAAAATGGAAACATCAGAAATAAACAACTAACAATGCAGCTTAAGGCTTTTAGAGAACTTGAGCAATCTGATCCCAAACTAGTAGAAAAGAGGAGATTAGCAAATAAGGGGAGAAATATCTGAAACGAGACTAAGAAACGATAGAAAAAATCAACCAGTCAAAAAGCTGGTTCTTTGAAAAAATCAATAAGAATGACGCCCCTAGCTAATTTAACAAAAGCAGAGAGAGAAAACCCCAAATTAACAAAATTAGAAATGAACATGGAGTAATACTCATACTGATACCCAAGAAATCCAGAGCATTAAACACATCATATTCAAAAACTTATACTCAGTGAACTTTGACACACACAAGAGATGGATGAATTTCTAAGTAAACACATCTTACCTAAATTGGATCAGGAAGTTGTGAGTTATTTAAATGGCCCTATAACATATAAGAAATTGAAAGAGTAATCTCGAATCTTCCCACCAAAAAAATGTCCTGGACCAATGGATTCAGCAAGAATTGCTACACAGACATTTAGAAGTCAATAACACCAATACTCCTTAAACTGTTCCATCAAATAGCAAAGGAAGGAACACTACCAAATTCCTTCTATGAGCTAATATCGTCTTAATCCCACACCTAATAAAGATTCACTTAAAAAAGAACTATAGGCCGATCTCCCTGATGAACACAGACGCAAAGATCTCAACAAAGTCTTAGCAATCGGATTCAAAAACATATCAAAAGATCATTCACAGGACCAAGTAGGCTTATCCCCGGCACGCAAGGTTGGTTCAACATAACGAAAATCAATAATGTAATTCATCATGTAAACCAGTCCAAAGTCCAAGACCACGTGATACTCTCATAGATGCAGAAAAAAGCCTTTTGACAAGATCCAACAGCCTTTATGATTCAAACGCTAGAGACAGAGGAATGGAAGGAACCTTTATCAATATAATAAAAGCTGTATAAAACAAGCGCACAGCAAGGATTATGCTCAATGGGGAACAATTGGAAGCATCCCACTTCGATCAGAACTAGACAAGGCTGTCCACTCTCCCACTTCTTTAATATTGTACTTGAAGTCTTAGCTGAAGCCATAAGACAAGAAAGGGACATAAGAGGGATTCAAATCGGCAAGGAAGAAGTCAAGCTATCCCTATTTGACATACATGATCTATACCTGGGATCCCAGAAAACTCCACAGGAAGCTCTGAACTAATTTGAATTAAACAGGTGGCGGATACAAAATAAATGTGCAAAAAATCAGAGCCTTCCTATATGCCCAAATGAAGAAGTGAAAAAGCCTTGAGAGAAACAATCCCATTTATCTGTAGCCCCTAAAAAAATGAAAACCTTGGTACAAACCTAACCAAGGAGGTAAAAGACCTTTACAATGAAAACTTAAAAACCCTAAAGAAAAAAATTGCTGAAGACATCGAAGGTGGAAAGACCTCCCATGCTCCTGGATTGGCAGAATCAACATCGTAAAAATGACCATCCTACAAAAGGCAATATACAAATTCAATGCTATACACAATTAAATCCCAAAGCATTCTTTAAAGAAGTGGACCAATAATCTCAAATTCATATGGAGGCACAAAAGACCCAGAATAGCAAGACAATCGAGTAACAAAAACACTGCTGGAGGTATTACCATACCGAACCTATTCTATCTACAAATCCATATATAAAAAACAATCCTGGTACTAGCTCCACATAGACACACAGCCACCAAATGATATGGGTTTTATTTGCCCCCGATTATACTCACAAAATACAGCCATTTGATCTTTGACAAAGGGGGCCAAGAATCCAATGGAAAAAGAACAGCACTTCAACAAATGGTGCTGGCAAAACTGGATCTCCACATGCAGAAATTAAAGCTGGACCCGTATTGTCACCATGTACAAGACTAATTCCAAATGGATCAAGGCCTTGATATCAGGCCAGAACATAAAAAACCATAGTTGAAAGGATAGGAACTCCCTTGAGCTGATTGGGCTAGGCCAACATTTCCTAAACAGACATCCAATGGCACGTCACTGCTACCAACTCTCAACAGTTGGGATCTTGCGAAATTAAAGAGCTTCTGTTCAGATAAAGAGATTATCACACGAGCTCAAGGCAACCCACAGAATGGGAGAAAATCTTCACTAACCACAATATCTGACAGAGCTTACTGTCCAGAGTGCACAAAGAAAACTTAGAAAATTAAACACCAAGGAACCAGGCCCAATTAAAATGGGCCCTGGAACTAAAAGAAACTTTACCAGGGATGAAATAAAATGTCTACAAATATCTGAAAAAATGCTCCACTTCTTCAGCTATCAGGAAATGCAAATCAAAACTTCCCCTGAGATATCATCTCACCCCGGTCAGGATGGCAAAAATCCACAATACAAACAACAACAAGTGCTGAGAGGATGTGAGAGAGGGGGAACCCTGCTACATTGTGGTGGGAATGCAGACTCATACAGCCATTCTGGCGAGCTGTCTGGAGATTCCTTAAAGAAATTAAAGATTGAAATGCCAATAGACCCTACTATTATTCCCTTTTGGGAATAACCCCCCATGCAGCAGGTTCGCCTCGATAGCACCAGCACAACTACGTTATGTCCTCATAGCACACTGTTTTACAATAGCGAATCATGGAATCAACCTAAATTGTCCAACAGTTGACGATGGATAAGGAAACTGTGGTACATCTATACATGGAGTACTACTCAGCCATCAAAAATTATGAATTACTGGAGTTGGGCTGGGAAAATGGATGTCTTAGAAACAATGTAGTTAAGGTAAGTATCCCAATTCCAGAAGTTAAGCGCCATATGTCTCCCTAATAGGTGCTCCTAGTACCAAAAACTCACCCAAACTCAGCCCCACATGAGACACGCAAGGGTAAAAGCTATGTAATAATGGTAATTACAGGATTGTGAACAGAGGGATGGGGTTGGAGAGCCACAGCCAGAAACCAAAGGAGAGGGGGGACCATGTTCACAGCAGAGAAAATCGAACCTCCAAGTAATGCAAGTAAGTAATGTGACACTCTGTTTAAGTGTCAACAGACATGCGTTCCTGAATCATGTCAACTGAGGGGATATGAATCTCCCAAGAAGGAGAGGGCATATAGTCTGCGGCAGATGAAAAGAGGATCATTTTGCAAATGGATGACTGATCCCGCCTCACCGAGGTTTTCCATGCTTGTATACATCACCTGAAATGTGCTATTATAACAAGACTCCAGTTTAAACAGTTTTTTGTCTCTGACCAGGGGGTGACCATACAGTGGCCCAGTGGGTCAGGATGGAGGGAGGACATAGCAGAGCAGCAAAACTGCCAAAAGAAAAATCAACAACCACAATCCAGAACTTCCAGAGACTCTATATCAATCACATAGAACTAAGCCGCCAGCCTAATCTCCCCCATCCTGAAGCTCAGGGATACTGTGGAAGAGGGGGGCGGTAAGATTGTAAGAGCAAAAGATGGGGGGAGCAATGATTTGAAGATTCTCCACACTAGATATGACTGAAGGAGACATCATAATAGGACTTGCATTACTGACGCCATGTCCCGTCACACTATTGACCCCTCACAAGTCACTAACATCGTCTAAAAGCACCAGAGCCTGTGGAGCAAGGGATTGAGGCCACATGAGTGTTCCCTATGCTTAAGGGACACGAGAAAGGGTTCAGAGGGAAATGCCACTGGGTCCTTTACGTCTCAGAAAGGAGGACCTCAAGGGAAGAGTTAGGCATTGCAATAAAGATTCTTGGGATTGGGGGGGGGAGGTACTGGGAGAGTGGGGAAGGGAATGAGGGGGAGCAGGCAGTTGGGGGGAAGGAGGAGGGGGGAGGTGACGGTCTACCGATTAGGTTTGTAATGAGCGAAAATAATAATAAATTTATTAAAAAAAAAAAAAAAGGAAAAAAATAAAAATAAAAAAAACAAAACAAACACACAACAACAACAAACAAAAAAAACCCAAAGGTGGCTACCAACGTCAGAGGTGATTCAAACTTATGCTAAAGGGACAAGACCATACAGATTGGACCACTGTAATTGGTGGGTAACTAGTACTGACAATAAGGTTACATGGGCTGGAAGAAGGTTAGATACTGAATGTCAGTATCTTTGCAAATATCACTTTTGTTTTTTGTTTGTTTGTTGTTTGTTTTTTGTGTTGGTTTTTTATTTCAGCTCAACAAACTTATTAGGGTACACCATTCCCTCCCGTCCTCCCCCTCACCCGTACCGCCCCGTGTTCCCCTCCCAACCCCTCTCCCTCCATCGCCCCAAGTGCCTCCCCCCCAAATTCCCAGAAGGTCCTTTCTTCGTGCAATGTGCTGATTTGTCCTCTGGGCCCTCCTCTCCGGCGCCATGGACATAGCAAGGACCCCAGTGGCCTTGTCCTGAACCCTTTCCCGTGTTCCCCTTAGGTATGAGGAACACTGCTGTGGCTGCCAATCCTTTACGTCCAAGCCTCCTGGTGCCTTTTAGCAATGCTAGACTTTGGTGAGTCAACAGTGTGTTGGACAATGCGATAGCTGGCAAAGTCCTAGTTATGATTGCTTCAGCCCAACTAGTATAGAGATCTTGTATATCATTGCTCTCTCCCATGCCTTTTGCTCTTACACTCCTTACACGCCCCCTCTTCTGCAATTTTCCCTGAGCGTCAAGATGGGAGAAGACTAAGCTGGCCTATTTAGTGGTGTGATTAGAGTGCTCTGAAGTTCGGATGTGGTGTGTTATGTTTTCGTTTGCAGTTGTTGTGCTGCTCCGGGGCAATGCCCTGCACTCCCTCCTGTGTTGCAGTTGTAGGTACCCCCTGGCCAGAACAAAAAACTGGTTAGAGTCTTGTGATAAACACAGCACAGGGTAGATGGTAAAAAGTGGGAACATACGTAAGGAGGGGTCTATCACCATTTGGCAAATGTTTACTTTTTATGCTGCCAGACGATATGCCTCCGGCTTGTCGTGGTGTTGAGGAATCACCACCGGCGCTCAGTGTATAAATTGAGTCAGGATAGTGCAAGAAGTCGTGCTGTTAGTGTACTGTAGAGTCGCATGGTTTTGGCTATGTAGGCTTAGTGTGGTTGTTGGTGGGCTATGGTTTCGGTGTAATCAGTGGATTTGGGCCGCTGGGCGTGTCTGTCGGGCTTGTTTGCGCCGTGGTGTGGCGACTGCCTACCGGTGGGTGCGTTTGCCCGGTCTCTCTCTCTTTTCCTCCGCTGTTGTGCAAATCGCTTGTGAATATACTGTCTCTAGTTGGCTGGTGGTTTGGTACTAGGAGCCACCTATTAGGGAGTACATACGGCGCTTTAATTTTTCTGGGTCTTGGGATACTTGCTTAATATAATTTTTCTAGATACATCCATTTCCCGGCAAATTCCAGTAATTCATCATTTTGATGGCTGAGTAGTACGCCATTGTATAGAGGTGGTACCACAGTTTTTCCGTGCTTACCCACTCGTCAACTTTGACATTTGGCTGATTCATCACTTTGGTATTTAAAGCAGTGCTGCTAGTGAACATGGTCGTGGTGTGCTAATCGAGGTGACCCTGGCTGTATGGGTGGGTTAATCCCAAAATGGATAGCAGGGGTCATTATGGCATTTCAAAATCTTTAATTTCCTTTAAGAACTCTCCAGATGGCTAGCCAGAGTGGCTGTTGAGCCTGCATTCCCCACCAGCAATACAGGAGGTTCCCCTCTCCACATCCTCTCCCAAATTGTGTTGTTGTTTGTGGGGGAGTGTGGATTTTTGGCCATCCTGAACGGGGGAGATGAATATCTCAGGGAGTTTTGATTTTCATTTCCCTGATGCTAAGGAAGTGGAGCAATTGTTTAAGATATTTGTTAGACAGTTAATTTCATCCCTGGTAAGTTTTCTTTTAATTTCCAGGGCCCTTTTTTAATTGGGCGCATTAGTTTCCTTGGTGTTTAGTTTTCTAGAGTTCTTTTGTGCACTCTGGACATAGAGCTCTATCAGATATTGGTTTGTGAAGATTTTCCCATTCTGTGGGTGCCTTTGAGGCTCGTGTTATAATTTCCTTTACTGAACAAATTTCTTTAATTTCGCAATATCCCAACTGTTGAGAGTTGGTAGCAGTGACTTTCCATTGGATGTTCTGTTTAGGAACGTTGCCTGCCCAATCAGCTCGAGGAGTTTCCCTATCCTTTCAACTATGGGTTTTAATAGTCTCTGCCTGATATCAGGTCCTTGATCCATTTGAATAAGTCTTGTACCTGTTGACAAGTAACCGTCCAGCTTTAAAATCTTCTGCAATTGTGGAGATCCAGTTTTGCCAGCCACCTTTGTTGAAGATGCTTTTCTTTTTTTTCCCATTGGATATCTTTGGGCCCCTTTGTCAAAGAACAATGGCTGTTACGTTGTGGCTTATGCTGGGTCTGCTCCTACCATTGATTCTGTGTGTCCTATTTTGGAGCCAATACCAGGCTGTCTTTATAACTATGGATTTTTAGTATAGACTTAGGTTTTTATATGGTAAATCCTCCAGCTGTGTTTTTGTTACTACTCAGGATTGTTTTTGCTATCCTGGGTCTTTTTGGTCCTCCATATGAACTGAGGTTTTCAAGCTTGCAAGCCATGACTAATTATCATCTACCCTCTTTTCAGGTTAACACTCTTTCAGAAACACTCTGCTGGCATTGGAGTACACATTTGAGGAGCTCAACAACACCCAAATCTGTTGCCCAAAGTGTCTCTTAGGTGTGGTTTCTCTCAGAGTACTGTGACATTATGTGATATTAAAAAATCATAATACATTAATAAATTAGTGTAAATTATAGTTTTAACTATGAATGCCATAAGAAAAATTTTAGGGTAACATTGTCAGGAACTGCCAAAATGGAACCATTTATGCATATAGAGTATGTCCACAGATGAGGGTGTGGGGTGGAGTGAAAATGCTTTTTCTTTCCCATTTTTCCAGGTTATAGGAGAGAGTAAAAGGAGACACTGCTTATGAGTGTGCGATCTGTGTAGGTGAAAGTTTATAGCAATGTTTGAGTATGTCAAATATCCATTTCTGAAATACAGAGGAAGGACAGGAAAATGTGTAAAGGGATTTTTTTTAAACGTGGACAGTGATTTTCTAGAAATTCATGCAATTGTACATAAATTCAAAAACAAAGTAAGATAATTTTGCATCCTACAACTTCCGTTTGCCTTTTTTTTCAGTTGTGTGTGTTTGTGTGTGTGTGTGTGTGTGTGCATGTGATGTGGCGTGTGCGCATGCGTGTGTGTATGTGTGTGTGTGTGTGTGTGTGTGTGTGTGTGTGTGTGTGTGTAGAACCAAGGTGAATTCGGGACATCATTGTACTGTATTTACCCTCTTTTTGCTCTGCCCAGAGATTCACAGGCTGGCCATCAGAACCAGAAGACAGGCCACCTCGCTTCTGCCCGGTGTTTGTATATGAGATCTGGATCCGAACTCAGACCCTCTGCTTGCAGACAGAGGCTTAAACCGAGCCATCCCTCTAGCCCCTCCATTAGTCTTTTTTTTTTTTTTTGATGCTTAGCTGGTGATTCATATAAGTCTTCCTCTTCATATTGCTTCCTGTATTTTGTGTGCTTTAGATTTGCTATGAAACATTCCATCTATCCTGACTGCCATGACAGGTTTCCTTACGTGAGCCAGAAGTCCCCATTGAGAAAGGTCTGACCCTTGCCATGGTTTCTTTTAATGCTTCATTTCACCTGGATGTGGGTGGGACTGGTCACTCAGATGATAACCAAGGCATTCAGTATTTCTCAGACTTGAGAGGAGAGATGCAAAGTCATGGACTCTGGCCTTTGTGACTATGATCCCAATGAACACAGATTGTAACAGGTAAGAGCTGAATATATTACAACCTAATTGTGAAATCATCAGCCAATGTTGGCATCCTTTTTGATGACATAGACTCAATCTGCCTGTAAGGTAGAGAATATGGGGATTTAGGCACAAAGAGAATCAGGTCATCACCTACCAGTGGGTTGTCATCACAAGAAGGAGTGTAATTCTTGACTCACACCAAGAAATTTTCTTTTCTTACTGCAACAACCTGAGATTTCTGGTTTTAACACATTTATTGAAAAACTGAAACTTTTCAAATACCAAGAGGGCATTTCTCTGGAAAAAATGGGATGGGAGAATTTTCAGTGTTCTGTAGTTATGTCCTTACTATGAAATATGAATGATTTTGCACCAATGTCTCATTGGAGCGTTCGCACAACACCTTTGGCTCTGGTCATGAATGACGAGAGTTACAACATATAGTCACTGTGTATGCTATGGCCCTACATTACACAAGATGCTCCTTCCACAAATAGATGCCTGTTGGAAGGTAATGCTCCTCAAATATTTCATACAGTGTCATGCCTGTGATGCTCTAGAGGGTCTGAGTGTTTTGCCTATCAAAAATCCTTTGTATAAATACCAAGACGGTTACATTATTGTCTTCACAGGAAGTAAATGTAGGTATATGTATTCTCATGAACAAGAACTTTTGTTACAGCCAATGTGTGTGACACATGTTTTCATTACATGGTATTTAAGTTCAGCCTTCTTATGGAACCTAAAAAAGTCTGCAGGTCCTTTGTTCTTCAAGCAACTAAATATCTCACTGACTCAGAATACTAACCCTTTAAGCAAGTATATATTTCAATTTTTATTATGAATCTATTTACCTATTAATTTTTTTTATTTTTTTAAATTTTATTTTTATTTCTTCCACTCATACAAAATTGATAAGTACCCCCTTCCCCTCCCTCCCTCCACCCTCTCTGGATCCCCTTGCTCCCTCTCCATTTTTCCCTTTCCTTTCCCACCTACCTTCCTTTCTCCCAGTGTCCCCCCCCCAATTCCTGGAGCATCCTATAGTGTGCATGTCAAACTTCCTCTGGGTCCTCTCTCTGATGAGGTTTAAGGACTCAGTGGCATTGCCTAGAGCTCTTTTTGTTGTGTTCCCCTTTAGTATAGGAACATTATTGTTGTGTTAATCCCTTGCCTCTAAGGATCATGTGCCTTGGCAAGATCATTCCCACAAATGTATAAAACTATACAAGCTAAACGAATAATGCCCAGTGAATTCATATGACCCTTGATGTGTGCACTGACACACACACACCCACACCACACACATATACACACAAGCAGATACACCAAAGATAAGCACATAAATACATTTTTTAAATCAATTGAGGTAAATGTAGAAGCGAGACACAGGAATGTGGCAAGGGTAGGATGGATGGATGAACGGAGGAATGGGAAGAAAAGAAGTGAGATACACGGGGCAGGATGGGATAAGGAAAACTAATGACTATGCTTATAAACTAGGGGAAAATTGAAAGACATTGTTTTAACAATTATTCTGGGACTAGTTTTACAACAAAGAAAGCTTAAAAATTGCATTTTGAAGAAGGTGTTAAGGACATATTAGTCATTCTTTCTCTCCTTTCCTGGTTCCTGACCCACTTAATTATAAGTGGATTTGTGTCTTTTAGCCTCATGTCTGCAGGGAACTTCAGTCACTAATCCTCTTGGGAAACTGATGAGGAAAGTAGAAATAGATCAGGTTGACATCTGGATTTACCCCAAGTCCTTGGACTCCCGGTGAAAGTAACAGTTCTCACCTTACTTCCCATGTGACCACAGCTGGGTTTGTCAGAAGACTGCTGCAGTGGGCCAAGCGAGGAAACAGTTCAGAGGATCTAGTCAGAAGGCTTCACATTTGACCTGAAGGTAGCGCTGTTCCCATGGCACAGTTAGAGAAGTTTGCCATGCCGTTGTTTGTGGATCACATTGTGAATTTAATAGATTGGCTTTGGCACAATGTTTCAAATTGTTTTTTAAGTATTCATTCATAGGATTTATTCAATGTGTAAAAATATTTGCTCATTCTACTAGTAGTAAGCCCATAGACCTCATGATTATAACATCAGAACAATCTTAAAACATGTTATAATCAAATTTTTATTATAAATCTATTTAAACTCATATTGCGTGAGCATTTCTTTAGGTAGATTTCCCAATGGAAACTTCTATTTTAAACTAAAAGAGATAATTTGAGCAATTAAAATGACCCATGGAGAAATGTTCATATCTCCATATAAGACTACCTGAGTTTCTTCCCAAGATCCCAAGTAATGAAAGGTGATTGTTTCCTGATGATGCATTGGGAGGCCCTCCCACAAATGTACAAACATATACAAGCTAAATGAACAATGTCCCAGTGAACTCCTATGCACTGTGATGGGTGCCCTGAAACACACACACACACACACACACAGCAGATACACCAAGATAAGCACATAAAATATTTTTTAAATCTATTGAGATAAAAATGTGAACAGACATACAGGAATGTAGCAGGAAGTTGGATGAATTGATAAAGGGAAGAGTGGCAGGAAAAGAGGGAGAGAGAAAATGGGGAGGATGGGGAACAGGGAAATTACACAATATGCTTATAAAACTAGAAAAAATGTTTAAAAATTAAAGACATTGTGTTAACCATTATTCTGGACTAGTGTTACAACAAAATAGCTCAAAATTGCATTTTGAAGACGGGTTTAACGACAATATTAGTCCTTCTTCTCTTCCTTTCCTGGTTGCTTACTCACTTAAATATAAACGGATTTGTGTCTTTAGCTTCAATATAACTTGAGGAACATTCAGTTCACTAATCCTCTTGGAGAAACTGGTTATATGAAGGAAAATAAGAAATTAGATGAAGAGTGTGAATCTGGAATTTCTCTGAAGGCCTTGGGCTCAAGTGAAAGTCGTCACACTCCCATGTGACTAACAGCTGGATTTGTCAGAGACATGCCCAGTGGGCCACGGGGAGGAGACAGGTGGGAGGATATAGTCAGAAGGCATCACATTTGATATGAAGGTAGTAGCTGTTCCCATGTACAGGTTAGGGAGTTTTCCATGCTGTTGTATGTGGTCACATAGTGAAATTTTAATAGATGGACTTTGGCACAATGTTTATAATTGGTATTCGTTTTTGTTCAAGTTTCTTTTCTTTTATTTTCCCCTCATACAAACTTGTAAGCACCCCATTCCCTTCCCTCCCTCTACCCTCCCTGGATACCTTTGCTCCTTCCCCCCTTTTCCCCTTTCCTTTTCCCCCTCCCTTCCTTTCTCCCATTATGCTCCTTCCCAAATCCTGGAGCATCCTTTAGTATGCATGACAAACTTTCCTCTGTGTCCTCCTCTCTGATGAGGTGTAAGGACTCAGTTGCATTACCTAAAGCTCTTTTTTGTGTTACCCTTTAGTATAGGAACACTATTTGTGGCTGTTAATCTCTTGCCTCTAAGGATCCTATGGCCTGTGATCCCATGCTATTGAGGTGTCAATGATATGGTGGTCATTGCTCAGGTATGCAAAGTCCTTTATGATTATTTCAGCTCTAACTTGTTGGATATCTTGCATATATCATTGTTCCTACCCATCTTTAGGCTCTTACAATCATACCACCCCCTCTTCCTCAAATTTCCCTGAGCTTTAGGATGGGAAGAGAGTAGGCTGGCTTGTTTCTACTTGGTTTTTAAGTAGGCATGTATTGGTTATTATTCAATGCAATAAATGTGTGTGATCATTCTATTAAGTTGTATGTCTATAGACAACAACTCCATCAATGATGAAGGGTGTCAACACAATCTACATGAAAAGAAGTCCCAGGAACATCAAGCTTTTCCTGGTAAGTGTCTAACTTTTCTCAGGTTCTGACCTCTGTGTGCAGTGTGACTTGCAGACCTGGTCTCAGGAAATCTCACCAGGAAGGAAGGCCTGTTTGTTGTTTTGATTGTACTCCATGTCCAGATAATGGGATCTCTAATGAGACAGGTGGGCATGTACCTTCAGGAGACCGTCCTTAGATTGCTTGTCTTTTCTGATCTACACCAGGACAACAGTGGGAACAAAAGATGTTAAAAAAAACTTTCTTAATTTACTTATATGCTGAATGTGACCAATATTGTGACCCAGGATGTACACTTGAAAAATTCATTTCATATTTTCACTGTAAGAGCATTGGTGCTGAATAATTCTAAATTTGCTTTTATTCATTGATAGACTAATGCATGAATATAATGATTTTATGAAATTTTTTACTCCATTATTTATTTAATTTTTTTTTTTTTTGTTTTTGGTGCATGAATTTTTTCTCCACCTTTTATTTTTTTCCCATCATCCAAGTCAACGGTACACTATTATCTTCCTCTACCTCCCTTCCCAGTCGTTACCCTTGCACATCCCCCTTCTTCCCCTTTCTTCTACCCCTCCCTTCCTCACACTTCTTCCAGTGCCTCCCCCTTTCCCACCCCTCTCTAGAGCACTTTTTGTGTGTGAAAGTCAAACTCCCTCTGAGTCTCTCCCTAGTGAGGGTCTAGACTCATTGGCATAGCCTGGAGCCCTTTTGGCTCCCCACTAGTCAGGAACTCTATTATGACTGTTAATTCCCTTGCTTAAGATCCTACTGCCTGGACCTTCTCCCTGTGATCCATGCTAGACTTTGGGAATTGACATGTCCAACCATTTTCAAGGTAGGACAAAGGTCCAATCTCTGACTTCAGCCCATAACCTTGGTGTGAAGTAATCTTGACGGTTAATTGGTCCGTCCGCGATCTTTAGGCTTACAGTCTTTGCTCATCCCTTCGTTTCTGAGTTTAGGATGGGCAATATTTTGGTTAGGTTTGGTTCCCACTGGTGTTGTCGGCCTTTAGTGTCTGAATTATGGTTTGTTGTTTATTTCAGTTCTATTTACCTGCCACTGACCTTGGTTCACATGATGGTATCTAAGGTACCTTTACCCAAAGAATAAAGGATATTAAATGAAGACCTTAATAGAGAGGATACTCAAAGGTCGCTGAAGAATAGGCGTAGGATACTGCAGTGAGGAGGGGTAAGTGGGGCCAAGGTGAGATGGTTACCATCATCTGTCTCCATTACCTCCCTGATGGTGAGATCAAAACTGTTCCGTTGCAACGTGACAGGACAGGATGTGTGAGAGTGAGCTTACTATTATCTCACTATTTTCAGATGCCATGTCTTTTTTTAAAAAAGGGACAATTATTACTTTTTGGACCTAGTTATAATACTTAGTAGATACTCCTTACTTTTCTCCCTCCCTCCCTTCTCCCCTCTGCTTTTTCTTTGCTACTTCTCTGCCTTCACTCTCCCCTATTCTTCACTCTTTCCTTCCCTCCTCTTCTCTTGGTGCTTCTGCCTTCTCCCTTCCCATCCCTCAGAGCATTCTGCGCATTTCCCTCTGAGTTCTCTACACTAGTGAGATTCAGGACTCAGTGTATAACTTAGGACCCTTTCTTGGGCTGACAAATTGTGAAGTTATTGACTGCTTAACTCTTGCCTCTGAGAATCCTACTGCATGAGCCCTTATCCCTGTGATCTGTTTTGTTTTTTTTTGACATGTTAGGCATTGACACCGGTCATTGCATGCTGCGCAGCCTGATTGTGTGGAGTATCTCTGCTGAATCATTTGTCTATCCCATCTCAGGGCCTCTTACCACATCTTGCCTCCCTTTCCAAATGTTTCCTGAGCTTTAGGATGGGCAGAGATTTGCTGAATTTGGGTTTTGAAATTATAGGGCTTTGCGTGTTCTGAATCTATGGTTGTTTAATGTTTTCAGTTTTGTCGCCTTGTAAACCGTCCTGGCTGCACCTGACTTTGTTGTTCAAGGTCATTCCTACATAAAAGATAAAAGACAGTTCAAGTAAAGTGTTTTTAATATAAGAAGGGGACTCAAGGTAGGTTGAAGAAAAGCGTGGACACAGCCAGTGAGGGGGTCAGTCATCATGTCTGCCGGTTGGCTACAATCTAATGCTTCAGTCCCTACAACCCTCCCAGACTGGGCAGATCCAACACGTTCAGTCCAAGTTAACAGGAAAGAGAAGGAGAGTGACAATGCATAAGGTCTCACTAATTACATGCAGTACATTGACATGAAATAATTTTTATCGAAGTGTGTTCATTTTGTCTCCTCCTTTTAGGTTTTCTTCCCTTCTCTCTCCTGTTTATACTTCCTTTGGATTACAGTGGCTTATTAACAGGGATTCCTTGGAGTATGTCATTAAGGGATTTGGAAAAAAGTAATTCACTTGTTTGGGAGTGTACATAGATGTGTCTACATTTTGTGTCTGGAATATGTCACTCATAATATTCCTACAATTCTCTCCATTTTGGACAACATTCATCTTTTATGATGGTTGATAGTATAGTATTCCATTATACTCACTGTACCAATATTTTCTGCCCGTCTTTCTTGTGAAGGAGAATTCCAGGTCAAGCAATTGGTCGATTCACTGCCTATAATGTCTTGGTCATAAGCACAAGGATGGCGTTAGATTTTATGCTTTTGTATTAAAAAAATTAAAGAAATGGAAACTTATGAATATTCGTATGTTTACAAACTCAGTCATAAAGTTTCATCTCAGGAATGTTGTAAACATCTATTGTAATATAAATTCCTTAGTTTAGCACATGATATTGCAGACAATTATTTTAACATATGACACGGGCTATTAAATATCATTACCAACGCACGTGTTTGTATTGAATTGCTGTTTTCAAGTTGCACAAGCATGGACTATATCATCCTACCCTTCTTAGGTTAACCACTCCTTTCCCGAAAATCACCTCTGCTGGCATTGGAGTACACATTGAGGAGCTAACACCACCAAATCTGTTGCCCCACAGTGTCTCTCTAGGTTGGGCTTTCTCTCAGAGAGTACGGTGGACATTATGTGATATTAAAAAATCATAAAGCTACATCTCATAAATATATGTAAATATAGTTTAAACTATGAAGCCTAAGAAAATTTTAGGGTACTTGTAGGAACTGCCAAAATGGAACCATTTATTGCAATATGAGTTATGTCCACGATGAGGGTGTGTGGTACGTGTTAACATGTTTTTCTTTCCCTATTTTTCCCAGGTTCTAGAGAGGTAAAAGGGCGCCACTGCTTTTATGAGTGTGCTGATGTGTACGGTAAAAAGTTTATAGCATGGTTTGACTGTAGTGTCAATATTTCCATTTCGAAATCAGAGGAAGACAGGAAAATGTGTAAGGGATTTTTTTTTTTTAAAGCTGGAAGGATTCTAGAAATTCATGGCAATTGATACATAAATTCAAAACAACAAGTAGATAATTGATCCCTAAACTTCCTGTTTGCCTTTTTTTTTTTCACGTTGTGTGTGTTGTGTGTGTGTGGTGTGTGCATGTGATGTGCTGGTGCGCATTGCGTGTGTGTATTTGTGTGTGTGTGTGTGTGTGTGTGTGTGTGTGTGTGTGTGTGTGTAGAAACCAAGGGTGAATTCCGGAATCATCGTTGTTGTTTCTACCTCCTTTTTGTTTACTCTGCCCCGGGATTCACAGGCTCCACCCACTAGACCAGAAGCGGTAGGCCCCGCCTCTGCCCGGTTTGTATAAGGATCTGGATCCGAACTCAGGACCCTCTGCTGCAAAGCAAGGGTTAATCCCGAGCCGTCTCTCGCCCCCTCCCATTAGTCTTTTTATTTTTCTTTTGATGCTTAGCTGGGATTCATATAAGTCTTCTTTCATATTGCTTTCCTGTATTTGCTGGCTTTAGATTTGCTATGAAACATTCCAATCCTATCTGACTTACTGAACCCTGACAGGTTTCCTTCCGTGAGCCAGAAAATCCCATTGAGACGGTTGACCCTTGCACTGTTCTTCTACGCCTTCCTTTCACTGGATGTGGTGTGGGGGACGGTCATCTCAGATGACTAACCCGGACTTCAGTTATTTCTCAGACGTGAGAGGAGAGATGCAAAGTCATGTGATCTGGCCTTTGTGCTATGTCCCAATTGAAACACCGAGTTGTAACATGTAGAGCTTGAAATATCATTACAACCTAATTTGTGACATCATCAGCCAATTTGTTTGGCATTCTTTATGATGGACATAGACCAATTGTCTGTAGCGTAGAGAATATTGGGAATATTTAGCACAAAGAGAATCGGAAGTCATCACTCATCTCAGTGGGTTGTCATCCAAGAAGGAGTGTATCTTTGCACTCACCCCAAGAAAATTTTCTTTTCTTTACTGCTTTTTTTTACCAAACAACCTGAGATTTCTGGTTTAACACATTATGAACAACTCGAACACTTTCCAAAATACCACGAGGGCATTTCTCTGTAAAAATTGGGAATGTGGAGAATTTCAGCTGTTATGTGTTATGTCCTTACTATGAAATATTGAATGATTTTGCCCACCCAATTTCTCATGGATCGTGTTCGCACAACACGCTGGCTCTCTGGTCTGAAGACGAGCGTTACAAACACTCTAGTCACTGGTATGTTATGGCCCATTACATTACACAAGATGTTCCTTTCCACAAAATTAGATGACCGTTGGAAGGAATGCATCCTCAAAATATCTCATACAGTGTCCTGCCCGTTTCTGATGCTCTAGAGGGTTGGTGTTTTGCCTTCAAAATCCTTGTATAACATACCAAGGCCGGTTACATTATTGTCTTCAAGGAAGTAGTAACTGTAGGTATATATTTCTCTGAACAAGAACTTTTGTTACAGCAAACATGTGTGTGATCACAGTTTCTCATTCCATGGTACTTTACCGTCAGCCTTCTTATGGAAACCTAAAAAAGATCTGCAGTCGTCCCTTGTTCTTCAAGAAAATAACATTCTCACTGCGGCTCAGTGGTAGCCTAACATTGATATTTCCTGTTTTTTCCCAGATTTACAGGAGGTCCCAGAAGGCTCAGGAGCTATACCTCCGAACAACCTGTGAGCAAGTTATATATTCAAATTGGTTATGATGAAATCTGATTTACCTATGACTTTTTTCCCATTTTTTACAAAATCTTTTATTTTTTCCTCCACTATCAAATGATATAGTACCCTTTCCTTCCCTCTCCTCCCCCCGTCCCTGGATCCCCTCCCTCCCATCTTTTCCCTTCCTTTCCCCCTCCCCTTCTCCCAGTGCCCCCCAATTCCTGGAGCATCCTTAGTGTGTCTGTAAACTTCCCTCTGGGTCCTCCTCTCTGATGAGGTGTAAGGAACTTAGGCATGCCTAGAGCTCTTTTTTTTGTATTCCCCTTTAGTATAGGAACATATTGTTGCTGTTGAATCCCTTGCCTCTAAGGATCCTAGTGCCTTGGCAAGATATTCCCACCAAATGTATTCAACATATACAAGCTAAACGACTAATGCCAGAGAATTCATATGGACCCCTTGATGTGTGCATGAACCAATCCACCACACACACACACAATCTCCACACAGCAGCAGATCACAAAGATAAGCACCATAAATAACATTTTTTTTTAAAATAATTTGAGGTTTAAAATGTAGAAGCAGAGACACAGGAATGTGGCAATGGAGGTAGTATGGATGGACATGAACGGCGGCGAAGGAATGGGAAGAAGCAAGCGTGAGAGATTACAACGGGCAGGATGGGATAAGGACACTATTCGACTATGCTTATAAAAAAACAGGGGAAAATGACCAGACCATTGTTTTAACAATTATTCTGGACTAGTTTTACAACCCAAGAAGCTTAAAAATTGCATTTTGAAATAAGGTGTTACGGACAATATTAGTCATTCTTTCTCTTCCTTTCCTGGTTCCTGACACACTTAATTATTAAGTGGTTTGGGTCTTTACGCCTCGCATGCTCTGCGAGAACATCAGATCACAATTCCTCTTGGATAAACTGAATTGAAGCGACAATAAGAAATTGATGTCAGAGTATGATATCTGGAAATTCCACAAGGTTTCCTTGGACTCCAGGTGAAAGTAGGACAGTCTCACCTTACTTCCATGTGGACCAACAGCTGGGTTTGTCAGTAAGAAGCTTGCAGTGGGCCATGGCGCGGAAACAGTTCCGAGGGATCTAGTCAGAAGGCTTCACATTTGACCGACATGAGTGCAGCTGTTCCCATGGCACCACGTTAGAGACGTTTGCCAGCGTTGTTGTGGATCATCATGTGCAATTAAAAGATGGCTTTGCACAATGTTTCAACTGTTTATTAAAGTATTATTCCTAGGAATCTATGCAATGCTGATAAAAATATTGCTCATTCTACTAGTCGTAAAGCCATAAGGACCTCCTGATTATAACCATCGAACATCTTAAACATGTATAATAATCAAAATTTTTATTATAAATTATTTAACTCTATTGCGTGAAGCATTTCTTTAGGTAGATTTCCCATGGAAAAACTTCTCTTTAAAACTCAACGAGATAATTTGAGCAATTCAAATGACCCATGGAGAAAGTTCAACTCTCCATCTAAGACTACCTTAGTTTTTCCCAGTCAATTAAATGAAAGGTGATTGTTTCCTTGATGATGCATTGGCAGGCCCCCCTCCCACAAATGTACAAAATATACATAGCTAATATGAACACTGTCCAGGAAACTCCTATGACACTGTGATCGGGTTGCACTGACAACACCACAACACACTCCACACACACACCCACACATAGAGATACACAAAGATAAGACATAAAATATTTTTTTTAAATCTATTGACGATAAACTGTAGAGAAGCAGACCTACGGAATGTAGCCGGAAGTTGGATGAATGAATTGACGAAAGGGAAAGCGTGGCAGGAAAAGAGGGGAGCGAGCAATGGGGCAGTGCAGGATGGGGAACAGGGAAATTACCCACAATATGCTTAAAAAACTAAGAAAAAAGTTTAAAAATTACAAGACTTGGTTAACCATTATTCTGGACTAGGGTTCTTACAACAAAAAATAGCTCAAAAATTGCATTTTGACAGCGACTGGTTTTGAACTACACTATTAGTCATTCTTTCTCTTCCTTTCCTGGTTGCTTATCACTTCATATAAACGGATTTGTGTCTTTAGCCTCAAATATAACTTGAGGAATTAAGTTCCCTAATCTATTGGAGCAACTGGTTATATGAAGGGAAAATAACGAACATTAGATTGAAGAGGTGTGAACATTGGAATTTCTTTGAGGCCTGGCTCAAGGGGAAAGTCGTCCACCTCCATTTGGACTAACAGCTGGATTGTCAGAAGGACATGCCGCAGTGGGACCCGGGGAGGAGACATGCTGGGAGGATATTAGTCAGAAGCATCACTTTGATATGAAGGTAGTATGCTGTTCACTGTACCGGTTAGGGAAGTTTTCCATTGCTGTGATGTGCGTTCAAACTCATAGTTAAAATTTTAATAGATGGACTTTGGCACAATGTTTATATCTGGTTTAGTTTTTGTTAAGTTTTTTTATTTTATTTGTCCACTCATAACAACAATGATAGCACCACAATTCACTTCACATCATCCTCTAACATCACTGGACTAAATTGCTCCCCTTCCACCCTTTCCCCTTTCCTTTTCCCCTCCTTCTTTATACCCATTATGTCCTCCAATCCTGGAGAATAATTTAGTATGCATGGACAATACTTTCCTCGGTTCCACTCTTCGGATGAGGTGCAAGGACTAAGTTGCATTACAAAGCTCCTTTTTTGTTTGTTACCTTTAGTATAGGAACACTATTGTTGGTTTGGGCGCTGTTCTTCTTGCCTCTAAGGATCCAGTGCCGGTGATTCCATGCTATACTTTGCGGTGTCAATGATATGTTGGTCATTGCTCAGGTCATGCATAAGTCTCTTCTGATTATTTCAGCTCTAACTTGTTATGGGAGTATCTTGCCTATAACTTGTTCCTACCCATCATTCGGCTCTTACATATCACCCCCTCTTCTCTCAAAAAAATTTCCCTAAGATTTAGGATGGAAGAGCGTAGGCTGGCTTGTTTCTACTGGTTTTTACGTGTCAGTATTGGTTATATCTCAATTGAATAAATTGTTTGTTGTGATCATTCTATTAAGTTGTATTGTCTATAGGACAACAACTCCATCAATGATGAAGGTGTCAAAACATCTACATGAAAAGAAGTCCCAGGAACTCAAGCTTTTCATGGTCAAGTGTCTACTTTTCTCAGGTTCTGACCCTATGTTGTGCGTCGGACTGCAGACTGTCTCAGCAATTCCCCAGGAAGGACGGCCTGTTTTTGTTTTGATTCTACACGCCATGTCCAGATAATGAGAATCTCTAATGAGACAGGTGGGAATGTACCTTCAGGAGACAGTCCTTAGATTGCTTCGTCTTTCTGATCTACACCGTGACAAACCCAGGTGCGGAACAAAAGATGTTATAATAAAAACTTTTTAATTTAATTATATGCTGAATGTGACCACATCTTGGACCCAGGATGTACCACTTGAGAAAATTCATTTCATTTTTTCACTGTTAAGAGCAGTGGTGCTGAATAATTCTAAATTTGGGCTTTATTCATTGATAGGACTAATGCATGATATACTGAGTTATGACATTTTTTTACTCCTCATTTTATTTTTTATTTAGCTCATACAAACTTATTAGGTACACCAGTTCCCTCCCCTCCTCCTCCTCTCCTTTTCCCAGAACCCTTTCCTGTGTTCCCCTTAAGTTTAGGGACAGTCACAGTAGTGTTCAGAAAACTTTTCTTAGAAGCATCAACATGCTTTTTTTCCCCCACTCATACAAAGTTGATAATTAGTCCATTTCCCTTCCTCCCTCCTCCCGTCCCTGGATCCCCCCCACTCCCTCCCCCTTTTCCCCTTCCTTTTCCCCCTCCCTCCCCTTCTCCCAGTGGGGGCTCCCACATTCCTGGAGCATCCTTTAGTGTGTCTGTTAAACTTCCCTCTGGGTCCTCCTCTCTGATGAGGTGTAAGGACTTAGTAGCACTGCCTAGAGCTCTTTTTTTGTATTCCCCTTTAGTATAGGAACACTATTGTGGCTGTGAATCCCTTGCCTCTAAGGATCCTAGTGCCTGTGATCCATACTAGACTTTGGGGATTCAATGATATGTTGGTTATTGCACAGGTCAATCAACATGCTTTTATAACCAAAGGATTCTGGAATCACTCACTACCTTTTGCCACAAGCAAATACACAAACATTTGGTAAGTAACACAAAGCAAAACTTAGATGCTACAAACATCATCCCACCAGTATATAGGCAAAGTGTGTCAGTTGGAATGTCAGTTGGAACTGGTCTGAGGACTTTCTCCTTGCTGGATAGCTTACACAATACTAAGGAATACTGTGGAAGCTGCTCAGGGAAAGAAATAATCATAAGCCCCATCCATGACATAAAATCTGTAAGTTGCTAATATAAATCACCATGGCAACAGATGACCATCAGTGTAATAGTGGCATGAATACCAAGGAGAAAGCCAACAGATTTCTGATTGGACTCAAGCCCACTTGTCAGAATGATACACATCCCTGTCACTGGAAACTAGAACAAGAATGTAAAAAAAGGAAGGAAACAGCTCAATAGGGAAGACAGCCATTAAGCTTATAAGTAGGAAGACAGTACATCAAACTGCACTGTAGGCAGCTGTTATTATACCTATAGAAGGGAATTCACAGTAGAAAGCTTTGGGTCTAAAGCTGGATGAATGAAGGGAAACACACTTATAAATGGGGTGGCCTGAAGATAAATAACTTGTTATACTACAGAGGCCTGAATCCCCACAGGAGTAGATAAGCTAGAGTGAACCCTGAAGTCCATTGAGGCATGTGGGGGAAGGTTGGGAGGGAATTGGAGGGAAGAGTGAAGGGAAGAGAGGGGATGAGAAGGGGAAGGGAGGGAGGGAAGCTGGGATGAATACTCACTATTCTTGTTAAAGTAGAAAAAATTAATAAAAAAGAAACATTTATATTCATTTAAATTGGATAATCTAAAAGAAATGGATAATGGATGTATTCCTAAACACATATGACTTACCAAAATTGACTCAGGATGAAATAGATCCTTTAAACATACCAGAAACAAGTGATGAAATTCAAACAAAATAATTACAAATCTTCCAACTAACAAAAAGCCCAGGACCAGAAGGATTTAGTGCAGAATTCTACCAGACTTTGATAGGAAAACTAACACCACTACTCCTCAAATTATTCCATAAAAATAGAGAAACAAGGAATACTTCCAAACTCATTTTATGAGTCCAATATTATTTTGGTTTCAAAACTAAACAAAAATACATCAAAGAAAAATAATTATAGGCCAATCTCACTAATGAATACAGATGCAAAAATCTTCAATAAAATACTTGTAAACTGAATCCAAAAATATATCCAAAGATTATACATCATGATCAAGATCATTACAGGATGAATAGTTTAACATATGTAAATCAATAAATGTGACTCATATTAATGGACTTAAAAACAAACATCATATGATCCTCTTAATAGATGCAGAAAAGGCTTTTAACAAAATTCAACATTCCTTCATGATAAAAGCCTTGGAGAAATGGAGGAAACATATCTCAACATAATAAAGGAAGGCTACATATGGCAAGCCTAAGGCAAATATCATTCTAAATGGAGAAAAATTGAAGCACTCAAAATTAGACCAGGAATGAGACAAGGCTGTCAATTGTCACCACAGTTGTTTGATGTGCTTGAAGTCTAGCTAGAGCAATAAGGCAAGATGGGGAGATAAAAGGCATACAAATGTGAAAGGTAGAAATTAAAGTATCCCTATTTGTGGATGATATGATATGATACTTGAGAGGTCCAAATGACTCCACCAAGAAAGTAACTGAATTAATAAACACTTTCAGTGAAAGTGGCAGAGTATAAAATCAACATGAAAAATCAGTAGCCTTCTTTTTTTTTCTCTCACATTTTAGGTACCTCCGACTTCTCCCTCCCCCTCTCTTCCCCAGTCATCCCCCATTGCACTTTCCCCCTTTCCTCCTCCCTTTCCCCTCTCCCTCCCTCCTCCTCTCCTGGTGCCTTCCCCTTCCTCTTTACCATCCCCTAGAGCACTCTTTTGTGTGAATGCCCAATCTCCCTCTGAGTCCTTCTCCCTAGTGAGGATTCAGGACTCATTGGCATAGCCTGGAGCCCTTTTGGCTCCCCACTAGTACGAGAACTCTATTATGACTGTTTAATTCCTTGCTTTTAAGAATCCTACTGCCTGGAGCCTTCTCCCCTGTGATCCATGCTAGACTTTGGGAGGTCATTGACATGTCAGCCATTGTTCAGGTCAGGCAAAGCCCAATCTTGCTTACTTCAGCCCTAACTTGTGTGGAGTATCTTGCGTATAATTGGTCCTTCCCATCTTTAGGCTTTTACAATCTTGCTGCCCCCTCTTCTGCAAGGTTCTCTGAGCCTTAAGATGGGGAGAAATTTGGCCTTCTTATATATCAGAGACAAACAAGCTAAGAAAAAAATGATGGAATCAATACGATTCACCATAGTCTCAAGAAAATAAAATGTCTTGGAATAAACTTAGTCATGGAAATAAAAGACCTATACAATGAAAACTACAAAACACTGCTGAGAGAAATTAAAAAGGATACTAGCAATTGGAAAGACCTTCCATGCTCATGGATCAATTGGATCAACATTGTGAAAATGACCATTCTTTCAAAGGTAATATACAGATTCAGTGCAATCCCAATAAAAATCCCAATGCAATTTTTCATAGAACTGAAAAGCAATCCCAAAATTCATATGGACGAAAAAAAGGGCCTGATTAATCAAAAAATCTTGAGCAATACTGCTGGAGGTATATCACTATTTCAAACTATACTACAGTGCCACAATAATAAAAACAGCTTGGCACAAAAACAGATTAATTGATCAATGGATTAGAACAGTGAATCACAATAAAAGCTTCCACACATATGATCATTTAATTCTTGGCAAAGGTACCAAATATACACACAGGAAAAGATTCTATCTTCAACAAGTGATGTTAGGAAAATTGGACATCTACAAACAGAAGAGTGCAAATTGACTGGTATCTCCATCCTTGCACAAAATTCATCAGAGATCTCAATGTTAAACCTGAAACTGTTAGAAGAAAGATTAGGGAATACACTTGATAGACCTAGGTAAAGAATCCCAATTGAAAAGTGGGCCTTGAAAGTAAACAGGGACTTCACACGAAAAGAGATTGAAATGTCAAACACATATCTTAAGTAATGTTCAACTTCCCTGGTCATCATACAAATGCAAATTAAAACTACCCTATGATATCATCTTACCTCAGTTAGAATGGCTAAGATCAGGAACACAGTGAATGCTGGCAAAGCTGTGGAGAAAAATGAACACTTATTCATTGCAGGTGAAAGTGTAGTCTAGTACAGCCACTTTGAGGATTATTTTTTTTTTTATTATTGTTATTTATTCAACTGTGTGTATGTGCGCGTGCGTGTGTGTCTGTGTGTGTGTGTATGTGTGTGTCTGTGTATGTGTAGAACCACGGATGAATTCGCGAACCACCATGGACGCCTCCACCTCCTTCTGCCCCGGGATTCACAGGCTCCGCCCTACCAGGACCAGAAGCGCAGGCCGCCCCCGCTTCCGTCTGGCGTCTATACGTGGGATCTGGGATCCGAACTCGGGACCTTCCGCCTGCAAGGCGGAGGCTTAACCCCTGAGCCACCTCTCCAGCCCCACTTTGAGGATTATTGTGGAAAGTTCTCAGAATGTTAACAATGGAACTTCTGTATGACCCAGCTATACTACTTCTAGGAATATTCCCCCAAACTCTACATCTTATTACAAAAACACTTGTTCATCTATGTTCATTGCAGCTCTATTCACAATAGAGAGAAAATGGACTTAGTTAAAATGTCCATCAATAGAGCAATAAGCAATAAAAATGTGGTCCATATACATAATGGAATATTGTTCAATCATCAGAAAGGACAATATTATTGATATTGAGTGAGGTATCTCAGAACCAGAAAGACAAACACTGAATGTTCTCTCTTATATGAGGATCTTAGCATTGATCTGCCGACTGAAGTATTCGGCTCAGAATTACTGTAAGAATCAAAAAATTAGAAAGGCATCAATGAATGAGGATGATTGGGGTAAAACCTTTGGAGGGAGAGATATAGGAAACCATGGAAAATAGGGTTATGGAAGGAAAAACAGGAAAACATACTTAGGGAAGCATGAGGGGATGGGATTTAAGAGGGTAGAGAGACTTAAAGAAAAACCCTAAGATTGTGGGATGGAACCCCAAAGGAACTTTCAATGTTACTAATGTCAAAATCAGGAATGGACAGTTCTTATGCAGAGGATCACAGAAAGAGGTAAACAGTACAAAAGAAAACAAAAAATACACTGAGCTGGTTCACTGAGAACCCAGCTACTACTAAAATTATACTAAAAGTAGCAGGAATGTGACACTTTGTGATAAGTTGTTGGTCATGGAAGTGTCAAAGACCTCCCCAAATTATAGGCTTTTGCCATTGTTCTTGGTTGCCTTGCAAAAAACTGATAGAAAGACCCTATTACTGAAGATGCAACACATATGGATCACAGGATATGGGCAAAATACACCAACCAGAACTGGTTTGAGGACTTCCTTCCTGCTAGATTGCTTACTCAGTACCAAGGAATACTGTAGAAACTACTGGAGGAGAAAAATAATCAAATCTCTCATCAACCTTTGAGATCTTCAAATTACAATAAAATTAACTATGGCAACAGTGTAATGGTGGCATAAGTACCAAGGAGACAACCAACAACTTTATGATTGGACTTAAGACCCACTTGTCAGAAAGGAACACATTCCTATTATTGTTGGCTAGAACAAGAACCTATAAATGGAAAGGAAACGGAAGAACAGATATGAACCTTTAGCTAGGATGACAGAATAACAAACTTCTCTGTAAACACATATTGTTATACTCATAGATTGGAAGAGCATTCAGCACTCAACCCAGAAGCCTTCTTCTACAACAGAAGGCATTCATTAGTGAAAAGCATAACTTGAAAAAATGCATAAAATAAGGGTTTGTGGACTTCTTGTCTTTAAATAGGACATATATATTTCACCCACCCTACCCCAAGGTCTAGGGAACATTGTGGAAGAGGGGGTGGAAAGATTGTAAGACCTTGAAATGGGATGGTGATGGGCCATGCATTATTTCCTAGACATGACATAGTTGTATATACAAGATTTCATGACAGTATGTATGCTTACATGAGAATTTCATGTCACCATGAAATTATCAACATATGGGGAAGTAAAGGGAGATAGTTTCCTCAATGGTATATCCACTGATCTAAGATGCTTGCTGGAGCATGAAGTCATCACAGACTAGCGGGAGCACAACTAAAGAGATTCGAAAACAGAAGGGAGTCAGGCAGGGAAGATGAAGATTTGTAAGGAGAAAAGAAGGTAAGATGGGATTGGGACTAAGGATTGAAAATATTACAAAGTCACTGTATTTATGCACACAAAATTAAAAAATAAAGATAAAAAAAGAAAAATAACTTCGTATACAGTGAAAGTCTCAATAAGTGGTCTCATTATTATTATTTGTGATAGATATATAACTGTCTTGGGCTGGAGAGGTGGCTCAGGGGTTAAGCCTCTGCCTTGCAGGCAGAAGGTCCTGAGTTCCGATCCCAGATCCCACGTATAGACGCCAGGCGGAAGCGGGGGCGGCCTGCGCTTCCGGTCCTGGTAGGGCGGAGCCTGTGAATCCCGGGGCAGAAGGAGGTGGAGGCGTCCATGGCGGTTCCCGAATTCGTCCATGGTTCTACACACACAGACACGCGCACGTGCACACACACATACATACGCACACACACACAATAGAATAAATAATTTAAAAAAAATTAAAAAAAAGATATATAACTGTCTTAAGCTCAGAATTAATATTGGTTTATAATTAATTTTTACAAGTTAAATAGTTTGTTTTAACATCACATTGAAGTACAACATACAGATATTAATTACACATTGCATTTTAATGGCACAGGTTGGTATTTTTTTTTTTTTTTTTTGGTTTGTTTTGCTGGAGATGGAACCTAAGACCTCGCATTTGCTTGACCCTGATAAATTTGAAAAATGCATATATCTGTGAGTGAGCACCACAGTCAAGATAATGAATGCATATATCATCTCAACAGCTTCATTTTGCTTTTCTGGAATCCCTCTTTCCATCATCAAATGTCACCTCTTTCATTTATCCTTTCTTTTTTTCTGGTTCCTTCCTTACTTCATTAATTAATATCTCTCTCTCTTCCTCTTCTCTCTCTCTCCTCTATCTCATCTCTTTGATTTGGACATATAGGAACAAAAAACCTTTACCCAACATCTTATCATTTGTATGATCCTGAGAGTGTCTTTGACTCTGTTTATCACCAATATTTTTTTAAATGTAATCAAAACTAAATATTTCAATCCTGTTCTTTTTTTTTTAACATTTTTTATTATCTCCACTCATACAAACTTAATAGGTACACCAGTTCCCTCCCTCCCTCCTTTTCCCTCCAACCCCTCTGCTCACCTTTCCCTCACCCCTCCTTCCCCACCCCCAGTGCCTCCCCTCCCCCAATCCCCGGAGAATTCTTTAATGTGCATGCCAAACTCTCCTCTGGGTCCTCCTCTCCGATGATGTACAAGGATCCAGCGGCATTTCCCTGAACCCTTTCCTTTGTTCCCCTTAAGCGTAGGAACACTACTGTGGCTGTCAATCCCTTGCCTCCAAGGATCTTGGTGCTTTTAGCAAATGCTAGACTTTGTGGGGTCAATAGTGTGTTGGACGTTGTGCAGCACATGTAAAGTCCAATTATGATTGCTTTGGCCCTAACTTGTGTGGAGTATCTTGCATATCATTGCTCCTCCCATCCTTGTGCTCTTACAATCTTACTGCCCCCTCTTCCGCAAATTTCCCTGAGCTTCAGGATGGGGAGAGATTAGGCTGGCCTAGTTCTAGGTGGTTGATGTATAGTCTCTGAAGTTCTGGATTATTACCACCAATATTTTTACTTCTTCAGTAAACAGTAAATATCCACTACCTAATTGGAATTAAAAGAGAAGTTAAACGACTCTGATTCCTGTGATACACTATTGGCATTTTATAAATGTGCACTTTTTTTCTCAACATGAGAGTAACTCTGTTTTTGCATGACTGTCATTCAGCAATATTCCTCGAAACTGAGACACCAATCAAAATGGAATTGAGATCATTATGTATATGATAGGTGTTTTGACTGACTTCTGAAGTTAGTTTATTCTTGTGCATGTGCATGCTCATGTGCGTGTGTGTGTTTGTAGAGAAGAGTGCACTTGAGTGTGTGTACCTGTAGAGGCACGAGGTGACACTGGAAATCATCTTGGATTGCTCTACCTCCTTACTGTTCTGCTCTGGGGTTTCACAGGCTCTGCTTTCCAGGTCTGGAAGTGCAGACCACTGCCATTTCCACTTGGCATTTTTACTTGGGCTCTGGGATCTGAACTCAGGTTCTTTTACTTGCGAGGAAAAAGTTTTAACCCCTGAGCCATCTCCCCAACCCTGACTTCTGCACTTCTAATCAATAAAACAGCTTGTAGTTTCATCAGTTAGGTGTGCTTTTCCAAGATCGGCCCAAGGTATGTGCACAACATGTTATGAGGACACAACAATATCATACTGCTATTAAAATCAAACAAGATAAACTTCAAAGTCTGAATGCATGCTCATGTAACTCTGCTCATGATGGACATGCATTTTATTAATGTCAGCAGAGCTAACTGATAAAACACTTGTCTAATGTATTTGAACTATGCAGGGCTTCTATGAACAGAATTATTTTAAAGTCTTAAGACAATGAAGATTATTGAAAGTCACAGTCAAGAGCTTTCATGATAAAGTCAGTGTTATTAAATATGGGAAGCTTGAAGCCACTGCTGTATACTTTTTATAGGGAAGAGATCTCTGAAATATAAATGTTTTAGCTAAAAGAGGACTGTTGGATAACTGTTAGTTGGAGAATGTAGGAAGGAAGACACTTTCTAGGGAGAGCAAACAGAGTGGGTATTTGTTTCCACTAGAACGTCATCCGATTTAAGAAGGGTTTTGAGACATGACTGATGGAAAGCAGAAACAAGGGTCAAGAAAGACACTGTGTGTGAGGATCACAGTGAGGACATTCTATTATTCCTCATTACCCCTCTTAGGTGAGAAAATTTATGTTCAGTTGCAGGTCTGAGCTCATGACAACTTTATCTCATCCTTTGCCTTTTAAAGACTCTTATCAGTTCTGTCATGTAAGCGCTGACCAGATATACCTTTTGGATGCATTATAAAGATCCAAAACCAAATCATGTGAGAAACATTAGAATTCCACCTTATCATATCCCTAAATGCAGGACATGAAACTGAGGAGTGTACTCAAGTTTGTTTTAAAACAGCATGATAAAATTTGTATGCAGTGTCGCTAGTTCTGTGAATGGAAATCCAGTCATAGAATTCACTACAGCAGTATGTTGGTGAACATAATCAATATCATAAATACAGAGTAAAACATGTAGGTGAGAAAACTAGCAGCTGTTTTTTTTTTTATTTCAGCTCATACAAACTTATTAGGTACACCAGTTCCCTCCCTCCCTCCCCCCCCCCGTACCCCCTGCTTCCCCTCCCCACCCCTCTCCCTCCCCATACCCCAGTGCCTCCCGCCCCAATTCCCAGAGAGTCCTTTCTTGTGCATGTCTGATTTTCCTCTGGGCCCTCCTCTCCGATGACGTACAAGGACCCAGTGGCCTTTCCCTGAACCCTTTCCCGTGTTCCCCTTAGGTATAGAAACACTGCTGTGGCTGCCAATCCTTTGCCTCCAAGGATCTTGGTGCCTTTAGCAGATGCTAGACTTTGTGAGGTCAACAGTGTATTGGACAATGCGCAGGGCATGCAAAGTCCAATTATGATTGCTTCAGCCCTAACTAGTATGAAGTATCTTACATATCATTGCTCCTCCCATCCTTTTGCTCTTACACTCTTACTGCCCCCTCTTCTGCAAATTTCCCTGAGCTTCAAGATGGGGAGAGACTAAGCTGGCCTAGTTCTTGGTGGTTGATATAGAGTCTCTGAAGTTCTGGATTGTGGTTTGTTGATTTTCTTTTGCAGTTTTGCTAGCAGCTGTTTTTGTGATTAGCTGTTAAGGCTAAGGATATCATCTAACTGACCAAAAAAGGTCAGTTTCCACATCCAATAAGTAGTGATTGTTTTCAATCCACCACCCACAGGATATTAAAACATTAGAGTATTTGAGTTGCATTCATTTGCATGTTAATACTGGGATGGAGAGATGGCTCAGGACTTAAGCTTCTGCCTCACAAGCAGAACATGAGTTTGGATCCCATATCCCACTGGTTGGAAATGCTGGTGGTTTTTACTTCTAGCCCTCAAAAGCAGAGCCTGGAAAAGCTCAGAACAAAAGCGAAAAGGTGGCAGAGTATTCCAGAATGATTCCTGAAGTCACCCTTGGCTTTCCACAGGTACATATACTCATGTTCCCTCTACACATACAGACACAAGGCACATGGACACACACACACACACACACACACACACACACACACACACACACACACGTTAACACTGTCTCTTCCAACTTCCGTCACATGATTTTTTTCCTGAATACTGAAAGAGATTGTTAATATTCAGAAAGGGAAATTCATGGAGTAAGTTGTCTCGTAAATAATGACATCTTTAGTTAATATTACTCTGGACTCAGTGGCATAACAACTACTACAAGATAGAAGTAATAAATAATTTCTTGCCAACTCAACAATTCAGTTGAGACATACACTGTAATAGGAAAACCCATCAAATACAAAGAAAGAGCAAATACCTGGTGCAGAGCAGAGTTTTGACGAGTGGTTAATGAATGTTTAACTGGATGCAGGAAACCTGGAAGGTGACTATGATTCATAGGGAAAAGTGACGAAGGTTTGTAGAGACGCAGAGAATGATTCTTCTCTGCATGAAGCTCCAGATCCTAAGGAGTGAGAGAAAGAACCAAAAAATGAGCCTAGAAAGAAAGGACTTGGTAAAAACTACAGTCATTTTATTTTTTTTTGAAAAATAGAAAATTCAATGTATTTTGAACACAATATAGAAACGATTTACAGAAAAACATGTTTCTGAAATATTATTATAATTTTGTTGGAATATCCTGATTTTTTCCCCATGATTTGCTTTATCTTTTTTCACAGTTACAAGGATTTTACCTTCAGATGATAAGTGGCTCTGACACAATATGGTTCTCATTATTCTAGAACCCAGCGTTCATTTGCTTTTCTTTGATCTTCTACACATATTTATCTATCTATCTATTTATTTATTTATTTAAATTAATTTTTTCTACTTTTACAACCATATTGAGTATTCATCCCAGCTTCCCTCCCTCCCTTCTTCCCTCCCACTCCCTCCCTTTCCTTCACTATTCCCTCCCTATTATATGACCCAAGATGCCAGCTCTCCAAAGTTTAATTTACCAGCTTTAAGGAGATTAAGGGAGGAAAAGCCTTGACACTGTCACTTTGCTACAATTAACTTCATTTTGAATTAAATAATTGTCTACTGAAATTCCTATGACATACAATTCAAAGCTTTTAAGAATTTCCCCAGAACAGTTTAAATAAATAATCTTTTATGTCATTCTTTACATCAAAGTGAGACAGCAATAATTTTTTTCCTTTCTAGTTTTATTTTTTGTTTTTACCTTCTATTTCATGTGCTTTCACCAATACCACACAAACTCTTAGATATCTATAATGGATGCTTTCTCATATCTATCATCTATCTCCTGGAAGTCTGCATGGGTTTTCACCAAGGAGTCCAGCATCGTAACTACAGGCAAAGACAACAGGTAATTTTTTAAAAAAGTCTCCAACATGTCAATCACTGAATTACCAGAGCTCCTCATTAAAGGAAATTTTTCTATTGTCTTTTGAGGCTCCAACACTTTTTGCTCCCTTGAGCAAAGAAGATAGATGTAGAGAGGAAAATTTTCACTAAATTTTATTTCTGGGTAGCCCTCAGTAGAGACTAATAGATTCCTTTCTTCCAAGGGGGAACTTATTCCATTTTAAGAGTTATGAGAGCTCCCCTAGGGAAATATTAATCAACGTGAGGATTGAGTCCTGGGGATCATTTCTCTTTGATATCTGCCTCAAGGAATCTTTGGAGATTTAATTTCTTCTTACTTTTTATAATAATTTCAATTTAATGAAATCTAATTAAAATATACTTTAAAATTTAATTTTGATATACAATTATATATGTTCAGTGTATACAACATTTTGGTAAGAAACATTGCATGGTGGTGAGATTGTAAGAGCCTGAAAGGCAGAAGGAGGGTGGTCAGACATTAGCTTCTGGGCATGAAAGTGTTGATGTGTTCATGAACACATGCAGCTATGTATATATATCTTTCCATAAGACCTGCATGGGATTTGCCCTGTCAACACGTCGTCAGGAAAAGATACCAAACTCATATGTCTTCACACCTCCCTGAGAGACTGATGAAGGTCAACCCTGATAGTGGGAGGAAAGATGCTTTCCTCTGTAGTCTACCCATGGATATACGATTCACTCTCTAACAAGTGCTCAGGGAGGAAAGATGGGACTCTGGATTAAGGTGTAAAGCTATTATAAATTCACTGCATTCATGTATGAGATAATAAAGGAATGGTTTTAGAAAAGGAAATACTGCATGTTGTAAAATGGTTAAATATAGAAAAGTAACATTTGCTCAACCTCATATAGTTATAATTTTTGTGGTAAGATGTATAATATTCACCTAGAATTTTTGAAGAATGCAATATATTATCTTTAATGGCAGTTACCACCCCGTACAATAAATTTCTTGGACTTTTTGTTCTCATATAACTGGGATTTTATGCTGGAGAGGATGTGGAGAGAGGGGAACTCTCCTACATTGCTGGTGGGAGTGCAGGCTCATACAGCCACTCTGGCGAGCCGTCTGGAGATTCTTAAAGAAATTAAAGATTGAAATGCCATATGACCCTGCTATTCCACTTTTGGGAATAACCCCCCATACAGCAGAGGTTCGCCTCGATAGCACAAGCACGACCATGTTCATAGCAGCACTGTTTACAATAGCAAAGACATGGAATCAGCCCAAATGTCCAACAGTTGATGAGTGGATAAGGAAAAAGTGGTACATCTATACAATGGAGTACTACTCAGCCATCAAAATGATGAATTACTGAATTTTGCCGGGAATGGATGTCATTAGAAACAATGTATTAAGTGAAGTATCCCAGACCCAGAAAATTAAGCGCCGTATGTACTCCCTAATATGTGGCTCCTAGTACCAAACCCACCCAGCCCCCTAGAGACAGGAATTCCAAGGATTATGAACAGGAGGGATGGGTAGGAGGGCCCACACCAGAAAGAAGGAGAGAAGGGACCATGTTACAGCAGGGAAAATAGGCCTCCACCAAGGACCCAAATAGTAATGAGACATCTGATTAAGTTCACAGACTTTTGTTCCTGATCATTTACTACTGAGGGGGAGTGATCTCACCAGAAGAGGAGGGCATATAGTCTGGCAGATAAAAAGTAACAATTTTGCAAATGGGTGATAGACCCCTCCCTCACTGTGGTTTCCCACTTTTATTACATCTACCTTTGAATGTGCTTTTATCACAAGACTCTAACAGCTTTTTGTCTCTGGCCAGGGGGTAACATACAATGCCCACCAGGATGGAGTGAAGGGCATTGCAGGAGCAGCAAAACTGCAACAGAAAATCAACAAACCACAATCCAGAACTTCAGAGACTCTATATCAACCACCTAGAACTAGGCCAGACTAATCTCTCCCCATCCTGAAGCTCAGGGAAATTTGCGGAAGAGGGGGCGGTAAGAAGTGTAAGAGCATAAGGATGGGAGGAGCAATGATATGTAAGATACTCTATACTAGTTAGGGCTGAAGCAATCATAATTGGACTTTGCATTGCCCTGCGCATTGTCCAACACACTGTTGACCTCACAAAGTCTAGCATCTGCTAAAGGCAACCAAGATCCTTGGAGGCAAAGAATTGGCAGCCACAGCAGTGTTTCCTATACCTAAGGGGAACACGGGAAAGGGTTCGGCAAAGGCCACTGGTCCTTGTACGTCATCGGAGAGGAGGGCCCAGAGGAAAATCAGTCATGCACAAGAAAAGGACTCTCTGGGAATTGGGGTGGGAGGCACTGGGGGATGGGGAGGGAGAGGGGTGGCGAGGGGGAGCAGGGGGTACGGGGGGAGGAGGAGGGAGGGAGGGAACTGGTGTACCTAATAAGTTTGTATGAGCTGAAATAAAAAAAAAATAACTGGGATTTTATATCCTCTAACTTCCATTTCTCCTATACCAGTCTAGCCTCTGCTTGTTGTGGGTTCTTGTGTTTCAAGTCAAAGATTGAAACCAGAACACATGTAGAGGATTAAGGTAGAGTTTATTAGAGGAAAAAAAAAGATGGAACTCATGGACTCCAGACCTGGAGTACCTTGAGAGGCTAGGGCACCTGGGAAAATTCATAGACCCCAGGCATAGAATCCATGAGAGGCAAGTAGCTGGAAATGAACTCATAGACTTGACACGTGGAGTGCCGTGAGAGGCAGGTGCCAAAGATGGCTGCCAAGGTCAGGTACATTTAGATAAACCAGGGAAAAATGGCTTTTCTCCTCATTGGTTAGGCAAGCTTTAGAAAAATAGCTTTTCTTCATTGTTTAGCTCATATTGGGGCCCAACCTAGTTAACCCTTGGCCCATGATGGGGCTGGAGATCAAGTTGTTTCTTTGATGGGCTTAGCTTGTTTGATATGGAAAGGAGAGCTTATCTCTATATCCTCTCATAGGGAAGTTGGCCATCTTATTTCTGTGGAGGACTGGAGTCAGTTTTTCAGCAGGGGTGTTCCTTCAGGGTGATCTCAGCAGAGGGGGATGGCTTTCTGAAATTTCAAAGACCTTCAGAAAGCATCCCAACATAGGTGCTATAAATCTTCTTTATACTGACTACTATTCTTTTTTATTTCACATGAAGTCAGCTTGGTTGGCTGATCATTGTCTTATTTCTGAGTCTTCAAGATGGTCTCTTGTTTTGAAAGAGTTAATGTAGAAGAAGAAATTTTCTAGACAGAAATTTCCTAGGCAAGCAAGAATGTGATGAGCTAGTCTCAGAATCACGCTATCTTACCCCAACCCAAGGATTCGCAAGAAAGGCAAAGGACTGGGAATTCCAAGGAAAGACACTCATCCTCAGGTTTCCAGGTAAAGCCATGAGTACGTGCTGCTATGCTCGTCGCCACTGAACCCCACCCCATTCCCTTCACGCCTAAACTTGCACCAATGAGCTTAAAAGTTAAATGTTAGCCAATTATTTGGTAACACCTCACTACCTCAACACCTCCTTACAAAAAACTGTATAAAAAGTCTGTGCCCTTTGTGCTCAGGGTCGCCTCCATCATTCCCGTATGGAGTGGCCCCAGCGTGCTGGACAATAAAACCTCTTGCTGTTTGCATCAATCTCGTTGTCAGCATGGTCTTCTGAGTCAGGTCATCTCTGAGTGGGAGTTCTGTCCCAACAGTTTAACTGGGCAATTCACACCCCATAAAATGATTGCTCTTGATTGTGAGTGGCCATCAACCCCTTCCAGAGTTCTAATCAGACTTTATTTTCCTGATTCTGTAGTTACTTAACATATTTTTCCATCAGAAAACATCCACAGTGTGAGTCTCTAGTTTCATGTTGGGGACATTGTCCCTGCTTAATACTTAGAAAAACTAAAAAAGTATGAGCCAAAGATAGCTTGAATAAAATGATGGTTGCCAGAGGATTTGGGGTGGAGACCTAAGTTGATTTTTTTCCTTAACCAGATGTCTAAATTGGACAAGAGCACACACACACACACATACACACACACACACACACACACACAGAGAGAGAGAGAGAGAGAGAGAGAGAGAGAGAGAGAGAGAGAAGAGAGAGAATATGCTATATGCTATAATGTTGTTGATAGATGCAAAAGTCCTCCACATGACACTAATAAATCACCTTCAACAGTACTTTGAAAACATAACCACCATGATCAAGTAAGATTCACAGCAAGGAAGAAAAGATGATTCAGTAGATGTTTATAGTATGAAGGAAAAGAAATTATCATTTAAATAGTTGAAAAATAAAACATTTGGCAACTATCCTTGTTCTTCTATGACAGCTCTATACATGAATAAAAAGGATCAGGGCATTTTTACCACATATTATCCATCCGACCCTCCCATGAAAATCTTCCCAAGTAGTATCCCTCTTGTTTTCTCGGCTGTGTAGACCACCAAGTTTTTAATTTTTATCTATCTATCTATCTATCTATCTATCTATCTATCTATCTATCTATCTATCTATCTATCTATCTATCTATCTATTTATTTAATTTCTACTCATACAACTTTAACAGGTACACTGCTCCCTTCTATCCCTCTAACCTCCCACCTCCCTATGCTCCCTCCCATCCCCCCTCCCTCCCTATCCCCCAGTGCCTCCCCCTTCCATCCCCGGAGCATCCTTTAACGTGCATGCCAGACTCTCTTCTGGGTCCTCCTCTCCGATGAGGTGCAAGGACCCAGGGGTATTTCCCAGAACCCTTTCCTCTGTTCCCCTTAAGCATAGGAACACTACTGTGGCTGTAAAGACCACCGAGTTTTATCTGGGTTGCCTGAGCTTTTTCCAGAGCATGGATAATATCTCAGTAGGTGTTCCATCCATCATAAACCCACAATAGTCTCTCATGGAGGTGTGATGTCTGTGTGTCTTCTTGCCCCTTGCATGGGGGACTGTTGATGGGTCAAACTTCTGCAAATCTTGTGTAATTACAACTTTAATGCACTGATGGGATGTAGCAATCTTATTCTATTTAGAAATACTACCTGGGCATAACAGGTATAATAGTTAATTTCTTTTTTTTTTGGCTAGAAATGGGTTGGTTTCTTTCTTTTTTTTTTTTTTTGAGACTTTAACATTTTTTATTATCTCCGCTCATACAAACTTAATAGGTAAACCGGTTCCTTCCCTCCCTCCTCCTCCTCCCACCCCTCTGCATACCTACCCCTCACCCCTCCCTCCCCACCCCCAGTGCCTCCCCTCCCCCAATCCCTGGAGAATCCTTAATGTGCATGCCTGACTGTCCTCTGGGTCCTCCTCTCCGATAACATACAAGGACCCAGCGGCATTTCCCTGAACCATTTCCTGTGTTCCCTTTAATCATAGGAACACTATTTTGGCTGTCAATCCCTTGATTCCAAGGATCTTGGTGCTTTTAGCAAATGCTAGACTTTGTGGGGACAATAGTGTGTTGGACAATGCGCAGGGCATGTAAAGTCCAATTATGATTGGTTCGGCCCTAACTTGCGTGGAGTATCTTGCATATCATTGTTCCTCCAATTCTTGTGCTCTTACACTCTTACCGCCCCCTCTTCTGCAAATTACCCTGAGCTTCAGGATGGGGAGAGATTAGGCTGACCTAGTTCTAGGTGGGTGATATACTCTGAAGTTCTGGATTATGGTTTGTTGATTTTCTTTTGCGGTATTGCTGCTCCTGCAATGCCCTTCACTCCATCCTGATGGGTACTGGATGTCACCCCCTGGCCAGAGATAAAAAAAACTGTTGAACTAGAGTCTTGTTATAAGAGTATAATCAAAAGTAGATGCAATAAAAGTAGGAAACCACAGTGAGGGAGGGGTCAATCACCCATTTGCAAAATGGTTACTTATTATCTGCCAGACTATATGCCCTCCCCTTCTGGTGATATCGTACCCCCTCAGTTGTAGATGATCAGGAACGAAAAGTCTGTGAACTTAACCAGATGTCTCATTGCTTACTTGCAGTCCTTGATGGAGGCCTATTTTCTCTGCTGTTACATGGTCCCCTCTCTCCTTGTGTCTGGTGTGGCCCTCCTACCCCATCCTGCCTGTTCAAACTACTTGCAATTACTGTATTATAGAGATTTATCTTTGAGTGTCTCTAGGTGGGCTGGGTGGGTTTGGTACTAGGAGCCACCTATTAGGGAGTACATACGGCGCTTAATTTTCTGGGACTGGGATACTTCACTTAATATAATTGTCTCTAATGACATCCATTTCCCGGCAAATTCCAGTACTACATCATTTTTGATGGCTAAGTAGTACTCCATTGTGTAGATGTACCACAATTTCCTTATCCACTCATCAACTGTTGGACATTTGGGTGGTTCCATGACTTTGCTATTGTAAACAGTGCTGCTATGAACATGGTCGCATTTGTGCTATCGAGGTGGACTTCTGCTGCATGGGGGTTTATTCCCAGAAGAGGAATCGCAGGGTCATATGGCATTTTAATCTTTAATTTCTTTAAGAATCTCCAGATAGGCTCGCCAGAATGGCTGTAGGAGCCTGCATTCCCACCAGGAATATAGGGGAGTTCCCCTCTCTCCACATCCTCTCCAGCATTTGGTGTTGTCCCTATTGTGGATTTTTGCCATGCTGACCAGGGTGAGATGATATCTCAGGGAAGTTTTGATTTGCATTTCCCTGATGGCTAAGGAAGTGGAGCATTTTTTTCAGATATTTGTTAGACGTTTTAATTTCATCCCTAGTAAAGTTTCTTTTAAGTTCCAGGGCCCATTTTTTAAATTGGGCCATTAGTTTCCTTGGTGTTAAGTTTTCTAAGTTCTTTGTGCACTCTGGATAATAGAGCTTTATCAGATATGTGGTTAGTGAAGATTTTCTCCCATTCTGTGTGTTGCCTTTGTGCTCCAGTTACAATCTCTTTATCTGAACAGAAGCTCTTTAATTTCACAAGATCCCATCTGTTGAGTGTTGGTTGTAGTGACTGTGCTATTGGATGTCCGTTTAGGAACTGTTGGAGTAGCCCAATAAGCTTGAGGGAATTCCCTACTCTTTCAACTTTGGTTTTTATAGTCTCTGGCCTTATAGTGAGGTCTTTGATCCATTTGCAATTAAGTCTTGTACATGATGATAAGGATATGTTCAGTTTTATTTTTCTGCATGTGGACAACCAGTCTTGCCAGTAATATTTGTTGAAGATGCTCTTCTTTATCCATTGGATTTTTTGGGCCCCTTTGTCAAAGATCAAATGGCTGTAGTTTTGTGAACTTATATCTAGGTCTTCAAGCCTTATCCATTGATCTGTGTGTCTATTTTGGAGCCAGTACCAGGCTGTTTTTATAACTATGCATTTGTAGTATAGACTAAGATTTGGTATGGTGATACCTCCAGCAGTGTTTTTGTTACTCAGGATTGTCTTTGCTATCCTGGGTCTTTTGTGCCTCCATATGAATTTTGAGATTAATTGGTCAACCTCTTTGAAGAATTGCTTTGGGATTTAAATTGGTATAGCATTGAATTTGTATATTGCCTTTGGTAGGATGGTTATTTTTACGATGTTGATTCTACCAATCCAGGAACACAGGAGGTCTTTCCGCCTTCTGGTGTCTTCTGCAATTTCTTTCTTGAGGGTTTTAAAGTTTTCATTGTAAAGGTCTTTTACCTCCTTGGTTAGGTTTATACCAAGGTATTTCATTTTTTTAGGGGCTATAGTAAATGGCATGGTTTCTCTCAAGGCTTTTTCACTTCTTTTATTCTGGGAATATAGGAAGGCCACTGATTTTTGTACATTTATTTTGTATCCTGCTACCCTGCTGAACTTCTCAATTAGTTCCAGGAGCTTCCTGGTGGAGTTTTTGTGATCGCTCAGGTATAAGATCATGTCATCTGCAAATAGAAATAACTTGATTTCTTCCTGCCAATTTGAATCCCTTTTATGTCCCTTTCTTGTCTTATGGCTTCAGCTAAGACTTCAAGTACAATATTGAATAGAAGTGGTGAGAGTGGACAGCCTTGTCTAGTTCCTGATCGAAGTGAGAATGCTTCCAATTGTTCCCCATTGAGCATAATCCTTGCTGTTGGCTTGTTGTATACAACAAGTTTCCTTCCATTTTTACTGTCTCTAGTATTTTGATCATAAAAGGCTGTTGGATCTTGTTAAAAGCTTTTTCTGCATCTAGTGAGAGTATCATGTGGTCTTGGACTTTGGACTGATTTATATGATGAATTACATTTATTGATTTGCATGTGTTGAACCAACCTTGTATGCCGGGGATGAAACCTACTTGGTCCCCAAGAATGATCTTTTTGATATGTTTTTGAATCCGATATGCTAAGAATTTGTTGAGAATCTTTGCATCTGTGTTCATCAGAAAGATTGGCTGATAGTTTTCTTTTTTAAGTGTATCTTTATTAGGTTTTGGGATTAAGACAACATTAGCTTCATAGAAGGAATTTGGTAGTGTTCCTTCCTTTGCTATTTGATAGAACAGTTTAAGGAGTATTGGTGTTATTAGCTCCTTAAATGTCTGGTAGAACTCTGTGCTGAATTCATCTGGACAAGTACATTTTTTGGTGAGAAGATTCGAGATCATGTTCTTGATTTCCTCATATGTTATAGGACTATTTAGATAATTCACAACTTCCTGATTCAATTTAGGTAACTTGTGCTTACTTAAGAATTCATCCATCTGCTGTCATTAGAAACAATTATATTGAATGAAGTATCCCAGACCCAGAAAATTAAGCGTCGTATGTACTCCCTAATAGGTGACTCCTAGTACCAAACCCGCCCAGCCCACCTAGAGACACTCAAAGATAAATCTCTGTAATACAGTAGTTGCAAGGCGTATGAACAGGAGGAATGGGGTAGGAGGGCCACACCAGAAACAAGGAGAGAAAATAGGCCTCCATCAAGGACTGCAATAAGCAATGAGACATCTGGTTATGTTCACAGACTTTTCGTTCCTGATCATTTACAACTGAGGGTGTGTGATCTCACCAGAAGGGGAGGGCATATAGTCTGGCAGATAAGAAGTAACCATTTTGGGTGATTGACCTCTCCCTCACTGTGGTTTAATACTTATATTACATCTACCTTTGAATATACTCTTTTTTTTAATAACATTTTTATTATTATTTCCGCTCATACAAACTTAATAGGTAGACCAGTTCCCTCCCCCCTCCTCCTCCTCCCGAACCCCCTGCTCACCCTCCCTCCCTCCCCATCTCCCAGTACCTCCCCCCCCAATTCCCAAAGAGTCCTTTATTGCGTATGCCTAACTCTCCTCTTGGTCCTCCTTTCTGATGACGTAAAAGGACCCAGTGGCATTTCCCTGAACCCTTTCTCGTGTTCCCCTTAAGCATAGGAACACTACTGTGGCCATCAATCCCTTGCCTCCAAGGATCTTGGTGCTTTTAGCCGATGTTAGACTTTGTGAGGTCAATAGTGTGACGGACATGGCGCAGGTCATGCAAAGTCCTATTATGATTGCTTCAGTCCTATCTAGTGTGGAGACTCTTCAAATCATTGCTCCCCCCATCCTTTTGCTCTTACAATCTTACCGCCCCCTCTTCCGCAGATATCCCTGAGCTTCAGGATGGGGGGAGATTAGGCTGGCTTAGTTCTATGTGGATGATATAGAGTCTCTGAAGTTCTGGATTGTGGTTTGTTGATTTTCTTTTGCAGTTTTGCTGCTCCTGCTATGTCCTTCCCTCCATCCTGATGGGCACTGTATGTCACCCCCTGGTCAGAGACAAAAAACTGTTAAACTGGAGTCTTGTTATAATAGCACATTCAAGGATAGATGTAATAAAAGCAGGAAACCTCGGTGAGGGAGGGATCAGTCATCCATTTGCAAAATGATCTCTTTTCATCTGCCAGACTATATGCCCTCTCCTTCTGGTGAGATCATACCCCCTCAGTTGTACATGATCAGGAACGAATGTCTGTGAACTTAACCAGGTGTCACATTACTTACTTGCATTCCTTGGAGGTCGATTTTTTCTGCTGTAACATGGTCCCCTCTCTCCTTGTGTCTGGTGTGGCTTTCCAACCCCATCCTTCCTGTTCACAAACCTTGCAATTACCATATTACATAGATTTACCCTTGAGTGTCTCAATGTGGGCTGGGTGAGTTTGGTACTAGGAGCCACCTATTAGGGAGTACATCCGGCGTTTAACTTTCTGGGATTGGGATACTTCACTTAATATAATTGTTTCTAATGACATCCATTTCCCAGCAAACTCCAGTAATTCATCATTTTTGATGGCTGAGTAGTACTCCATTGTATAGATGTACCACAGTTTCCTCATCCACTCGTCAACTGTTGGACATTTAGGTTGATTCCATGACTTCGCTATTGTAAACAGTGCTGCTATGAACATAGTCGTGCTGGTGCTATCGAGGCGAACCTCTGCTGCATGGGCAATTATTCCCAAAAGTGGAATAGTAGGGTCATATGGCATTTCAATCTTTAATTTCTTTAAGAATCTCCAGACAGCTCGCCAGAATGGCTGTATGAGTCTGCATTCCCACCAGCAATGTAGCAGGGTTCCCCTCTCTCCACATCCTCTCCAGCACTTGTTGTTGTTTGTATTGTGGATTTTTGCCATCCTGACCGGGGTGAGATGGTATCTCAGGGAAGTTTTGATTTGCATTTCCCTGATAGCTGAAGAAGTGAAGCATTTTTTAAGATATTTGTTAGACATTTTAATTTCATCTCTGGTAATATTTCTTTTAAGTTCCAGGGCCCATTTTTTAATTGGGCCATTGGTTTCCTTGGTGTTTAATTTTCTAAGTTCTTTGTGCACTCTGGACAGTAGAGCTCTATCAGATATGTGGTTAGTGAAGATTTTCTCCCATTCTGTGGGTTGCCTTTGAGCTCGTGTGATAATCTCTTTATCTAAACAGAAGCTCTTTAATTTCATAAGATCCCAACTGTTGAGAGTTGGTAGCAGTGACTGTGCCATTGGATGTCTGTTTAGGAAATGTTGGCCTAGCCCAATCAGCTCAAGGGAGTTCCCTATCCGTTCAGTTATGATTTTTATAGTCTCTGGCCTAATATCAAGGTCCTTGATCCATTTGGAATTAAGTCTTGTACATGGTGACAAGTATGGGTCCAGCTTTAATCTTCTGCACGTGGAGATCCAGTTTTGCCAGCACCATTTGTTGAAGATACTGTTCTTTTTCCATTGGATTCTTTGGGCCCCTTTGTCAAAGATCAAATGGCTGTATTTTTGTGGGCTTATATCTGGGTCCTCAACCCTTATCCATTGATCTGTGTGTCTATTTTGGAGCCAGTACCAGGCTGTTTTTATAACTATGCATTTGTAGTATAGACTAAGGTTCGGTATGGTAATACCTCCAGCAGTGTTTTTGTTACTCAGGATTGTCTTTGCTATTCTGGGTCTTTTGTGCCTCCATATGAATTTTGAGATTAATTGGTCCACTTCTTTAAAGAATTGCTTTGGGATTTTAATTGGTATAGCATTGAATTTGTATATTGCCTTTAGTAGGATGGTCATTTTTACGATGTTGATTCTGCCAATCCAGGAGCATGGGAGGTCTTTCCACCTTCTGATGTTTTCAGCAATTTCTTTCTTTAGGGTTTTAAAGTTTTCATTGTAAAGGTCTTTTACCTCCTTGGTTAGGTTTATACCAAGGTATTTCATTTTTTTAGGGGCTACAGTAAATGGGATTGTTTCTCTCAAGGCTTTTTCACTTCTTTCATTCTGGGCATATAGGAAGGCCTCTGATTTTTGCACATTTATTTTGTATCCTGCCACCCTGCTGAACTTCTCAATTAGTTCCAGGAGCTTCCTGGTGGAGTTTTTGGGATCTCTCAGGTATAAGATCATGTCATCTGCAAATAGGGATAGCTTGACTTCTCACTTGCCGATTTGAATCCCTTTTATGTACCTTTCTTGTCTTATGGCTTCAGCTAAGACTTCAAGTACAATATTGAATAGAAGTGGTGAGAGTGGACAGCCTTGTCTAGTTCCTGATCGAAGTGGGAATGCTTCCAATTGTTCCCCATTGAGCATAATCCTTGCTGTGGGCTTGTTGTATACAGCTTTTATTATATTGATAAAGGTTCCTTCCATTCCTACTGTCTCTAGCGTTTTGATCATAAAAGGCTGTTGGATCTTATCAAAGGCTTTTTCTGCGTCTATCGAGAGTATCATGTGGTCTTGGACTTTGGACTGGTTTACATGATGAATTACATTTATTGATTTGCGTATGTTGAACCAACCTTGCATGCCGGGGATGAAGCCTACTTGGTCCCTGTGAATGATCTTTTTGATATGTTTTTGAATCCGATTTGCTAAGACTTTGTTGAGAATCTTTGCGTCTGTGTTCATCAGGGAGATCGGCCTATAGTTTTCTTTCTTAAGTGCATCTTTATTAGGTTTTGGGATTAAGACGATATTAGCTTCATAGAAGGAATTTGGTAATGTTCCTTCCTTTGCTATTTGATGGAACAGTTTAAGGAGTATTGGTGTTATTGACTTCTTAAATGTCTGGTAGAATTCTGTGCTGAATCCATCTGGTCCAGGACATTTTTTGGTGGGAAGATTTGAGATTACTTCTTCAATTTCCTTATATGTTATAGGGCCATTTAAGTAATTCACAACTTCCTGATCCAATTTAGGTAAGATGTGTTTACTTAGAAATTCGTCCATCTCTTCTGTGTTGTGAAACTTCACTGAGTATAAGTTTTTGAAATATGATGTTATAATTCTCTGGATTTCTTGGGTATCAGTAGTGATTACTCCATGTTCATTTCTATTTTTTTTAATTTGGGGTTTCTCTCTCTTGCTTTTGGTTAATTTAGCTAGGGGTGTATCTATCTTATTGATTTTTTCAAAGAACCAGCTTTTTGACTGGTTGATTTTTTCTATCGTTTTCTTAGTCTCGATTTCAGATATTTCTCCCCTTATTTTGCTAATCTCCTCTCTTCTACTACTTTTGGGATCAGATTGCTCAAGTTTCTCTAAAGCCTTAAGCTGCATTGTTAAGTTATTTATTTCTGATGTTTCCATTTTTTTGATGTAGGCATTAAGAGCTATGAACTTACCTCTTAGGACAGCTTTCATTGTGTCCCAGAGATTTTGGTAAGTTGTATTTTCATTATCGTTCACTTTCAGGAAATCTTGAATTTCCTTTTTAATTTCTTCCTGAATCCAGTTCTCATTCAGCATCATATTGTTAAGTTTCCAGGAGTTAGTGTATTTTCTCTTGTTTGATGTGTTGTGGATGTCCAGCTTTAGGCCATGGTGGTCTGATAGGGCACAGGTTAGAATTTCAACTTTTTTGTATATGTGTAGATTCGTTTTGTGGCCCAATATGTGATCTATTTTGGAAAAAGTTCCGTGTGCTGCTGAGAAAAATGTGTATTCTTTTGTGCGTGGGTGAAAAGTTCGATAGAGATCTGTAAGGTCCATTTCTTTAAGGGTTTGATTAAGTTCCAAAGTGTCTCTGTTAAGCTTTTGACCTGTTGATCTATCCCATGTTGAGAGGGCGGTGTTGAAGTCCCCAAGAATTATCGTTTGGGGTTGATATCTTGCTTTAGGCGCTCTAGGGTTTTCTTAATGAATGTGGAGGGGCCCGTATTGGGAGCATAAATGTTCAGGATTGTGAAGTCTTCCTGGTGAATTGTACCTGTGACTAAAATGTAGTGTCCATCTGTGTCTCTTATGATTTTCTTTGGTTCGAAGTCCACTTTGTCTGAAATCATAATTGCTACCACTGCCTGTTTCCTGGTTCCATTAGCTTGTAAGATTTTGGACCAGCCTTTCATTCTTAGGATGTGCCTATCTTTTGTGGTGAGATGAGTTTCCTGAAGGCAGCAGATTGTTGGATTGTGGTTTTTAATCCAAGTTTGTAATCTATGTCTCTTAATCGGTGAATTAATCCCATTGACATTTAAGGTTATAATGGAGAAATTATTATTTTTTTTTTTATTAAAAATTTAATTATACATTTTAAAATTTTTTACCAGTTCCCTCCCTCCCCCCTCCCCTTCCCCCAGTGTCTCCCCCCCAATTCCCAGAGAGTCCTTTATTGTGTGCGCCTAACTCTCCACTGGGTCCTCCTCAAGAAATTATTTTTAATTCTGGACATTTTTTATGTTTAGTAGATTTTGTAAGCATGTTTTTTGATATTTATATTTCAGTGGTATTATACTTCCCTTCTGCCCTCCTGGATACGCTTGTTCTTTTCTTCAAGCTTGAGTATCAGTTCTAGGATTTTTTGAAGGCCTGGTTTGGTAGACATGTATCCCTTCAAGTTGTCTTTGTGTTGGAAAACTTTTCTTTCTCCCTCAATCATTACAGATAGTTTTGCCGGGTATATCAGTCTGGGTTGGCATTTTTGCTCATTTAATACTTGAAGTATGTCTCTCCAAGCTCTTCTTGCTTTTACTGTTTCCCTTGAGTAGTCATTTGTTATTCTAATAGGTTTACCTTTAAAAGTGAGTTGCTTTTTTTCTCTTGAAGCTCTCAGTACCTTTTCTTTGTCTTGAATGTGGAGTGTTTTGACTATTATTTGCCGTGGCGATTTTCTATTTTGGTCGTATCTGTTTGGAGTGCGAAATGCCTCTTGTATTTGGATAGGCCTCTCATTCTTTAATTGTGGGAAGTTTTCATTTATGATGAATTGAAATATTTCCTCTGGTGTGGTATTTTGGGATTCTTGTTCTGGTATTCCATGAATGCGCATGTTAGGCTTCTTCAGGGTGTCCCATATCTCTTGAATGTTCCTCTCCAGTATCTTTTTGGCTTTAACAATCTCTTCCATTGAGCTGGTTAATTCTCCCACTTTGTCTTCAAGATCTGAAATTCTATTTTCTGCCTCATTTTTTCTGCTGATAAGACTGTCTGTTGAGTTTTGGGTTGAAGATAACTTGTCTTTTAGTTCAATTTTAAACTCTGCCTGAGACTGTTTTAATTGCTCCATACCTATTTTTGTTTCTTGAACTGTTTTTCTCAACTCCTCCAAGTGCCTGTTGTGTTCCTGTTCAAAGTGGTCGATTCGGTTGTTTATCTCTTCTCGGATTTCCTCTTTCATAGTATTAATCATGGTAAGGATCATACTCTGAAAGTCGTTATGTTGGGTCTGGCTTTCATGGCGATTTTCTGTGGATTTGTTCTGATCGGAATCCCTCATTATGGGATTGATTCTTTCGGCAGGAGATTGGTCTTCTTGGGTTTTGTTTCACGTGGATCTGCACTTTGACTTGTACATTGTCGTTTTGTTTTTTAGGACCTTTCAGTTTCTGGTTTTTACTGAATCCACGTAGTTAGTATTGTTACGCTTGCCAGTTATTACTAGTGCTTGCCTTGGATTGGGTATGTCTGTGTATTGTTAGTATTATATCCTAGATGAGGCTACTAGGCTGTTAGTACGTCAGTTAAGTCAGGTTACGTTACCAGGGGGTGAGTATTAGTTTGGTAGTGCACTTTTACGATTTAGTTTCTTGATGAAATGTGGGCGTGAGTGGTGTACTCCCTGGAGTTGTTATGTTGTGGGGTGGCTGTATGAGAAAGTTGATCTACAGCATTGATACTTTAAAGGATCAGTAAGGTGAAAAGAAAAAGTTTACTTATCTTTGGGCTGGATGAGAAGAAACTCGCCCACGTCATATAATGATTGTAGTGGAGTCCAGATGTATGGCCTGTGCCAAAGTTTCCTTTGGGCTCTATTGAATTCTGAGTAGCAGTGTGTCTTCCGTGGACCACATGCGTAGGTCCCCGGTGGGCCAGAGAGGCAGAGGGTCTGATGTTGATGGCAGAGTTCTTCACCTGCGATCTGGGAAGGTGGGCGCGGAGAGGGGCGGGGCCCGGGGCAAAGCTGGCTGCGCAGTGCGGTGCTGCTGGCCGGGAGGCTCCTGGGTGGGGGGCGGGGTGGGGCTGGGCTGGGCTCTTTGGATCCTTGGCTCAATGGCAGAATTCTTCACCTGGGATCCAGGGGCGTGGCTAGGCGCAGGGGGCAGGAGGGTGGGAGAGGCTTGGGTCCGGGACGGGGCCCAGGCTAAGCTGCAGTTGGCCTGGGTGCTCACCGCTGGGACGGGTGGGGCTCCGGGGTGGTTGGGGGCTGGGCTGGTCTCTCTCTCTCACTTACCTTGGGTGGCAGGCGGAGGGCGGAGGGCGGCGGGATCCTGGCGGCGGGCGGGGGCAGGGCGGCGTGGAGGGGGCTGGGGTCGTCCGGGCCGGGGGGGTGCAGGCCAAGCCGCAGTCGGCCTGGGTGCTCACCGACGGGACGCGTGGGGCTCCGGGGTCGGTGGGGGCTGGGCTCTGAATATACTCTTATAACAAGACTCTAGTTTAACAGCTTTTTATCTCTGGCCAGGGGGTGAAATACAATACCCACCAGGATGGAGTGAAGGGCATTACAGGAGCAGCAAAACTGCAAAAGAAAATCAACGAACCATAATCCAGAACTTCAGAGACTCTATATCAACCACCTAAAACTAGGCCAGCCTAATCTCTCCCCATCCTGAAGCTCAGGGAAATTTGCAGAAGAGGGGGCAGTAAGATTGTAAGAGCACAAGAATTGGAGGAGCAATGATATGCAAGATACTCCACACAAGTTAGGGCCGAAGCAATCATAATTGGACTTTACATGCCCTCTGCAATGTCCCACACACTATTGACCCCATAAAGTCTACCATTTGCTAAAGGCACCAAGATCCTTGGAGTCAAGGAATTGAGAGCCATAGTAGTGCTCTTATGCTTAAGGGGAACAAAGGAAAGAGTTCATGGAATTGCCACTGGGTCCTTGTATATCAACGCAGAGGAGGGCCCAGAGGAGAGTCCGATATGCTCATTAAAGGGTTCTCTGGGGATTGGGGGGAGGCATGGGGGATGGGGAGGAAGAGATGAGGGGACGGGCAGCAGGGGGGTCGGGGGGAGGAGGAGGGAGGGAGGGAACTGGTGTACCTACTAAGTTTGTATGAGCGGAAATAATAATAAAAAATGTTTATAAAAATCATAAGAGACACAGATGGATACTACCTTTTAGTCAAAGGTACAATTCACTAGGAAGATTTCACAATACTGAACATATATGCACCCAATATGAGCCCCTCCACATTCATTAAGAAAATCCTATAGCGTCTAAAGCGAGAAATCAACCCCCAAACAATAATTCTTGGGAATTTCAACACCGCCCTCTCAACATGGGATAGATCAACAGCTTGCCCCCTCCCCACACGGAACTCCGGGAAATGCTCCCCCTCTCAAGGTTTAGTACGTGCAGCTATGCCAAATACCGCCAAAGCCTTTGTATTATTATTGTAAGTAATATGATAGCCAATAATTTTGTAACATTACGTAACCTCCCTGCGATGAGGAAATAAAAAGTGTATGCTTCTTGAGCTCGGGGTCATCTCTCCCCCTCGTGTGTGGGGCGACTCCAGCACGCTGGAATAAAATCCTCTTGCTTTTGCATCGAACCCATGTCCGTGAGTATTCTGTGGGGGTCCGCTTCCTGGTGTAGGGCCATTAGGTCTTACACTTAACATTATTTATTTGATAAGCAGCATCATTTGAAAACAGAGCATCATTATATAAATTGATCTACCAGTCTGTGCTTATATTACTTAATGGAAACAGAAGACCAACATATATCTCAACACATTTGTGCTGTATAATCTGAGTCTGAAAAATTAAAAAAATCATCATGGTGATTTGAAAAATGATGATTTACATCACATGGGTACTTGAGCATTCTGTGTATATTTCATATTCAAGTATGGATAGAAATATAAGCTGATAATAAAAATAGGGTTCGGGGCTATAGCTATAGCTCAGGGGTTAAGACTCTGTCTCATGAGCAGAAGGTTCAAAGTTCAGATCCCAGGTCCAACTAAAAATGCCAGGAAGAAATTGTGTTGGCCTGCACTTCTGGTCCTGGTGAGTGGAGCTTGAGAAATCCCAGAGCAAAGCAAGAAGGAGGTTAAAACAATCTAGGATGTTTCCTGAAGTCATCCTTGGTCCTCCACAGGGGCGCACAGTGTCCTCTGATATACACACACAAACACACATGCATACACACGCACACACATGCACTAAATAAATAAATGCATAATCAATTAAAATGGTTTCAGAGATTTCATCATTAAAATTGCTCATTATATAAAAATATGGTATTCTCTTTATTATAAAAATAATTGGTGTGGGCTGTTTAGGCAGCTCAGCAGATAAGGTACCTACTCTCAAACTTGGCAATTTGGGGTTATTAAGGGGTCCAGTTGCCCACCCAATGAGGCACAGACAGTGAGCCTGACTAAAAGAGTTGTTTATTAAAAGCAGGTCTAAGTGGCTGAAGCTTTAGAACTCCAGGACTCCATCAGAGTTCAGGACCTTAAAATGGCGCTCCAAGTAAGGGCAGGGTGCAGTTTTTATAGTAGTTTCTAAACCTGTACATGCTGGCTTAGGTGGTGGTTTCTGATAGAATGGGTGGGCCACTCTTAAGTCATAGAAATCACAGACTTATGTGTCAGTTAGGGGTTGCAGCTGTAGGTTTGGATAAGAAAGAGGGGAGAGGTGGAAATCTTGAGTGGTGGTCCTGTTGACCCAAGGCTGTAACTATGAAACTGAATGATCAGCAGATTGTGAGAGCAAGTTTTGACTATCCTTATGTGTAAGCAGTTTACAGAAGCCAAAGAGCGGTTAGTCTAAGGTCAAAAATTTTCCACAGCACACCATAGCACACCATTTTATTATAGGACACACAAAATGGAGTCTATTCTTTTCCTAGACCTTTTATATTTCTTTATTTATTAATACATTTTTATTATTATTTCAGCTCATACAAACTTAATAGGTACACCAGTTCCCTCCCTCCTCCTCCCCCCATAACCCCTGCTCCCCCTCCCCACCCCTCTCCCTCCCCATTCCCCAGTGCCTCCCGCCCCAATTCCCAGAGAGTCTTCTCTTGTGCATGCCTGATTTTCCTCTGGGCCCTCCTTTCTGATGACGTACAAGGACCCAGGGGCCTTTTCCTGAACCCTTTCCCGTGTTCCCCTTAGGTATAGGAACACTGTTGTGGCTGCCAATCCTTTGCCTCCAAGGATCTTGGTGCCTTTAGCAGATGCTAGACTTTGTGAGGTCAATAGTGTGTTGGACAATGCGCAGGGCATGTAAAGTCCAATTATGATTGCTTCAGCCCTAACTTGTATGGAGTATCTTACATATCATTGCTCCTCCCATCCTTTTGCTCTTACACTCTTACCGCCCCCTCTTATGCAAATTTCCCTGAGCTTCAAGATGGGGAGAGATTAAGCTGGCCTAGTTCTAGGTGGTTGATATAGAGTCTCTGAAGTTCTGGATTGTGGTTTGTTGATTTTCTTTTGCAGTTTTGCTGCTCCCGCAATGTCCTTCACTCCATCCTGGTGGGCATTGTATGTTATCCCCTGGCCAGAGACAAAAAGCTGTTAAAGTAGAGTCTTGTCATAAAAGCACATTCAAAGGGAAATGTAATAAAAGTGGGAAACCACAGTGACGGAGGGGTCTATCACCAATTTGCAAAATGGTTACTTTTTATCTGCCAGACTATATGCCCTCCTCTTCGGGTGAGATCATACGCCCTCAGTAGTAAATGATCAGGAACAAAAGTCTGTGAACTTAATCAGATGTCTCATTACTTATTTGAGTCCTTGATGGAGGCCTATTTTCTCCGTTGTAACATGGTCCCTTCTCTCTTTGTTTCTGGTGTGGCCCTCCTACCCCATCCCTCCTGTTCATAATCCTTGGAATTACTGTCTCTAGGTGGGCTGGGTGGGTTTGGTACTAGGAGCCACCTATTAGGGAGTATATACGGCGCTTAATTTTCTGGGTCTGGGATACTTCACTCAATATAATTGTTTCTAATGACATCCATTTCCTGGCAAATTCCAGTAATTCATCATTTTTGATGGCTGAGTAGTACTCCATTATATAGATGTACCACAGTTTCCTTATCCACTCGTCAACTGTTGGACATTTGGGTTGATTCCATGACTTTGCTATTGTAAACAGTGCTGCTATGAACATGGTCGTGCTTGTGCTATCGAGGTGAACCTCTGCTGTATGGGGGGTTATTCCCAAAAGTGGAATAGCAGGGTCATATGGCATTTCAATCTTTAATTTCTTTAAGAATCTCCAGACGGCTCACCAGAGTGGCTGTATGAGCCTGCATTCCCACCAGCGATGTAGGAGAGTTCCCCTCTCTTCACATCCTCTCCAGCATTTGATGTTGTTTGTATTGTGGATTTTTGCCATCCTGACCGGAGTGAGATGATATCTCAGGGAGGTTTTGATTTGCATTTCCCTGATGGCTAAAGAAGTGGAGCATTTTTGAAGATATTTGTTAGACATTTTAATTTCATCCCTGGTAAAATTTCTTTTAAGTTCCAGGGCCCATTTTTTAATTGGGCCATTGGTTTCCTTGGTGTTTAGTTTTCTAAGTTCTTTGTGCACTGTGGAGAGCAGAGCTCTGTCAGATATGTGGTTAGTGAAGATTTTCTCCCATTCTGTGGGTTGCCTTTGAGCTCGTGTGACAATCTCTTTATCTGAACAGAAGCTCTTTAATTTCACAAGATCCCAACTGTTGAGAGTTGGTAGCAGTGACTGTGCCATTGGACGTCTGTTTAGGAAATGTTGGCCTAGCCCAATCAGCTCGAGGGAGTTCTCTATCCTTTCAACTATGGTTTTTAAAGTCTCTGGCCTGATATCAAGGTCCTTGATCCATTTGGAATTAAGTCTTGTACATGGTGACAAGTACGGGTCCAGCTTTAATCTTCTGCATGTGGAGATCCAGTTTTGCCAGCACCAGTTGTTGAAGATGCTGTTCTTTTTCCATTGGATTTTTTGGGCCCCTTTGTCAAAGACCAAATGGCTGTACTTTTGTGGGCTTATATCTAGGTCTTCAATCCTTATCCATTGATCTGTGTGTCTATTTTGGAACCAGTACCAGGCTGTCTTTATAACTATGGATTTGTAGTATAGACTTAGGTTTGGTATGGTAATACCTCCAGCAGTGTTTTTATTACTCAGGATTGTCCTTGCTATCCTGGATCTTTTGTGCCTCCATATGAATTTTGAGATTAATTGGTCAATTTCTTTGAAGAATTGCTTTGGGATTTTGATTGGTATAGCACTGAATTTGTATATTGCCTTTGGTAGGATGGTCATTTTTATGATGTTGATTCTGCCAATCCAGGAACAAGGGAGGACTTTCCACCTTCTGGTGTCTTCTGCTATTTCTTTCTTTAGGGTTTTAAAGTTTTCATTTTGAAGGTCTTTTACTTACTTGGTTAGGTTTATACCAAGGTATTTCATTTTTTAGGGGCTATAGTAAATGGGATTGTTTCTCTCAAGGCCTTTTCCCTTCTTTCATTCTGGGCATATAGGAAGGCCTCTGATTATTGCACATTTATTTTTTATCCTGCCACCCTGCTGAACTTCTCAGTTAGTTCCAGAAGCTTCCTGGTGGAGTTTCTGGGATCCCTCAGGTATAAGATCATGTCATCTGCAAATAGGGATAGCTTGACTTCTTCCTTGCCAATTTGAATCCCTCTTATGTCCCTTTCTTCTTATGGCTTCAGCTAAGACTTCAAATACAATATTGAATAGAAGTGGGAAGAGTAGACAGCCTTGTCTAGTTCCTGATCGAAGTGGGAATGCTTCCAGTTGTTCCCCATTGAGCATAATCCTTGCTGTGGGCTTGTTGTATACAGCTTTTATTATATTGATAAAGGTTCCTTCCATTCCTACTGTCTCTAGCGTTTTGATCATAAAAGGCTGTTGGATCTTGTCAAAAGCTTTTTCTGCATCTATCGAGAGTATCATGTGGTCTTGGACTTTGGACTGGTTTACATGACGAATTACATTTATTGATTTGCGTATGTTGAACCAACCTTGTGTGCCCGGGATGAAGCCTACTTGGTCCCCGTGAATGATCTTTTGAATGTGTTTTTTAATCTGATTTGCTAAGACTTTGTTGAGAATCTTTGCGTCTGTGTTCATCAGAGAGATTGGCCTGTAGTTTTCTTTTTTAACTGAATCTTTATTAGGTTTTGGGATTAAAACGATATTAGCTTAATAGAAGGAATTTGGTAGTGTTCCTTCCTTTGCTATTTGATGGAACAGTTTAAGGAGTATTGGTGTTATTAACTCCTTATAATTCTGGTAGAACTCTGTGCTGAATCCATCTGGTCCAGGACATTTTTTGGTGAGAAGATTCGAGATTACTTCTTCAATTTCCTTATATGGTATAAGACTATTTAAATAATTCACAACTTCCTGATTCAATTTAGGTAAGTTGTGTTTACTTAGAAATTCATACATCTCTTTTGTGTTGTCAAACCTCACAGAGTATAAGTTTTTGAAATATGATGTTATAATTCTCTGGATTTCTTGGGTATCAGTAGTGATAACTCCATGTTCATTTCTAATTTTTTTAACTTGGGTTTTCTCTCTCTTGCTTTTGGTTAATTTAGCTAGGGGTGTATCAATCTTATTGATTCTTTCAAAGAACCAGCTTTTTGACTGGTTGATTTTTTCTATCGTTTTCTTAATCTCGATTTCAGATATTTCTCCCCTTATTTTGCTAATCTCCTCTCTTCTACTACTTTTGGGATCAGATTGCTCTAGTTTCTCTAAAGCTTTAAGCTGCATTGTTAAGTTGTTTATTTCTGATGTTTCCATTTTTTTGATGTAGGCATTAAGAGCTATGAACTTACCTCTTAGGACAGCTTTCATTGTGTCCCAGAGATTTTGGTAAGTTGTATTTTCATTATCGTTCATTTTCAGGAAATCTTGAATTTCCTTTTTAATTTCTTCCTGAATCCAGTTCTCATTCAGCATCACAGTGTTAAGTTTCCAGGAGTTAGTGTATTTTGTGTTGTTTGTTGTGTTGTGAATGTCCAGCTTTAGGGCACAGGCTGGAATTTCAACTTTCCTGTATATGTTGAGATTCATTTTGTCCCCCAATATGTGATCTATTTAGGAGAAAGTTCTGTGCGCTGCTGAGAAAAATGTGTATTCTTTGGTATGTGGATGAAAAGTTCAATAGAGATCTGTAAGGTCCACTTCTTTAAGGGCTTGATTAAGTTCCAAAGTGTCCCTGTTAAGCTTTTGACCTGTTGATCTATCCCATATTGAGGGGGCAGTGTTGAAATCCCCAAGAATTATCATTTGGGGGTTGATTTCTCTCTTTAGATGCTGTAGGATTTTCTTAATGAATGTGGAGGGGCTCGTATTGCCTGCATATATGTTTAGTATTGTGAAGTCTTCCTGGTGAATTGTACCTGTCACTAAAATGTAGTATCCATCTGTGTCTCTTATCATTTTTTTGGGTTTGAAGTCCACATTGTCTGACAGCATAATGGCTACCTCTGCCTGTTTCTTAGTTCCATTAGCTTGCAGAATTTTGGACCAGACTTTCATTTTTAGGATGTGCCTATCTTTTGTGGTGAGATGAGTTTCCTGAAGGCAGCAGATTGATGGGTTGTGATTTTTAATCCAAGTTTGCAATCTGTCTCTTAATCGGTGAGTTAAGCCCATTGACATTTAATGTTATAGTAGAGGAATTCTTTTTCATTATGGACAGTTTTTCTGTTTAGTGGATTTTGTAAGCTTATTGTTTCACATTTATATTTTTGTGGTATTATACTTCCCTTCTGTCCTTCTGGATATGGTTATTCTTTTCTTCAAGTTTGCATATCATTTCTAGCATTTTTTGAAGGCCTGGTTTTTGTGGACATGTATCCCTTCAAGTTGTCTTTGTGCTGGAAGATTTTTCTTTCTCCCTCGATCCTGACAGATAGTTTTGCCGGGTATATCAGTCTGAGTTGGCATTTTTGCTCATTTATTACTTGAAGTACGTCTCTCCAAGCTCTTCTTGCTTTTACTGTTTCCATTGAGTAGTCATTTGTTATTCTAATAGGTTTACCTTTAAAAGTGAGTTGCTTTTTTTCTCTTGAAGCTCTCAGCACCTTTTCTTTGTCTTGAATGTGGAGTGTTTTGACTACTAATCGCCGTGGCGATTTTCTATTTTGGTCATATCTGTTTGGAGTGCTAAATGCTTCTTGTATTTGGATGGGCCTCTCATTCTTCAGTTGAGGGAAGTTTTCATGTATGATAATTTGAATAATTTCCTCAGGTGTGGCATTTTTAGATTCTTCCTCTGGTATTCCAGGAATGTGCATGTTCGGCTTCTTCAGGGTGTCCCATATCTCTTGAATGTTCCTCTCAAGTATCTTTTTGGCTTTAACAACGTCTTCCATTGAGCTGGTTAATTCTCCCACTTTGTCTTCAAGATCTGAAATTCTATTTTCTGCTTCATTAGTTCTGTTGATAAGACTCTTTGTTGAGCTTTGGGTTGAAGATAGCTTGTCTTTTAGTTCAGTTTTGAACTCTGCTTGAGTCTCTTTTAACTGCTCTATGCCTATTTTTGTTTCTTGAACTGTTTTTCTCAACTCCTCCAAATGCCTGTTGTGTTCCTGTTCAAAGTGGTTAATTCTGTTGTTTAACTCCTCTTGGATTTCCTCTTTCATAGTATTAATCATGGAATGATCATACTTTGAAGGTGGTTGTCTTGGGTCTGGCTTTCTTGGCTGTTTTCTGTGAATTTGTTCTGGTTGGAATCCATCTTTAAGGGGTTAATTCTTTCAGTGGGAGATTGGTCTTCTTGGGTTTTGTTTCTCATGGATCTGCACTTTGACTTGGGCACTGTTGTTTTATCTTCTAGGGCTTTTCAGTTTCTGTGTGTTTTTTACTGATTTAATTGATATTACTACACTTGGGCAGTTATTACTAGTGCTTGCCTTGGGGTTGGGTATGTTTGTCTTTTGTTATTGTTATTTCCTAGTTGAGGCTGTTAGGTTGTTAGTACATCAATTAAGTCAGGTTAAGTAGACAAGGAGTGAATATTACTATGATAGTGCACTTTTACGATGTAGTATCTTGGTGGTATGTGAGCATGAGTGGTATGATCCCTGGAGTTGTGTTTTTGGTTTGGCTTTATGGAATAGTTAATCTATAGTGATTAATATTAGAAAGGAACAATAAGGTGAAAAAAAGGAGGTTTACTTATCTTTGGGCTGGATGTGAAGAATCTCTCCCATGTGATAGGATGATTGTAGAGGTTTATAAGTGTATGGCCTTTGATGCTTAGAACTTTGCTTGAGTTTCCTTTGGACTCTATTGAATTCTGAGTAGCAGTGTGTCTTCTGTAGACCACGTGCGTGGGTCCTTGGTGGGCCAGAGAGGCAGAGGGGATGATGTTGATGGCAGAATTCTTCACCCTGGACCTGGGACTTGGCTTAGTGCCCCACCTAAGCTCCAGGGATTTAGGAAAGCTAGCATGTCCTGTCCAGTTGGGGGACAGGTAGGCGGGAGGAGAAAGGGGCCTGGGGCCTGGGGCGTGGCCCAAGCCAAAACAGGACATGGGGCAACCTGGGCGGGGCTGGGCGGGACTCACCTGGGGGCCTAGTGGAGTGGGGAGCAGGTGACGCGGTAGGGCGGACAAAGGCGGCACAGGAGGGAGAAGGGGTCCCGGGGTCCCGGGGCATGGCACATGCCAAAGCCCGAGGCAGCCTGGGTGCCGCCGGGATGCAGGGCAACCTGGGCGGGGTGGGTTGGGGCTGGGCGGGGACTCACCTTGTGGTCTGGGGGAGCGGGGAGGGGGCAGTGCGGTAGGACGGACAAAGGTGGCGCGGGAAGGAGAAGGGGTCCCGGGGTCCTGGGGCGATTTCACTTTACTTTTATTTATTTTTATACTTTTATAAGCCTATTGAGTATTCATCCCAGGTTCTCTCCTTCCCCCATCTGCTTCATCCCCTCCTTTCCCTTCACCATTCTCTCAGAATAAAAGAAAATTTAAAATCATATTAATACCTGTGGAAGAGGGAATGTTAAACTTGTAAGAACCTAAATGTGGGGTAGTATACTTTTGACCAACACACTCCAGCCATGACAGGGCTGCTGTACCAAGGAACTTATGGCAATGAGAACTTCTACCACCAGATCTACACAATGCCTGACATATCAACATTCTCCTAAGGACTAGTGAGGATTTCAGGAGAAAAAAACTGCACTCAGAGATATCTCTGCAGCAGATACTGGAGGGAAGAGTGCGGAAAGAGAAACTTTCCCTTTTATGACTTTGCCCACTGAAGAGCCCGATGTACACACTATAACTGATCTGACTCCCTTACCAACACAGGCACCCCAAAGCGAGCCCTGTGATCCACACATGCAGAGAAACAGGAGGGTGAGTGAGACATGACTGGATTGAAGAGAGGGAGAGGAGGATGGGAAAGGAAGGGAGCAAGCAGGAAGGATAGGAGACGAGGGAGTTTGGTGGTGGGGGTATTGGAGCAATGGCATAAATCTATTATGTTTGTATATGAAAAATTCTCAAAAATTTTGCTTATTTTTTAAAAAAATACGATAAAACAAAAATACCATATTAGAAACGGAGGTCATACATTCTAAGATTAGAATAGCTTACTGAGAAGCTTTCTGAGGGCATTTTTAATGTCCTTGTTTCTTAGGCTGTAGATGAAGGGATTGAACAGAGGGGTGACCACAGAGTACATCAATGAAGACACAGACTGGTTTCTGGAAGAATTGACACAGTTGAACCAATGTACACAACAATCCTTGATCTGTAAAACAAACCAACCACTGACAGGTGAGAGCCACAGGTAGAGAAGGCTTTAGATCTCCCACCTGATGATGGCATGCCTAGAATGGAGGAGACTATTTTATAATAAGAGAAAAAGATCACCAAGACGGGAAGGACACCAAAAACAATGCTAACCAAATACTTCACTATCTTATCTGGAACGGTGTTAGAACAGGAAAGATTAAGCACTAGAGAAGGGTCACAGAAGGTACTGGAAATCCCCACTTCTTTGAAGTTGGCAATCTGCAATGCAACCAAAAGGTGCAACCATGTTTCTAAGATGCTAAACATTAATGAGAGCAGAACTAATATGACACAGAGACGAGGGTTCATGAGGACTAAGTAGTTAAGAGGGTGACAAATGGCTACAAACCTGTCATAGGCCATGACAGTGAGAAGCAGAGCATCCATGCATCCGAATGTAGTAAAAAGAGACATCTGGATCAGGCAGTCCACATAGGACATGACTCTGCTGTGAATTTTCATGCATACTAGCATATTTGGGACAGTGGTGGAGATGAAGCCGACGTCAGCCCAGGACAGGTTGCAGAGGAAGAAGTACATGGGAATGTGGAGGCGGGAGTCACAGCTGATAGCCAGGATGATGAGCAGGTTCCCAATCACGGTGATCAGGTACATGGACAGGAACAGTTCAAAGAGGATGGGCTGCAGTTTTGGGTTTTCTGAGATTCCCAGGAGTAGAAATTCTGTCAAGGGTGTTGTATTTTTTGCTTCTGGACTGCTAGGACACCTCCAAAATATAAGAAGGATTAGTGTGAGGAAAACAATCAGGAATGGCATTCTATGTATAGTGGAACAGCTGATGTTTTAATTGATAAATGGATAGATACATTCATAATTGATTGGTATTGCTTGTTAGCTTTAGTTTTAAGTGACATATCATTCTGTTTCCTAAAGACAAATGATGTCATATCAAGGTCTAATGCAATGCCTCTTTTTTATCTTTCTTTTAGCACAGTGTCTCTAACTCTTCATTATTCTTTAATAGATATGCTCATCTGGAGCTGTGGAGATGATTCAGTGGTTAAAACCCTTGCCTTGAAAGCAAAAGGGCCTGAGTTTGGCTGCCGAGATCCCATTCAAAATATGAAAGTGACCTGCAGTTTTGACACTGGAAGTTGGAACCTAGGAAACCCTAGAACAAAGCAATAAGGATGCAAAGAAAGCATTCCAGGATGATTCCCCATGTCACTCTTGGGATTCCACAGGCACACACACTCAAGTGCCCTCTTCTACACACACACACACACACACACACACACACACACACACACACACACACACAGAGGGAGAGAGAGAGAAAGAGAGAGAGAGAGAGCTGCAAGAATATTTTGAATAGGCAGCAGGAGAGATAGATATATGCTGAATTATCATGTGCTGTTTATGTGACTTTGCCTGTATATGTATTCTTCAATGGTTGCCACCCCTGCACCTGTCATTCTGTTCTGTGATCTAGGAAGAAGTTTACCAAAAAGAGGGCAGGAAGTTAGATGTGTGCTTCCCTTGTGACGTGAAGCTAAATGGCTTGTTGTTAATCAAAGACATAGTCAGCCAAAATTCACTTGATAAAATGCCCTGTACAATTTGCAATCTGACAAATATGTATAAGTGAGGTTCACCCTGCTCCCTGTTTACAACCTACTGCATGTTATGTAATAATAATGCCAACTTTCATTCCATATAAGAAAGTAGTAATATGGGCATTCTTAAATATCAGAAGATGAGCATATGGAATGAAACAAGTTGCCTGTCATATTGTTGAATAAGTGCCTGGAACTTATGAATTTCTCAAAGATGACTCATGGTTTTTTGTAGACTCTCTTTCTTCTCCTCATTCATATCACCATCATCATCATTTTTGTGGACCACTAGGAAACAAGTGAGAAGGACTAATTTGTTGCTACACTAGGTGAGAAGTAACAAACAGACAAACAAACCTGTGTTGGGTGGAATTATGTTTTCAATATGATTTCTGGTACTGGAATATAACTCAGCTCCCAAACTTCAAAATCCTAATAAGAGATGAAAGATGTGAGTCTGGAAAGGAGCTTAAAAGGTAAGGTTTGCAAGCTTGAGTTTATTCCACAGAAACCCACACAATGGATGGAGAGAACTGACTTCTGAAAGTTGTTCTCTGATTTCCATCCATATGCCACAGCATGCATGTGTTCACTCTCAAACTCTCTCTGTCTCTTTCTTTCATACACATAAATAAATATTCCTTTTAAAAAAGAAATATGTGTCCTGCAATCTGAATATCAACATCATCATGATAAGTGTAACAATTACTCTTTACTATTGCTGTGAGAGAACACCCAAAGTCAATCAACTTAAGGGAGAAAAGGAGGTTTATTCAGCTTATGGTTCCAGAGGAGAAGCAGTTTCTCATAACAGAGGCAGCATGGCTGGCTGGCCAAAGCTAGAGGAAGCTAAGTCGCTGCAGACATCTTGGAAGCTGAGAGCTGCAGACTGCTTGCAGCAAAGACAGACTTCTCCTGGAGGCAGGGTGGAATTAATCCACCTCAAGCCCCATCCTTTGTGACTGCCTTCCTCTAGCAAGGTTCTACCTCTCAAGATACCATGACCTTGCCCAACACATGAGATGTGGGGGACAAATTTCAAACCATGACAATAAAAAACATTATTTCCAAGAGTCTTCCTCCCCAAGCCTAGTGTCTTTTCACACTTACTGAATTGTTGTTTTTCTGTCGGGTAATGTTCATGGAAGGCCAATCTAAAGATGGGCTCATGTTGGTGCCTTCAACTGTGTCCTCAAGAGTGATGATAAATTAGTGCCAGATTAAACCTTCCTAATGCAGATAATATAATACATGGAGCGGGTGATACTGGAGATATTGAATTGTACAGTTAGAGAGATGCGTATTGGCTATTATATGTGCTTGGAGCCTCAATATGCACAGAGCTCATAATTAGAGAATCTGGTTCCCATGATTGGTCCAAGTCCCTATGGGTTTGCTCGTATTAATACAGGAAGAAGATTAGACATGCACCAAGCAATCCTTGCAATGGTCATGTAGCCTCGTTTCCTCTATAAACAAAACTGTGTTGCTTTTTCAATACTACCTGAAATAGAAATTTGATGTGTCCTTGGACAGTTCTATAATGCAAACTTCTTGGGAACTTTTTTTAAAAATTTCCACTCATACAGACTTAACAGGTACACCCGTCCCCTCCCTCCCTCTGACCTCCCACCACTCTGTGCCCCCCTACACTCGCCCTCCCTCCCCATCCTCCAGTGCCTCCCCCTCCCATCCCCGGAGCATCCTTAAATGTGCATGCCCAACTCTCCTCTGGGTCCTACTCTCTGATGAGTTGCAAAGACCCAGTGGCATTTCCCAGAACCCTTTCCCGGTTCCCACTTAAGCATAGGAACACTACTGTGGCTGTCAATCCCTTGCTTCCAAGGGTCCTAGTGCCTTTAGTCCATGCTAGACTTTGTGGGGTCAATAGTGTGTTGGACATTGCACAAGGCATGCAAAGTCCTATTATGATTGCTTCGGCCCTAACTCGTGTGGAGTATCTTGCATATCATTGCTCCTCCCATCCTTGTGCTCTTACAATCTTACTGCCCCTTCTTCCGCAAATTTCCCTGAGCTTCAGGATGGGGAGAGATTAGGCTGGCCTTGTTCCAGGTGATTGATATAGAGTCTCTGATGTTCTGCATTATGGTTTGTTGATTTTTTTTTCAGTTTTGCTGCTCCAGCAATGCCCTTGGTTCCACCCTGATGGGTATTGGATGTCACGTCCTGGCCAGAGATAAAAACCTGTTAAATTAGAGTCTTGTTATAAGAGTATATTCAAAGGTAGATGTAATAAAAGTAGGAAACCGCGGTGAGGGAGGGGTCAATCACACATTTGAGAAATGGTTACTTTCTATATGCCAGACTATATGCCCTCCCCTTCTGGTAAGATCATACCCCATCAGTTGTAAATGATCAGGAAGGAAAGTCTGTGAAATTAACCAGATGTCTCATTACTTACTTGCAGTCCTTGATGGTGGCCTATGTTCTCTGCTGTAACATGGTCCCCTCTCTCCTTGTTACTAGTGTGGCCCTCCTTCCCCATCCCTCCTGTTCATAATCTTAGCAATTACTGTAGTTATTACAGAGATTTATCTTGCAGTGTCTCTAAGTGGGTTTCATTGTTAGTACATCAGTTAAGTCAGGTTAAGTAGACAGAGGTTGAATATTACTATGGTAGTGTACTTTTACGATTTGGTATCTTGGTGATATGTGATGGTGAGTGGTATAATCCCTGGAGTTGTATATATATTTGGAGTGGCTGTACGGAAAATTTAATTTATAGTGATTAATTCTAAAAAGGAGCAAGCAGTATGGTAAAAAAAAAAAAAGAGGTTTACTTATCTATGGGCTGGATGTGAAGAATCTCTCCCATGTGATAGGAAGATTTTATCGGACTTCAGATGTATGGCCTTTGTCTCTTAGAGCTTGGCTTGGGTTTTCTTTGGATTCTGTTGAATTCTGAGTAGCAGTGTGTCCTCCGTGGACCACAAATGAGTGTCCCCAGTGGGTCGGAGGGGCAGAAGGGCTGATGGTGATGGCAGAACTCTTCACCTAGGACCTGGGACTTGGCTTAGTGGCCCACCCAGGCTCCAGGGATGGAGGACCATGAGCAAGTCCTGTTCTGGTCAGGAGGGCAGGCAGGTGGGAGGGACAAAGGGGCTGCGGCCCCGGGCATGGGCCAGGCAAACTGGAGGCAGCCTGGGTGTTGCCCGGGCTGGCTGGTGGAAGGAGCTGTGTCAAGGGGCGTCCTAGGGGCTGGGAACTCAACTGGGATGGAGGACCCACTGAGAGGGAGTCCCGTCTTGGTCAGGCAGGCAGGCGATGTCCTATAACTCTTTTTTTTTTTTTTTGTTAATCATATATATATATTTTTTTATTTCAGCTCATACAAACTTATTAGGTACACCAGTTCCCTCCCTCCCTCCTCCTCCCCACGTACCCCCTGCTTCCCCTCCCCACCCTTCTCCCTCCCCATCCCCCAGTGCCTCCCACCCCAATTCCCAGAGAGTCCTTTCTTGTGCATGTCTGATTTTCCTCTGGGCCCTCCTCTCCGATGACGTACAAGGACCCAGTGGCCTTTCCCAAACCCTTTCCCATGTTCCCTTTAGGTATAGGAACACTGCTGTGGCTGCCAATCCTTTGCCTCCAAGGATCTTGGTGCCTTTAGCAGATGCTAGACTTTGTGAGGTCAACAGTGTGTTGGACAATGCACAGGGCATGCAAAGTCCAATTATGATTGCTTCAGCCCTAACTAGTATAGAGTATCTTACATATCATTGCTCCTCCCATCCTTATGCTCTTACACTCTTACCGCCCCCTCTTCCGCAAATTTCCCTGAGCTTCAAGATGGGGAGAGACTAAGCTGGCCTAGTTCTAGGTGGTTGATATAGAGTCTCTGAAGTTCTGGATTGTGGTTTGTTGATTTTCTTTTGCAGTTTTGCTGCTCCTGCAATGCCCTTCACTCCATCCTGGTGGGCATTGTATGTTACTCCCTGGCCAGAGACAAAAAGCTGTTAGAGTCTTGTGATAAAAGCACATTCAAAGGTAGATGTAATAAAAGTGGGAAACCACAGTGAGGGAGGGGTCTAACACCCATTTGCAAAATGGCCACTTTTATCTGCCAGACTATATGCCCTCCTCTTCTGGTGAGATCACACCCCCTCAGTAGTAAATGATCAGGAACAAAAGTCTGTGAACTTAATAAGATGTCTCATTACTTATTTGGGTCCTTGGTGGAGGCCTATTTTCCCTGCTGTAACATAGTCCCTTCTCTCTTTGTTTCTGGTGTGGCCCTCCTACCCCATCCCTCCTGTTCATAATCCTTGGAATTACTGTCTCTAGGTGGGCTGGGTGGGTTTGGTACTAGGAGCCACCTATTAGGGAGTACATACGGTGCTTAATTTTCTGGGTCTGGGATACTTCACTTAATATAATTGTTTCTAATGACATCCATTTCCCGGCAAATTCCAGTAATTCATCATTTTTGATGGCTGAGTAGTACTCCGTTGTATAGATGTACCACAGTTTCCTTATCCACTCGTCAACTGTTGGACATTTGGGGTGATTCCATGACTTTGCTATTGTAAACAGTGCTGCTATGAACATGGTCGTGCTTGTGCTATCGAGGTGAACCTCTGCTGTATGGGGGGTTATTCCCAAAAGTGGAATAGCAGGGTCATATGGCATTTCAATCTTTAATTTCTTTAAGAATCTTCAGACGGCTCGCCAGAGTGGCTGTATGAGCCTGCATTCCCACCAGCAATGTAGGAGCATTCCCCTCTCTCCACATCCTCTCCAGCATTTGTCGCTGTTAGTATTGTGGATTTTTGCCATCCTGACCGGGGTGAGATGATATCTTAGGGAAGTTTTGATTTGCATTTCCCTGATGGCTAAGGAAGTGGAGCATTTTTAAAGATATTTGTTAGACATTTTAATTTCATTCCTGGTAAAGTTTCTTTTAAGTTCCAGGGCCCATTTTTTAATTGGGCCATTGGTTTCCTTGGTGTTTAGTTTTCTAAGTTCTTTGTGCACTCTGGACAATAGAGCTCTATCAGATATGTGGTTAGTGAAGATTTTCTCCCATTCTGTGGGTTGCCTTTGAGCTCGCGTTACAATCTCTTTAACTGAACAGAAGCTCTTTAATTTCACGCATTACAATCTCTTTATCTGAACAGAAGCTCTTTAATTTCACAAGATCCCAACTGTTGAGAGTTGGTAGCAGTGACTGTGCCATTGGATGTCTGTTTAGGAACTGTTGGCCTAGCCCAATCAGCTCGAGGGAGTTCCCTATCCATTCAGTTATGATTTTTATAGTCTCTGGCCTGATATCAAGGTCCTTGATCCATTTGGAATTAAGTCTTGTACATGGTGACAAGTACGGGTCCACCTTTAATCTTCTGCATGTGGAGATCCAGTTTTGCCAGCACCATTTGTTGAAGATGCTGTTCTTTTTCCATTGGATTCTTTGGGCCCCTTTGTCAAAGACCAAATGGCTGTAACTTTGTGGGCTTATATCTGGGTCTTCAATCCTTATCCATTGATCTGTGTGTCTATTTTGGAGCCAGTACCAGGCTGTCTTTACAACTATGGATTTGTAGTATAGACTAAGGTTTGGTATGGTTATACCTCCAGCTGTGTTTTTGTTACTCAGGATTGTTTTTGCTATCCTGGGTCTTTTGTGCCTCCATATGAACTTTAAGATTGTTTGGTCAACTTCTTTGAAGAATTGCTTTGGGATTTTGATTGGTATAGCATTGAATCTGTATATTGCCTTTGGTAGGATGGTCATTTTTACGATGTTGATTCTGCCAATCCGGGAACAAGGGAGGTCTTTCCACCTTCTGGTGTGTTCTGCTATTTCTTTCTTTAGGGTTTTAGTTTTCATTGTAAAGGTCTTTCACCTCCTTAGTTAGGTTTATACCAAGGTATTTCATTTTTTTAGGGGCTATAATAAATGGTATTGTTTCTCTCAAGGCTTTTTCACTTCTTTCATTCTGGGCATATAGGAAGGCCTCTGATTTTTGCACATTTATTTTGTATCCTTCCACCTTGATGAACTTCTCAATTACTTCCAGGAGCTTCCTGGTGGAGTTTTTGGGATCACTCAGGTATAAGATCATGTCATCTGCAAATAGGGATAGCTTGACTTCTTCCTTGCCGATTTGAATCCCTCTTATGTCCCTTTCTTGTCTTATGGCTTCAGCTAAGACTTCAAGTACAATATTGAATAGAAGTGGTGAGAGTGGACAGCCTTGTCTAGTTCCTGATCGAAGTGGGAATGCTTCCAATTGTTCCCTATTGAGCATAATCCTTGCTGTGGGCTTGTTGTATATAGCTTTTATTATATTGATAAAGGTTCCTTCCATTCCTACTGTCTCTAGCGTTTTGATCATAAAAGGCTGTTGGATCTTGTCAAAAGCTTTTTCTGCATCTATCGAGAGTATCATGTGGTCTTGAACTTTGGACTGGTTTACATGATGAATTACATTTATCGATTTGCGTATGTTGAACCAACCTTGTGTGCCAGGGATGAAGCCTACTTGGTCCCCATGAATGATCTTTTTAATATGTTTTTGAATCCGATTTGCTAAGACTTTGTTGAGAATCTTTGCGTCTGTGTTCATCAGGGAGATTGGCCTATAGTTTTCTTTCTTAAGTGCATCTTTATTAGGTTTTGGGATTAAAACGATATTAGCTTCATAGAAGGAATTTGGTAATGTTCCTTCCTTTGCTATTTGATGGAACAGTTTAAGGAGTATTGGTGTTATTAACTCCTTAAATGTCTGGTAGAACTCTGTGCTGAATCCATCAGGTCCAGGACATTTTTTGGTGGGAAGATTCGTGATTACTTCCTCAATTTCCTTATATGTTATAGGACTATTTAAATAATTCACAACTTCCTGATCCAATTTAGGTAAGTTGTGTTTACTTAGAAATTCATCCATCTCTTTTGTGTTGTCAAACCTCACAGAGTATAAGTTTTTGAAATATGATGTTATAATTCTCTGGATTTCTTGGGTATCAGTAGTGATAACTCCATGTTCATTTCTAATTTTCTTAATTTGGGTTTTCTCTCTCTTGCTTTTGGTTAGTTTAGCTAGGGGTGTATCAATCTTGTTGATTTTTTCAAAGAACCAGCTTTTTGACTGGTTGATTTTTTCTATCGTTTTCTTAATCTCAATTTCAGATATTTCTCCCCTTATTTTGCTAATTTCCTCTCTTCTACTGCTTTTGGGATCAGATTCCTCTAGTTTCTCTAAAGCTTTAAACTGCATTGTTAAGTTGTTTATTTCTGATGTTTCCATTTTTTTGACATAGGCATTAAGAGCTATGAACTTACCTCTTAGAACAGCTTTCATTGTGTCCCAGATATTTTGGTAAGTTGTATTTTCGTTATCATTCACTTTCAGGAAATCTTGAATTTCCTTTTTAATTTCTTCCTGAATCCAGTTCTCATTCAGCATCATAGTGTTAAGTTTCCAGGAGTTAGTGTATTTTCTCTTGTTTGATGTGTTGTGGATGTCCAGCTTTAGGCCGTGATGGTCTGATAGGGCACAGGTTAGAATTTCAACTTTCTTGTATATGTGTAGATTCATTTTGTGGCCCAATATGTGATCTATTTTGGAGAAAGTTCCGTGTGCTGCTGAGAAAAATGTGTATTCTTTGGTGCGTGGGTGAATAGTTCGATAGAGATCTGTAAGGTCCATTTCTTTAAGGGTTTGATTAAGTTCCAAAGTGTCTCTGTTAAGCTTTTGACTTGTTGATCTATCCCATGTTGAGAGGGCGGTGTTAAAGTCCCCAGGAATTATCGTTTGGGGATTGATTTCTTGCTTTAGACACTGATGGGTTTTCTTAATGAATGTGGAGGGGCCCGTATTGGGTGCATATATGTTCAGTATTGTGAAGTCTTCCTAGTGAATTGTACCTGTGACTAAAATGTAGTATCCATCCGTGTCTCTTACAGTTTTCTTTGGTTTGAAGCCCACTTTGCCTGATAGCATAATGGCTACCCCTGCCTGTTTTCTGCTTCCATTTGCTTGTAGAATTGTTGACCAGCCTTTTATTTTTAGAGCGTGCCTATCTTTTGTGGTGAGATCGGTTTCCTGCAGGTAGCAGATTGATGGATTGTGATTTTTAATCCAAGTTTGTAATCTGTGTCTCTTGATCGGTGAATTAATTCCGTTAACATTTAGTGTTATAATGGAGAAACTATTGTTAATTCCAGACACTTATTATGTTTAGTAGCTTTTATAAGTATATTGCTTCGTTTTTAATGATGTTATACTTGCCTTCTGTTCTCCTCGATATGCCTGTTTTTTTCTTCACGCTTGAGTATCATTTCTAGCATTTTTTGAAGGCCTGGTTTGGTGGACATGTATCCCTTAAAGTTGTCTTTGTGCTGGAAGATTTTTCTTTCTCCCTCGATCATGACAGATAGTTTTGCAGGGTAAATCAGCCTGGGTTGACATTTTTGCTCATTCAATACTTGAAGTATGTCTCTCCAAGCTCTTCTTGCTTTTACTGTTTCGACTGAGAAGTCATTTGTTATTTTAATAGGTTTACCTTTTAAAGTGACTTGTTTTTTCTCCCTTGAAGCTCTCAGCACCAGTTCTTTATCTTGAATGTGGAGTGTTTTAACTATTACTTGCCGTGGGGTGCTTCTATTTTGGTCATATCTGTTTGGGGTGCGGAATGCCTCTTGTACATGGATGGGCCTCTCTTTTTTTAGATGCGGAAAGTTTTCCTTGATGATCGTTTGAAAAATTTCCTCAGGGGTGGTATTTTGAGATTCTTGCTCTGGTATTCCATGAATACGCTGTTAGGCTTTTTCAGGGTGTCGCATATCTCTTGGATATTTCTCTCAAGTATCTTTTTGGCTTTAACAACCTCTTCCATTGAGCTGGTTATTACTCCCACTTTATCTTCAAGGTCTGAAATTCTGTTTTCTGCTTTGTTAGTTCTGTTGATAAGACTCTCTGTGGCGTTCTGGGTTGAAGATAACTTGTCTTTTAGCTCAGTTTTAAACTCTGCTTGAGTTTGTTTTAACTGCTCTATGCCACTTTTTGTTTCTTGCACTGTTTTTCTCAACTCCTGCAGATGTCTGTTGTGTTCCTCTTCAAAGCGATTGATTCGATTATGTAATTCCTCCCTGATTTCCTCTTTCATAGTATTGAACATGGTAATGATCATATTTTGAAAGTCTTTATCCTGGGTGGGGCTTTCTTGGCCTTTTTCTGTGGGTTTGTTCTTGTTGGAGTCTAACATTATGGGATTAATTTCTTCAGTGGGAACTTTGTTTACTTGATTGTTGCTTCTCATGGATTAGCACTTTGACTTTGGCATTGTCATTTTAACTCTTAAGATCTCTCAATTTCACTAAACTGAATTATTTTCCCTGGGGTCCTGGTGGGCGGGGCGGGCGGAGATATACCTAGGTCGTGGGGCGAGGCCCAGCAGGACCGCGTGCCCGTCCCGACCGGCGGAGCGGGGTGGGGTGCAAAGGGGGGATGGGGGCGATGGCGTGGAGCTATTTAACCCGAGGGCAGCTGGGGCGGTGCCCGGTCGCAGGGGGAGGCATAACTCTTGAATATTTCTCTGGAGTATCTTTTTGTCTTTAACAACCTCTTCCAATGAGCTGGTTAATACTCCCACTTTGTCTTCAAGGTGTGAAATTCTATTTTCTGCTTCATTAGTTCTGCTGATAAGACTCTCTGTTGAGTTCTGGGTTGAAGATAACTCTTTTAGTTCTGTTTTAAAGTCTGCTTGAGTCTGTTTTAACTGCTCTATGCCTATTTTTGTTTCTTACACTGTTTTTCTCAACACCTCCAAGTGTCTGTTGTGTTCCTCTTCAAAATGGTTGATACGGTTATATAATTCCTCCATGATTTCTTCTTTCATAATATTGATCATGGCAATGATTATGTTTTGAAAGATGTTAACTTGTCTTAGGTTTTCTTGGCTATATTCCATGGATTTCTTCTGGTTGGAGTCTATCATTATGGGGGAGATTTTTCAGTGGGAGATTTTTTTTATTTGATTTTTTTAAACATTTTTTATTATTTCCGCTCATACAAACTTAATAGGTACACTGGTCCCTCCTTCCTCCTCCTCCCCCCAACACCCCGCTCCCATTCCCCTCACCCCTCCCTCCCCATCCCCCAGTGCCTCTCCCCCATTCCCCGGAGAATCATTTAATGTGCATGCCAGATTCTCCTCTGGGTCCTCCTCTCCAATGATGTACAAAGACCCAGTGGCATTTCCCTGAACTCTTTCCTGTGTTCCCCTTAAGCATAGAAACACTACTTTGGCTGTCAATTCCTTGCCTCCAAGGATCTTGGTGCCTTTAGCAAACGATAGACTTTGTGGGGTCAATAGTGTGTGGGACATTGCGCAGGGAATGCAAAGTCCATATATGATTGCTTTGGCCCTAACTTGTGTGAGTATCTTGCATATCATTGCTCCTCCCATCCTTGTGCTCTTACAATCTTAACACCCCTTCTTCCGCAAATTTCTCTGAGCTTCAGGATGGAGAAAGATTAGTCTGGCCTAGTTCTAGGTGGTTGATATAGAGTCTCTGAAGCTCTGGATTATGGTTTGTTGATTTCTTTTGCAGTTTTGCTGCACCTGCAATGCCCTTCACTCCATCCTGATGGGTATTGTATTTCATCCCCTGGCCAGAGATAAAAAGCTGTTAAACTAGAGCCTTGTTATAAGAGTATATTCAAAGGTAGATGTAATAAAAGTAGGAAACCACAGTGAGGGAGGGCTCAATCACCCATTTGCAAAATGGTTACTTCTTATCTGCCGGACTATATGCTCACCCCTTCTGGTGAGATCATATCCCCTCAGTTGTAAATGATCAGGAACGAAAGTCTGTGAACTTAACCAGATGTCTCATTACTTACTTGCCGTCCTTGATGGTGGCCTATGTTCTCTGCTGTAACATGGTCCCCTCTCTTCTTGTTTCTGGTGTGGCACTCCTACCCCATCTCTCCTGTTCATAATCTTAGCAATTACTGTAGGTATTACAGAGATTTATCTTTGAGTGTCTCTAGGTGGGCTGGGTGGGTTTGGTACTAGGAGCCACCTATTAGGGAGTACATACGGTGCTTAATTTTCTGGGTCTGGGATACTTCACTTAATATAATTGTTTCTAATAACACCCATTTCCTGGAAAATTCCAGTACTTCATCATTTTTGATGGTTGAGTAGTACTCCATTGTATAGATGTACCACATTTTCCTTATCCAGTCGTCAACTGTTGGACATTTGGGTTGATTCCATGACTTTGCTATTGTAAACAGTGCTGCTATGAACATAGCCGTGCTTGTGCTATCGAGGTGAATTTTTGCTGTATGTGGGGTTATTCCCAAAAGTGGAATAGCAGGGTCAAATGGCATATAAATCTTTAATTTCTTTAAGAATCTCCAGACGGCTCGCCAGAGTGGCTGTATGAGCCTGCATTCCCACCAGCAATGTAGGAGGGTTTCCCCCTCTCCACATCCTCTCCAGCATTTGATGTTGTTTGTATTGTGGATTTTTCCATCCTGACCGGGGTGGGATGATATCTCAGGGAAGTTTTGATTTTCATTTCCCTGATGGCTAAGGAAGTGGAACATTTTTTAAGATATTTGTTAGACATTTTAATTTCATCCCTAAAAAAACAGCTTTTTGACTGGTTACAGGAGTTAGTGTATTTTCTGTCGCTTGTTGTGTTATGGATGTCAAGCTTTAAACTGTGGTGGTCTGATAAGGTACAGGCTAGAATTTCAACATTCCTGTATATGTGGAGATTCGTTTTGTGGTCCAATATGTGATCTATTTTGGAGACAGTGCCGTGTGCTGCTGAGAAAAATGTGTATTCTTTGGTGCGTGGATGAAAAGTTCGATAGAGATCTGTAAGGTCCATTTCAGTAAGGGTTTGATTAAGCTCCCAAGTGTCTCTGTTAAGTTTTTTACCTGTTGATCTATCTCATGTTGAGAGGGCAGTATTGAAATCCCAAAGAATTATCGTTTTGGGGTTGATTTCTCGCTTTAGACGTTGTAGGGTTTGCTTAATGAATGTGGGGGGGGCGTATTGGGTGCATATATGTTCGGTATTGTGAAGTCTTCTTCGTCTATTGTACCTGTGATTAAAATGTAGTATCCACCTGTGTCTCTTGTGATTTTCTTTGGTTTGAAGTCCACTTTGTCCAATAGCATAATGGCTACCCCTGCCTGTTTTCTGCTTCCATTAGCTTTTAGAATTATTGACAAGCGTTTTAATTTTAGGGCGTGCCTATCTTTTGTGGTGAGATGAGTTTCCTGCAGGCAGCAGATTGATGGATTGTGATTTTTAATCCAAATTTGTAATCTGTGTCTCGATCGGTGAGTTAATTCCATTAACATTTAGTGTTATAATGGAGAAACTATTTTTAATTCCAGACATTTACTATGTTTAGTAGTTTTTGTAAGTATATTGCTTCACTTTTAATGGTGTTATACTTCCCTTCTGTTCTCCCAGATATGCCTGTTTTTTTTCTTCATGCTTGAGTATCATTTCCAGCATTTTTTGAAGGCCTGGTTTGTTAAACATGTATCCCTTTAAGTTGTCTTTATGCTGGAAGATTTTTCTTTCTCCCTGGATCATGACAGATAGTTTTGCCAGGTATATCAGTCTGGTTTGGCATTTTTGCTCATTTATTACTTGAAGTACGTGTCTCCAAGCTCTTCTTGCTTTTAGTGTTTCCATTGAGAAGTCATTTGTTATTTTAATAGGTTTGCCTTTAAAAGTGACTTGCTTTTTTTCTCTTGAAGCTCTCAGCACCTTTTCTTTGTCTTGAATGTGGAGTGTTTTGACTATTATTTGCCATGGCGATTTTCTATTTTGGTCATATCTTTTTGGTGTGTGAAATGCCTCTTGTATTTGGATGGGCCTCTCATTCTTCAGTTGAGGGAAGTTTTCATTTATGATAATTTGAAAAATTTCCTCTGGTGGGTATTTTGAGATTCTTGCTCTGGTATTCCATGAATGCGCATGTTAGGCTTCTTCAGGGTGTCCCATATCTCTTGAATGTTCCTCTCCAGTATCTTTTTGGCTTTAACTACCTCTTCCATTGAGCTGGTTAATCTCTCACTTGGTCTTCAAGATCTGAGATTCTATTTTCTGCTTCGTTAGTTCTGCTGATAAGACTCTCTGTTGAGATTTGGGTTGAAGATAACTTGTCTTTTAGTTCAATTTTAAACTCTGCCTGAGACTGTTTTAACTGTTCTATGCCTATTTTTGTTTCTTGAACTGTTTTTCTCCAGTCCTCCAAATGCCCGTTGTGTTCCTGTTCAAAGTGGTTGATGCGGTTGTTTAATTCCTCTTGGATTTCCTGTTTCATAGTATTAATCATGGTAATGATCATACTTTGAAAGTCATTTTCTTGGGTCTGGCTTTCTTGGCTGTTTTCTGTGAATTTGTTCTGGTTGGAATCCATCATTAAGGGGTTGATTCTTTCAGTGGGAGATTGGTCTCCTTGGGTTTTGTTTCTCATGTATCTTCACTTTGACGTGGGCATTGTTGTTTTGTTTCTTAGGACCTTTCAGTTTCTGTGTTTTTTTTTTTTTCATTACATAAATTAACCCATTTATTGTAGGTAGGGATGTCAGATGCTGCTTCTACTGGTCTTTCAATTCCTTCAGTCTTCTAATGGCAGATTTGACTGTGACAGCGGAAGTGGTGTTGTAGGTCCAGGCGCTGCGGCCACGGTCTTCATGCAGGAACCACGGTGCCAGATGCCCATTGCCCGTCTCTTCATCTTGGTTTTGCCGCAGAAGGAGCAGGTGTACTTGGCGTGCTGACTGATCTCGATCTTCTTCACCATCTTCCGCAGCGAGGCGCCGTCGCGCGTTCTGTACTTGCCCACGATCCCGACCTTCTTTGTGTGCTTGGCCATGTCGACGCGATCTGGACCCGGCCCGGAGAGTCTGTGTGTTTTTCACTGAACTGATTTAGTTGGTATTATTACCCTTGCCAGTTATTACTAGTGCTTACCTTGGATTGGGTATGTTTGTCTATTTTTCTTGTAATTTCCTAGATGAGGCTATTAGGGTGTTAATACATCACTTAAGTCAGGTTAAGTAGACAAGGGGTGAATATTAGTATGGTAGTGCACTTTTGCGACTTAGTATCCTGGTGATATGTGAGGGTGAGTGGTGTACTCCCTGGAGTTGTATATGTTTTTGGGGTGGCTGTATGGAGAAGTTGATCTACAGCAATTGATACTAGAAAGGCTCAGTAAGGTGAAAAAAAGGAGGTTTAATTATCTTTGGGCTGCATGTGAAGAATCTCTCCCATGTGATTGGATGATTGTAGGGGACTCCAGATGAATGGCCTTTGTCCCTTAGTGTTTTGCTTGAGTTTCCTTTGGACTCTATTGAATTCTGAGTAGTGGTGTGTCTTCCCTGGACCATGTGCATAGGTTCCCGGTGGGCCGGAGAGGCAGAAGGGCTGATGTTGATGTCAGAGTTCTTCGCCTGGGACCTGGGACTTGGCTTAGGGCCCACCCAAGCTCCTGGGATGTAGGAATATGAGCAGGTCCTGTCTGGCGGAGGCACGGGCCTTAGGAAGAAAGGGGCTGGAGTCTGGAGCAGAGACCAGGTGAAGCCAGAGGCTGCCTGGGTGCAGTTGGGAGACGGGGGTACCAGTTGGGTGGCTGGGCTGGGCAGATGGACTCTCCTGGGGCCCTGGGACCTGGTGGGCGAGGGGTCTGTGGCATGTGGGCGGCACTGGAGGCGAGGGGCTAGGGTCCGGGGTGGGGTCCTGGCAAAGCTGGAGTCCACCTGGGTGCAGCTGGGAGACGGGAGTATGGGTTGGGGGGCTGAACTGGGCAGACGGACTCACCTGGGGCCCTGGGACCTGGCGGGCGAGGGGTCTGCACAATCTTTAATTTCTTTAAGAATCTCCAGATGGCTTGCCAGAGTGGCTGTATGAGCCTGCATTCCCACCAGCAATGGAGTACTGTTCCCCTCTTACCACATCCTCTCCAGCATCTGTTGTTGCTTGTATTGTGGATTTTTGCCATGCTGACCCGGATGAGAGGATATCTCAGGGAAGTTTTGATTTGCATTTCCCTGATGGCTAAGGATGTGGAGCATTTTTTAAGATATTTGATAGACATTTTAATTTCATCCCTGGTAAAGTTTCTTTTAAGTTCCAGAGCCCATTTTTTAATTGGGCCATTAGTTTCCTTGGTGTTTAGTTTTCTAAGTTCTTTGTGCACTCTGGACAGTAGAGCTCTATCAGATGTGTGGTTAGTGAAGATTTTCTCCCATTCTGAGGGTTGCAATCACTTTATCTGAACAGAAGCTTTTTAATTTCACAAGATCCCAACTCTTGAGAGCAGTAGCAGTGACTGTGCCATTGGATGTCTGTTTAGGAACTGTTGGCCTAGTCCAATCATCTAAAGGGAGTTCCCTACACTTTCACCTATGGTTTTTATAGTCTCTGGCCTTAGATCAGGGCCTTGATCCATGTGGAATTAAGTCTTGTACATGGTGACAAGTACGAGTCCACTTTTAATCTTCTGTATGTGGACATCCAGTTTTGCCAGCACCATTTGTTGAAAATACTGTACTTTTTCCATTGGATTTTTTGGGCCCCTTTGTCAAAGACCAAATGGCTGTAATTTTGTGGGCTTATGTCTGGGCCTTCAACCCTTATCCATTGATCTGTGTGTCTATTTTGGAGCCAGTACGAGGCTGTTTTTATAACTATGGATTTGTAGTATAGACTACAGTTTGGTATGGTAATACCTCCAGCATTGTTTTTGTTACTCAGAATTGTCTTTGCTATCCTGGGTCTTTTGTGCCTCCATATGAATTTTGAGATTGTTTGGTCACCTTCTTTAAAGAATTGCTTTGGGATTTTAATTGGTATAGCATTGAATTTGCATATTGCCTTTGGTAGGATGGTCATTTTTATGATGTTGATTCTGCCAATCCAGGAACATGGGAGGTCTTTCCACCTTCTGGTATCTTCTGCAATTACTTTCTTTAGGATTGTAAGGTTTTCATCGTAAAGGTCTCTTACTTCCTTGGTTAGGTTTATACCAAGGTATTTCATTTTTTTAGGGGCTACAGTAAATGCGATTGTTTCTCTCAGGGCTTTTTCACTTCTTTCATTCTGGGCATATAGGAAGGCCACTGATTTTTGCACATTTATTTTGTATCCTGCCACCCTGCTGAACTTCTCAATTAGTTCCAGGAGCTTCCTGGTGGAGTTTTTGGACTCCCTCAGGTATAAGATCATGTCATCTGCAAATAGGGAAAGCTGAGTTCTTCCTTGCCTATTTGAATCCCTTTTATGTCCCTTTCTTGTCGTATGGCTTCAGCTAATATTTCAAGTACAATGGTGAATAGAAGTGGTGAGCATGGACAGCCTTGTTCAGTTCCTGTTCGAAGTGGGAATGCTTCAAGTTTTTCCCCACTGAGTATAATCCTTGCTGTGGGCTTGTTGTATACAGCTTTTCTTATATTGATAAAGGTTCCTTCCATTCCTACTGTCTCTAGCGTTTTGATCATAAAAGGCTGTTGAATCTTGTCAAAAGTTTTTTCTGCATATATCGAGAGTATCATGTGTTCTTGGACTTTGGACTGGTTTATATGATGAATTACATTTCTTCACTTGCGTATGTTGAACCAACCTTGTGTGCCAGGGATGAAGCCTACTTGGTCCCCGTGAATAATCTTTTTGATATGTGTTTTTTTTCTTAATATATTTTTTATTATTATTTCAGCTCATACAAACTTAATAGGTACACCAGTTCCCTTCCTCCCTCCTCCCCCTGTATGCCCTGCTCCCCCTCCCCACTTCCCTCCCTCCCAATCCCCCAGTGCCTCCCGCCCCAATTCCCAGAGAGTCCTTTCTTGTGCGTGCCTGATTTTCCTCTGGGCCCTCCTGTCCGATGACGTGCAAAGACCCAGTGGCCTTTCCTAAACCCTTTCCCGTGTTCCCCTTAGGTATAGGAACACTGCTGTGGATGACAATCCTTTGCCTCCAAGGATCTTGGTGCCTTTAGCAGATGCTAGACTTTGTGAGGTCAATAGTGTGTTGGACAATGCGCAGGGCATGCAAAGTCCAATTATGATTGCTTCAGCCCTAACTAGTATAGAGTATCTTACATATCATTGCTCCTCCCATCCTTATGCTCTTACACTCTTACCGCCCCTTCTTCCGCAAATTTCCCTGAGCTTCAAGATGGGGAGAGACTAAGCTGGCCTAGTTCTAGGTGGTTGATATAGAGTCTCTGAAGTTCTGGATTGTGGTTTGTTGATTTTCTTTTGCAGTTTTGCTGCTCCTGCAATGCCCTTCACTCCATCCTGGTGGGCATTGTATGTTACTCCCTGGCCAGAGACAAAAAGCTGTTAGAGTCTTGTGATAAAAGCACATTCAAAGGTAGATGTAATAAAAGTGGGAAACCACAGTGAGGGAGGGGTCTATCACCCATTTGCAAAATTGTTACTTTTTATCTGCCAGACTATATGCCCAACTCTTCTGGTGAGATCACTCCCCCTCAGTAGTAAATGATCAGGAACAAAAGTCTGTGAACTTAATCAGATGTCTCATTACTTATTTGGGTCCTTGGTGGAGGCCTATTTTCCCTGCTGTAACATGGTCCCTTCTCTCTTTGTTTCTGGTGTGGCCCTCCTACCCCATCCCTCCTGTTCATAATCCTTGGAATTACTGTCTCTAGGTGGGCTGGGTGGGTTTGGTACTAGGAGCCACCTATTAGGGAGTACATACGGCGCTTAATTTTCTGGGTCTGGGATACTTCACTTAATATAATTGTTTCTAATGACATCCATTTCCCGGCAAATTCCAGTAATTCATCATTTTTGATGGCTGAGTATAGATGTACCAGTTTCCTTATCCACGCATCAACTCTTGGACATTTGGGTTGATTTCATGACTTTGCTATTGTAAACAGTTCTGCTATGAACATGGTCGTGCTTGTGCTATCGAGGTGAACCTGTGCTGTATGGGGGGTTATTACCAAAAGTGGAATCGCAGGGTCATATGGCATTTCAATCTTTAATTTCTTTAAGAATCTCCAGACGGCTCACCAGAGTGGCTGTATGAGCCTGCATTCCCACCAGCAATGTAGGAGCATTCCCCTCTCTCCACATCCTCTCCAACATTTGGTGTTGTTTGTATTGTGGATTTTTGCCATCCTGACTGGGGTGAGATGATATCTCAGGGAAGTTTTGATTTGCATTTCCCTGAGGCTAAGGAAGTGGAGTATTTTTTCAGATATTTGTTAGACATTTTAATTTCATCCCTGGTAAAGTTTCTTTTAAGTTCCAGGGCCCATTTTGTAATTGGGCCATTGGTTTCCTAGGTGTTTAGTTTTCTAATTTCTTTGTACACTCTGGACAGCAGAGTTCTATCAGATGTGTGGTTAGTGAAGATTTTCTCCCATTCTGTGGGTTGCCTTTGAGCTTTTGTGACAATCTCTTTATCTGAACAGAAGCTCTTTAATTTCACAAGATCCCAACTGTTGAGAGTTGGTAGCAGTGAATGTGCCACTGGATGTCTGTTTAGGAACTGTTGGCCTAGCCCAATCAGCTCGAGGGTGTTCCCTACCCTTTCAACTATGGTTTTTATAGTCTCTGGCCTAATATCAAGGTCCTTGATCCACTTGGAATTAAGTCTTGTACATGGTGACAAGTATGGGTCCAGCTTTAATCTTCTGCATGTGGAGATCCAGTTTTGCCAGCACCATTTGTTGAAGATGTTGTTCTTTTTCCATTGGATTTTTTGGGCCCCTTTGTCAAAGACCAAATGGCTGTAGTTTTGTGGGCTTATATCTGGGTCTTCAACCCTTATCCATTGATCTGTGTGTCTATTTTGGAGCCAGTACCAGGCTGTCTTTATAACTATGGATTTGTAGTATAGACTTAGGTTTAGTATGGTAATACCTCCAGCAGTGTTTTTGTTACTCAGGGTTGTCTTTGCTATCCTGGGTCTTTTGTGCCTCCATATGAACTTTGAGATTGTTTGGTCAACTTCTTTGAAGAATTGCTTTGGGATTTTGATTGGTATAGCATTGAATCTGTATATTGCCTTTGGTAGGATGGTCATTTTTACGATGTTGATTCTGCCAATCCAGGAGCAAGGGAGGTCTTTCCACCTTCTGGTGTCTTCTGCTATTTCTTTCTTTAGGGTTTTAGTTTTCATTGTAAAGGTCTTTTACCTCCTTGGTTAGGTTTATACCAAGGTATTTCATTTTTTTAGGGGCTATAGTAAATGGGATTGTTTCTCTCAAGGCTTTTTCACTTCTTTCATTCTGGGCATATAGGAAGGCCTCTGATTTTTGCACATTTATTTTGTGTCCTGCCACCCTGCTGAACTTCTCAATTAGTTCCAGAAACTTCCTGGTGAAGTTTGTGGGATCACTCACGTATAAGATCATGTTATCTGCAAATAGGGATAGCTTGACTTCTTCCTTGCCGATTTGAATCCCTCTTATGTCCCTTTCTTGTCTTATAGCTTCAGCTAAGATTTCAAGTACAATATTGAATAGAAGTGGTGAGAGTGGACAGCCTTGTTTAATTCGTGGTCGAAGTGGGAATGCTTCTAGTTTTTCCCCATTGAGCATAATCCTTGCTGTGGGCTTGTTGTATACAGCTTTTATTATACGGATACAGGTTCCTTCCATTCCTACTGTCTCCAGCGTTTTGATCATAAAAGGCTGTTGGATCTTGTGAAAAGCTTTTTCTGCATCTATCGAGAGTATCATGTGGTCTTGGACTTTGGACTGGTTTACATGATGAATTACATTTATTGACTTGCGTATGTTGAACCAATCTTGTGTGCCAAGGATGAAGGCTCCTTGATCCCCGTGAATTATGTTTTTAATGTGTTTTTGAATCTGATTTGCTAAGACTTTGTTGAGAATCTTTGCATATGTGTTCATCAGAGAGATCGTCGTATAGTTTCCTTTTTTAAGTGAATCTTTATTATGTTTTGGGAATAATACGATATTAGCTTCATAGATGGAATTTGGCAGTGTTCCTTCCTTTGCTATTTGATGGAACAGTTTAAGGAGTATTGGTGTTATTGACTCCTTAAATGTCTGGTAGAACTCTGTGCTGAATCCATCTGGTCCAGGACATTTTTTGGTGGGATGATTTGAGATTACTTCTTCAATTTCCTTATATGTTATAGGACTATTTAAATAATTCACAACTTCCTGATTCAATTTAGGTAAGTTGTGTTTACTTAGAAATTCATCCATCTCTTTTGTGTTGTCAAACTTCACAGAGTATAAGTTTTTGAAATATGATGTTATAATTCTCTGGATTTCTTGGGTATCAGTAGTGATAACTCCATGTTCATTTCTAATTTTGTTAATTTGGGTTTTCTCTGTCTTTTTTTTTGGTTAATTTAGCTAGGGGTGTATCAATCTTATTGATTTTTTTCAAAGAACCAGCTTTTTGACTGGTTGATTTTTTCTATCATTTTCTTAAACTTGATTTAATATATTTCTCCCCTTATTTTGCTAATTTCCTCTCTTCTACTACTTTTGGGATCAGATTGCTCTGGTTTCTTTAAAGCTTTAAGCTGCATTGTTAAGTTGTTTATTTCTGATGTTTCCATTTTTTTGATGTAGGCATTAAGAGCTATGAACTTAACTCTTAGGACAGCTTTCATTGTGTCCCAGAGATTTAGGTAAGTTGTATCTTCATTATCATTCATTTTCAGGAAATCTTGAATTTCCTTTTTAATTTCTTCCTGAATCTAGTTCTCATTCAGCATCATACTGTTAAGTTTCCAGGAGTTAGTGTATTTTCTCTTGTTTGTTGTGTTGTGGATGTCTAGCTTTAGGCCATGGTGGTCTGACAGGGCACAGGTTAGAATTTCAACTTTTTTGTACATTTGTAGATTCGTTTTGTGGCGCCGTATGTGATCTATTTTGGAGAAAGTTCCGTGTGCTCCTGAGAAAAATGGGTATTCTTTGGTGCATGGGTGAAAAGTTTGATAGAGATCTGTTAGGTCCATTTCTTTAAGGGTTTGATTAAGTTCCAAAGTGTCTCTGTTAAGCTTTTGACCGGTTGATCTATCCCATGTTGAGAGGACGGTGTTGAAGTCCCCAAGAATTATCTTTTGGGGGTTGATTTCTTGCTTTAGACACTGATGGGTTTTCTTAATGAATGTAGAGGGGCTCGTATTGGGTGCATATATGTTCCGTATTGTGGTCTTCCTGGTGAATTGTACCCATGACTAAAATGTAGTATCCATCCGTGTCTCTTATAATTTTCTTTGGTTTGAAGTCCACTTTGTCTGATATCATAATGGCTTCCCCTGCCTGTTTTCTCCTTCCATTTGCTTGTAGAATTATTGACCAGCCTTTCATTTTTAGGGAATGCCTATCTTTTTTGGTGAGATGGGTTTCCTGCAGGCAGCAGATTGATGGATTGTGATTTTTAATCCAAATTTGTAATCTGTGTCTCTTGATCGATGAGTTAATTCAAATAACATTTAGTGTTGTAATGGTGAAACTATTTTTGATTCCGGACATTTATTATGTTTAGTAGTTTGTATAAGTATATTGCTTTGCTTTTAATGGTGTTATATTTGCCTTCTGTTCTCTTGGATATGCCTGTTTTTTTCTTCACACTTGAGTATCATTTCTAGCATTTTTTGAAGGCCTGGTTTGGTGGACATGTATCCCTTCAAGTTGTCTTTATGCTGGAAGATTTTTCTTTCTCCCTCGATCATAGCGGATAGTTTTTCAGGGTAAATCAGCCTGGGTTGACATCTTCGCTCATTCAATACTTGAAGTATTTCTCTCCAAGCTCTTCTTGCTTTTAGTGTTTCCATTGAGAAGTCATTTGTTATTTTAATAGGTTTACCTTTAAAAGTGACTTGTTTTTTCTCCCTTGAAGCTCTCAGCACCAGTTCTTTATCTTGAATGTGGAGTGTTTTGACTATTATTTGCCTTGGCGAGCTTCTGTTTTGGTCATATCTGTTTGGGGTGCGGAATGCCTCTTGTATATGGATGGGCCTCTCTTTTTTTAGATGCGGAAAGTTTTCCTTGATGATCTTGTGAAAAAATTTCCTCAGGCGTGGTATTTTGAGATTCTTACTCTGGTATTCCATGGATACGCATGTTGGGCTTCTTTATGGTGTCCCATAACTCTTGAATATTTCTCTCGAGTATGTTTTTGGCTTTAACAACCTCTTCCATTGAGCTGGTTAATACTCCCTCTTTGTCTTTAAGATCTGAAATTCTGTTTTCTGCTTCTTTAGGTCTGCTGATAAGACTCTCTGTGGAGTTCTGAGTTGAGGATAACTTGTCTTTTAGTTTAGTTTTTTACTCTCCTTGAGTCTGTTTTCCCTGCTCTATGCCAGTTTTTGTTTCTTGCACTGTTTTTCTTAAGTCCTCCAAGTGTCTGTTGTGTTCCTCTTCAAAGCGATTGATTCGGTTATTTAATTCCTCCCGGATTTCCTCTTTCATAGTATTGAACATGGTAATGATCATGTTTTGAAAGTCGTTACCCTGGGCAGGCTTTCTTGGCCACTTTGCGTGGGTTTGTCCTGGTGGGAGTCTCTCATTATGGGATTAAATTCTTCAGTGGGAGAATTGTTTACTTGGGTGCTGTTTCTCTTTGGCTTGGGCATTGTTTAAACTCTAGAGACCTTCTTTCAATTTCTGTGCATTTTTCACTGAACTGAATTATTTGGCATGGAGTTTTGGGGTTTGCCGGGGGAGGAGTTTATCTGGGTTGCGGTGAGTTCAGGATGGACTCTGTGCGTCCGGGGTGGCGGGTTGGGGAAAGGGAGGATGTGGCAGTAGTGGGGCGCTATTTAATCTGGGGAGCTGGGGCATGTCCCGGGAGGATGGGGTCCTCATTACCAACCCGGGGCATCTTGGGCCCCGGCTGGCTGGTGGGAGGAGCTGGGTCCCTTGGGGTACCTGGGGGTTCTGGGGTTGGGCGGGGATGGAGCTTACTTCGGTGGGGTGAGTCCTGGCTGGACTGCATGTGTCCCATGTGGCGGGTTGGGGAAAGGGGTCACATAAAATTTAACAGAAATACTGACTCCCACATCAACACAGGCATACAAAATGGAGTTCTTGTGATATGCACAAGCAGAGAGACAAGGGTAGGAGGATGGTGGGTGGGTACAGGGGACAGAACAAAGTGGAAGAAGCAGGAAAGGGAAGGAATGGAAATTTAGGAAAAGGGTGTGTGTATTTGGAGGGTAGGAGTGGAGGGAAGTGAGTGGGAGGGGATCAGAGAAAAGACATAAATCCAGTTAGTTTGTAAATACAAGATAAATGACGATGTATTTAAAAAAAAACACCAATTACATAGAAATAACATGAATCCTTACCAAGTTGGATTTCAAGTTTCAGTAAGTTTGTTAAATGTACATGATCAAGAACATCAGTTATTCTAGATATGGCATTTCCATGCATAGTGACTATCGCTCAGTGAAAATTGTAAGCAATGTGAAGCATTTTAGAATCTGTTAATTTGATAAAGTTTTGTTTGTATCCTATAATAATAGGAGAGGGATCAAAAGCATGGGTATTAATACTTTTAATAAAAGTTGGAGAATATCCTTACTCATTATGAAACTCATTACAATAGAAGAAATTAAGTATCATCCAAACATAGTATATCATGTTATTTATTTTAAATATTTTATATTTATGAGAGAAAAAGAGAGCATTATACAGAGAAAGAGAGGTAGAGAGAGTGAAAAAGATAATTCAGTTTTGCAGTTCTAAGGACTTTAGGAAGACAGTTCTCTTCTTCCATCCAGGGTATCAGATTCAACTTCAGATGCCTGTACTCACTAAAACATTTCACTATCTCCTATAAATTCATCTAAGACTTAGATGCTTCCTACAGATATAGGTGATATATCAGTGTCAATACCACTGAAGCAAGTGGGTTCCCTTTCTCCAACAAGCACTAACCATCCATATCCACTCAGAGAGAGGTGGGGCCAAAGGAGTTTTTCCCAAATCCATAATGTAATGTTGATGGTCCCAGTCTTTTTTCTTTGTGTTTCTTCAGAATTTTACTTAGGCCTGTTCATGCTGCTTCATTACCTAATCATGAAAACTCTTCAAATTATAATTCTCCTGGTTTTTATATTTATTCACTTTTCATTCCACATGCTCATTTGTGTGTGTGTGTGTGTGTGTGTGTGTGTGTGTGTGTGTGTGAGAGAGAGAGAGAGAGAGAGAGAGAGAGAGAGAGAGAGAGAGAGAGAAAGCGAGCTCATATGTGGAGCTCAAAGTACAGCTTTCAGGAATTGGTTCTTTCTTCCCACCATGTGATGTAGGCGCTTGGAATTTAACTACAGTAATATGATTTGTAGACAAACATGTCAGACCCATGAAATCATTTTAAAAATTTTAATTGAATAATTATTTTTCATAAGTTTCTCTCATTAATACATTTACCAGTGGGTATTTTATTTTTAAATATATGCATTTATTAAGAGAGAGAGAGAGAGAGAGATTAATGGAGTCAGAGGACAACTTTTAGAAGTCATTTCTCTTCTTCTACCATGCGGTACATAATGGATGTCTGGAACTGAGTAGCTGTTTAGTGATCATGAAAATTGAAGAACTCCACCATGGTGGAAATACTTGGTATTTTTAATTCTTTTTGATATTTTGACAGTTTTGCACCCAGTGATATGTTCATATTCTCCCCATACTAACCTAATTGTACCACTGTTAGGAACTCTAGTATTTGAAATATTCTGCAACAGGAATGCCTTACACTGTAAACAATTAGACCAAACTTTCTGATTTATCCTATTTACCTTTTCTCATGAATTATGGTGTCTGCTTACTTTCTTTAAGCTTTGCCGTGAAATCTAACTATTCTGGAACACAGACAGAAGACTTTGCATGCTCTCCTGACTTGTAATGCTTAGTAAGCTGAAAATGAAGAGAAGAGGGAACAGAGGGGTTGTTTCTGGGTGAATGTTGAGAGTCAAGTCTCCTGAGTGGTTTCCTGTGTCTTGAACTGGGCAAAGAAAACATGGCTTCACTGAGTCCTTACACCTCATCAGAGAGGAGGGCCCAGAAGAAAGTTTCACATACACATTAAAGCATGCTTCAGGGATGGGGGGGAAGAGGCACTGGGAGATAGGGAGGGGGGAAAGGAAGGGGAAAAAGGGGGAGGGAACTAGAAGGTCCAAGGAGGGGTGTAGGGAGGGAGGGGACCGGTGTACCTATAAAGTTTGTATGAGTGGAAATTAATTAATTAATTAATTAAAAAAGAAAACATGGCTTCATTTTTAAATGAATATGCATATATGAATTTTTATCCTTTTTGCTTTCTTTCCATGTTCTTCTGCTCCATCTTCCCTCCTTCTTATTCTGAGAATCTTCTTCTTCGTAATAAGTTTCCCTCTTTTATATCTTTTTTTTTTAATGCATGTGGCCCATGTGTTTAATTTAACCGGCGTTTGTTATGGGATCCGGCTATCTTCCCAATGAGACACAGACGCCAGACTCGGGATAGGAAAAGTCTTTATTGTAGGGTAGAAGAAAACTTGAGCTCCAGGACTACCCTTGAAAGTGTAGCGTGGGCTTCCAGGAGCAGACAATTTTTATAGCAGAAAACTACAATGAGGGGCTTGAAGATAAGGGACTGGAAAAGTACCATGAGAAAGAACCAGGTGAAGGGATGTTTAACCATGGGGTTAGTAAAGCAGAGTCAAGGAGAGGAACACAAGTTAGCTAGGCAGACCTCGGGAAAGAATGTCCTGTGGTGAGTCCCAAGACATTTGAATGTTATATAGATTTGTGACCCTAAAGCAAGAAGCAAAAATTACAGAAGCAAAACAGTGTTACAGAAAACATTTACCTAGTTAGCCTAGAGCACCTGATCAGAGTTTGTGTGAAACAGGATGTATCTAAGTTCCTAGGCCTATTGTAAAAGTCTGGGGAGGGAGTAAGTTTTTTCTCTCATTTTAAAAATCTTTTTAACCCATAAACTGACTTCTGGATCCCACCTCAGATTGCCTGCATTAGCTTATACTTGAGCTTCTGCTAGAATATAGGTGATAAAGCAGTGGCTCCTCTTTCTCTAGTTAGAATCAGCCATCAATATTCATTCAGAGATGAGAGCTCTTCTCCTATCCATGATGTAATGTCAATCCTAATCTTGTATGTCTTGAGCAAGTAAAACCAGATACACTGGCTTTATGGATGTAGTGACCTTATGTCTAGAAGACACTGACAATATTCCTTCCCATCCTCTGCTCTTATGTTCTATTGCCCCCTCTTCCTCACTGTTCCCTGACATCTCTGATGTGGGGTTTAGATGTCCTGTTTATAATCGAGCACTTTATAGTCATGTATTTTCTACAATTTGATCAGTAGTGACTCTGTATGAGCCACTATCCACTCACAAAAGATGCTTCTCAGCTGAAAGCTGAGAGCTGTGGAAAAATCTTCAAACTTCATTATCTTTATTTTATGATATCATAATTTCATATTTGTATGGAACAGTGTAGTGAATCTTATAGGAAATAATATGTTCTGTTTTCTTTTAAAACACTTAGGATGTGAGCAAATATGTCTAGAATAAGGTGGTATATAAAATGTATTAAAAGTAGCAAAGAATACAAATCCCCCAGCAGCAGTTCATGAGCATACTAATTATTGCTATTATTTTTTCCTCTTCTTCTTCCACCTTCTTTCTCCTCTTTCTCCTCCTCTTTTTTCATTTCTTCTTTCTCATCTCCTTGTTTCATCTCCTTTTACTCAATGCATTATGATCTTTGAAATAATTTCGATAATGGTTACTCTTAACCACTGCTGTGAGAGAGCACCCAAAGTCAAACAACTTAAGGGAGAAATGGAGATTTATTTAACTCACAGTCCAGAAGGGGAAATAGACTTTTATGGCAGAAACAGCATGGCTGGCTGGCCAAAACTGGAGACAGGCTACTTCACACCCATCCAAGAGGCTAATGGGAAGGAAGATTCCTGGAGTCTCTCTTCTTCTCAGTCTTCTGTTCTGTGGCTCCTTTTATCTGCCACTACTGGGAGGTTCCAATGAGATCTAGGTTGATCTTTGTATTATCCAAATAATCTCTTTGAGTGGTCTCAGCTGATCTTGCAAAGTGTGGTTTCAGCTGATCTTAGTTAATGCTACATGTGTCAAGTTGACACCCAGGATTAGCTATCACAATTTAGAACTATTTCCTGTGGCTGTGGATATATCTACTTTCCATCACTGTGGATGGAAAGACAATTTTGAACATGAACTTTGTTGTCTGTGTGACAAACTTAAGGTTCCTCATAATTGACAAAAGACATATTTTTCTATCTGACTAGACTGCTGTTACTATCATGTTTGTACATGTGATTAAAGAGATTTTTAAGAATATTTCCCCCAGAAAAGGTCGCTGTGCATTGACCTGGTTATGCAGTTGCCCTGAAGATTCATGGCAAGGAGCGTAGATCCAAAGTTTTTCTGATGTGTTGCACCAAGAAAGTGGTGAGCCTCTATCTACAGGGTCCCTAGAAACACACTTCCATGCAGGAATTCCTGACCCTGGAAACCAGAGAGGTGACACATCCTGCAGCTCCCTGGACTGGCACATTGGCAAAATGGGTGTAAACAAAGGATAACCATTGACTATTACATATTGTTGGGAGCAGAATAATCAGATCTCTTAATAACCTAAGTTGTTCCACATCCAAATTCCTAGGAACCCTCATATTAACAGAGTAAGTAGAAGAAAGGAAAATGAATGCCCATGTCAAATAAGGCATATTGAATGTTAAAATATGCATCAGTAAGAAAACATTTTAATAGGCTCATGACACCATTCCACGTTACATAAAACCCTGGGTCATGACACAATTCCAAGTTACATAAAACCCCGGGACATTTTACACATCTGTAAACTATGGTTAAATATACTTAGATTATTGTTGCTCATTCAGATAATTATCAATTGCTGGTAAATTGTTTCTTATCTGTTGCATATCAATTTCATCAATTTATCTGGGAGAGAGGTTCTGGAAGACTCGGGAAAATGTACATACAAAGCTGAGTCGGTAAATAACTCACATGCCTAAGGACAAGCCTAAAACTTGCAATATTCAGAGGGCCTCACCTTTAAATTATATATACAATGACAAAATACAACTATGCCTATTAAAATTAGCTCTTCTGGGGCTGGAAAGGTGGCTCAGGGGTTAAGCTTCTGCCTTGCAGGCAGAAGGTCCTGAGTTCGGATGCTAGACCCCACGTATAGATGCTGGGCGGAAGCGGGGGCGACCTGCGCTTCTGGTCCTGGTATGGCGGAGCCTGTGAATCCTGGGGCAGAGTAAACAAGGAGGAGGTGGAGGCGGTCTATGGTGGTTCCTGAATTTGCCCGTGGCTCTACACACACACACACACACACACACACACACACGTGCACACATGCACCCATGCACAATTGAATAAATAATAAAAAAATTAGATCTTCTGAACATTACAATTTTTCACCAATATCAAGTGCGGAACTAAGTGTTTTTTGTTTTACATAACATTGTTGTACAACTGTCATCAACACCCATCTTAGAAAGTTCCTATGACCTCACAAAGTCTAGCATCTGCTAAAGGCACCAAGATCCTTGGAGGCAAGGGATTGGCAGCCACTGGCAGCCACAACAGTGTTCCTATACCTAAGGGGAACACGGAAAAGGGTTCAGGGAAAGGCGCCTGGGTCCTTGTACGTCATCGGAGAGGAGGGCCCAGAGGAAAATCAGGCATGCACAAGAAAGGACTCTCTGGGAATTGGGGCGGGAGGCACTGGGGGATGGGGAGTGAGGGGGGTGGGGAGGGGGAGCAGGGGGTACGGGGGGAGGAGGAGGGAGAGAGGGAACTGGTGTACCTATTAAGTTTGTATGAGCTGAAATAATAATAAAAAATGTATTATATAAAAATGTATTAAAAAAAAAACAAAAACAAAACGACAACAACAAAAAAAACCCAGAACAGTGGCTACCAAACTTCAGTGGTGATTCAAACTTATGCTAAAGGGAAAGACCTACAGTTTGACCACTTTAAATTGGTGGGTGCTAGTACTGTCATAAGGTTACATGGGCTGAAGAAGGTTAGATACTGAATGTCAAGTATCTTTGCAAATATCATCTTTTAAACTCCAATCTGGTGATACTTTAGACTTACATGTTTCCTTCTACCTGTTAAGCTTTTCCTTATTTATGGAAAAAATGAAGCAATTGCTCATATAATGAAAAAGAAAATAATTTTTTTCTTACATTAGGATTTACAGTATATCCCATAATTCTGGATTGTTGTTATGTAGCAAAGGTTATCAGTCAGCATGATGGAGCCAGTGAGGTGGCTCGATGGGTGGCAGCACTTGGGACACAATTCTGTTGAACACTGTTCAATCTCCGGAATGACCAAATGGTTGAAGAAGAAAACATACTCTACAAGCTGCACTCTGACCACTACATGAACTCAGTTGTATATGTATACCCACCATATTACACAAAAAAATAAGCAAAATAAATAAAATATTAAAAGAAAAAAAAAGAAAGTTCCTATCACACTCACTTCAATATATGCTGCTAATTAAATAACAGCTCTAATATCTTCATCCCCAAAAGATCCTACCACCATGTTGTGAAATATGAAGAGAAATTAGGCCCATTCAGTCATAAAGTGGGGTGCTGATGTTATCATGAGAGCAGGACTTCTAAGAGTTACTTTTGGGCTTAACTACTTTTGCCAACATACATTCTTCCTAGATGGCCACAGTTCATGACATGAGAGGGCTTCTCCACAGCCTGTTCAGGGAGCTTTTAATGTCCTTGTTCCTCAAGCTGTAGATAAAAGGATTCAGCAAAGGGGTGATCACAGTGTAAATGACCGAGGCCATCAAACCCTTCCTGGGAGACTGTGATGCATATGAATCAAGGTACGTTCCAAGGGCTGTTCCGTAAAATAAGCAAACCACTGACAGGTGAGAGCCACAGGTGAAGAAGACTTTGTATTTCCCACCTGAAGATGGGATTCTCAGAATGGAGGACACAGTTTTATAATAAGACATCAAGATTCCTGTGATAGGAAAAATGCCGTATGCAGTGAGCAAAAAATATCTGAAAATGCTACTAGTTAACGTTTCAGAACATGAAAGGTTGAGGAGATGAGATGGGTCACAGAATTGGAAATTTCCACATCCTTGAAGTAGATAATCTGCAAAGCAATCAAGTTATGTGCTTGAGAGTCTAAAACACTGAGTAAAAAAGAAATTATGACTAAAAAGACACAGAAACTAGGGTTCATGATGACTGGGTAATGCAGGGGATGAGAGATGGCCACGAACTGATCATAGGCCATCACAGTCAGGAGCATGTAATCCATACAAACAAAAAGTATAAAAAGAGAATCTGCATTAGACAGCATGCATAAGAGATGAGTCTACTGTAAGTGTGAATATTTGAAATTAACTTTGGGCCTGTGGTAGAGATGAAGCCGATGTCAGCCCAGGACAGGTTGCACAGGAAGAAGTACATGGGGGTGTGGAGGTGGGAGTCAGAGCTGACAGCAAGGATGATGAGCAGGTTCCCAAGCACTGTGACCAGGTACATGGACAGGAAAAGTCCGAAGAGAATGGGCTGCAGCTCTGGATCCTCTGAGAGTTCCATGAGATGAAATTCTGACACATGTGTTGGATTTTGTGGTTCTGTACTATTTGGACACCTTTTAAAAGAGAAGTATGTAATAGGAAATACATAATCAGGAACACAATATGGAGCTTACATTGTATTTAATTTGTTTGCACTTTCACAGATAAACACAATTTTATGTGGTTTTATCCTTTATTATCCAATCTCATTCTCTTTCTATCCTGGTTCATACTTTCTCCTTTCCAGTCTGTCTCTCTTCTACTTTCATGTGATTTTAAAAATGTAGCCAATGTTTATTTTTTTAACAATAACTGTCTTTCTTTCTTTCTTTTTTTTGGAACTTAATATTTTTTAGTGTTGCATATATGAATTTAGTGAATTTATGGTGTTTTCTTTCACCCCTTAATCACCAACCACATTCCTCCCACTTTTCCTCCCTACAAACTTTCATGTCCCCTTCCAGACCCTCTATTATTGTTAAGGTGGCCACTGGACTTTTATCTAAGATGTCATGTCAGCTCCCTCCCGGGAAGCCTCGGTCCGCCCCGCCATCCCCAGGTGAGTGAGCCCGTCTGGTCCAGTCAGCCCCACTCCTCAGCAGCCCCCAGGTCGCCCCGTGTCCCTGGCCACGCCCCGGCCCGCCTCGGGCGGCCTGTGGCTGCACCCCTGGGACCCCAGCCCCCTTTCTCCCTCCCGCACTGCCTAGGTCTGAGCCACCATCCCCAGGTGAGTGAGCCTGTCTGGTCTGGTCCGCCCCGCCCCGCAGCAGCCCCCAGTTCACTCCGTGTCCCTGCCCCACGCCCCGGCCCGCCTTGGGCTTAGGCCTGGGCCGAGCCCCTGGCCCCAGCCCCTTTCTTCCTCCCACCTGCCTGTCTGACCAACTGGACAGGACTTGCTCACATTCCTCCATCCCTGGAGCTTGGGAGGGCCACTAAGCCAAGTCCCAGGCCCCAGGTGAAGACTTCTGCCAACAACATCAGACCCTCTGCCTCTCTGGCCCATGGGGGACCCACACAAATGGTCTACAGAAGACACACTGCTACTCAGAATTCAATAGAGTCCAAAGAACACTCAAGCAAAGTTCTAAGGGTCAAAGGCCATACATCTGAAAACCTCTACAATCATCCTATCAATGGGAGAGATTCTTCACATCCAGCCCAAAGATAAGTAAATCTCCCCTTTTTTTTCACCTTACTGTTCTTTTCTAATATTAATCACTGTAGATCAAACTTTCCATACAGCCACCCCCAAAACATATACAACTCCAGGGAATACACCACTCACTCTAACATATCACCAAAAAACTACATCGTAAAAGTGCACTACCATACTAATATTCACCCCCTGTCTACTTAACCTGATTTAACTGATGTACTAACAGCCTAATAGCCTCAGCTAGGAAATAACAATAACAAAAGACAAACATACCCAACCCCAAGGCAAGCACTGGTAACAACTGCCCAAGTGTAGTAATACCAACTAAATCAGTTTAGTCAAAAACACACAGAAACGGAAAAGCCCTAGAAGACAAAACAAAAACACCCTAGAAGACAAAACAACAATGCCCAAGTCAAAGTGCAGATCCATGAGAACCAAAACCCAAGGAGACCAATCCCCCACTGAAAGAATCAACCCCTTAAGGATGGATTCCAACCAGAACAAATTCACAGAAAACAGCCAAGAAAGCCAGACCCAAGACAACGACCTTCAAAGTATGATCATTACCATGATTAATACTATGAAACAGGAAATCCAAGAGGAATTAAACAACCGCATCAACCACTTTGAACAGGAACACAACGGGCATTTGGAGGACTGGAGAAAAACAGTTCAAGAAACAAAAATAGGCATAGAACAGTTAAAACAGTCTCAGGCAGAGTTTAAAATTGAACTAAAAGACAAGTTATCTTCAACCCAAATCTCAACAGAGAGTCTTATCAGCAGAACTAACGAAGCAGAAAATAGAATCTCAGATCTTGAAGACCAAGTGAGAGAATTAACCAGGTCAATGGAAGAGGTAGTTAAAGCCAAAAAGATACTGGAGAGGAACATTCAAGAGATATGGGACACCCTGAAGAAGCCTAACATGTGCATTCATGGAATACCAGAGCAAGAATCTCAAAATACCCACCAGAGGAAATTTTTCAAATTATCATAAATGAAAACTTCCCTCAACTGAAGAATGAGAGGCCCATCCAAATACAAGAGGCATTTCACACTCCAAAAAGATATGACCAAAATAGAAAATCGCCATGGCGCCCCACCCCGGAGCCGAGCCGCCTGGCCAGCAGCACCCGCGCGCGCAGCCGCCGGCTTTGCCCCCAGCCCCCCTCCGCGCCGAACCGCAACCAGAGCCCAGGTGAGAGCGAGCCCCTCCCAGCCCCGCCCCCCACCCCGGAGCCCAGCTGCCCGGCCAGCAGCACCCGCGCGCGGCCGCCGGCTTTGCCCCCAGCCCCCCCAGCCCCCTCTCCGCGCCGAACCGGAACCAGAGCCCAGGTGAGAGCGAGCCCCTCCCAGCCCCGCCCCCCACCCCGGAGCAGAGCCGCCTGGCCAGCAGCACCTGCGCGCGCGGCCGCCGGCTTTGCCCCCAGCCCCCCTCTGCGCCGAACCCCGACCAGCGCCCAGGTGAGAGCGAGCCCCTCCCAGCCCCGCCCCCCACCCCGGAGCCCAGCCGCCCGGCCAGCAGCACCCACGCGTGGCCGCCAGCTTAGCCTCCGGGGCCCCGCCCCGGACACCAGCCCCTTGTGCCCTCCCGCCCCCGCGCCCCTCTGCCCCCCCTCAGGTCACAGGTGAAGAATTCTGCCATCAACATCAGACCCTCTGCCTCTCTGGCCCACCGGGGACCTACACATGTGGTCCACGGAAGTCACACTGCTACTCAGAATTCAATAGAGTACAAAGGAAACCCAAGCAAAATTCTAAGGAACAAAGAGAACACAGGCCATACATCTGGACTTCACTACAACCATTGTATCACATGCGAGACTCTTCACATCCAGCCTAAAGATAAGGAAACCTTTTTTTTTTTTTTTCCTTACTCTTTTTCTTTTCTTTCACCTTACTGATCCTTTCTAGTATCAATGTTGTAGGTCAGCTTCCTCATACAGCCACCCCAAAAACATACAACTCCAGGGAGTACACGACCCACCCTCACATTTCACCAAGACACTAGATCATAAAAGTGCACTACCATACTTATATTCATCCCCTGGTTATGTAACTGACGTACTAACATCCTAGTAGTCTCATCTAGGATATAACAATACCAATACACAAACATACCCAATCCAAGGCAAGCACTAGTAACAACTGGCAGGTGTAACATACCAACTACATCGGTTCAGTGAAAAACACACAGAAACTGAAAGGTTCTAAAAAACAAAACAACAATGTACAAGTCAAAGTGCAGATCCACGAGAAACAAACCCCAAGAACAATCTCCCACCAAAGAATCAATCCCATAACGATGGATTGCGACCAGAACAAATCCATAGAAAATAGCCATGAAAGCCAGACCCAACATAACGACTTTCAGAGTATGATCATTACCATGATTAATAATATGAAAGAGGAAATCCGAGAAGAGTTAAATAACCGTGTCAACCACTTTGAACAGGAACACAACAGGAACCTGGAGGAGTTGAGAAAAACAGTTCAAGAAACAAAAATAGGTATAGAGCAGGTAAAACAGTCTCAGGCAGAGTTTAAAATTGAACTAAGAGATAAGTTATCTTCAACCCAAAACTCGACAGAGAGTCTTATCAGCAGAACAAATGAGGCAGAAAATAGAATCTCAGATCTTGAAGACAAAGTAGGAGAATTAACCAGCTCAATGGAAGAGATTGTTAAAGCCAAAAAGATACTGGAGAGGAACATTCAAGAAATATGGGACACCCTGAAGAAACCTAACATGCGCATTCATGGAATACCAGAACAAGAATCCCAAAATAGCACACCTGAGGAAATATTTCAATTCATCATAAATGAAAACTTCCCACAATTAAAGAATGAGAGGCCTATCCAAATACAAGAGGCATTTCGCACTCCAAACAGATATGACCAAAATAGAAAATCGCCACGGCAAATAATAGTCAAAACACTCCACATTCAAGACAAAGAAAAGGTGCTGAGAGCTTCAAGAGAAAAAAAGCAACTCACTTTTAAAGGTAAACCTATTAGAATAACAAATGACTACTCAATGGAAACAGTAAAAGCAAGAAGAGCTTGGAGAGACATACTTCAAGTATTAAATGAGCAAAAATGCCAACCCAGACTGATATACCCGGCAAAACTATCTGTCATGATTGAGGGAGAAAGAAAAGTTTTTCAGCACAAAGACAACTTGAAGGGATACATGTCTACCAAACCAGGCCTTCAAAAAATGCTAGAAATGATACTCAAGCTTGAAAAATAGAACAAGCGTATCCAGGAGGACAGAATGGAAGTATAATACCAACAAAATATAAATATCAAACAACATGCTTACAAAATCTACTAAACATAAAAAATGTCCAGAATTAAAAATAATTTCTCCATTATAACATTAAATGTCAACGGCATTAACTCACCGATTAAGAGACACAGATTACAAACTTGGATTAGAAACCACAATCCAACAATCTGCTGCCTTCAGGAAACTCATCTCACCAAAAAAGATAGGCACGTCCTAAGAATGAAAGGCTGGTCCAAAATCTTGCAAGCTAATGGAACCAGGAAACAGGCAGGGGTAGCAATTATGCTTTCAGACAAAGTGGACTTCAAACCAAAGAAAATCATAAGAGACACAGATGGATACTACATTTTAGTCACAGGTACAATTCACCAGGAAGACTTCACATTACTGAACATATATGCACCCAATACGAGCCCCTCCACATTCATTAAGAAAACCCTACAGCGTCTAAAGCAAGAAATCAACCCCCAAACAATAATTCTCGGGGATTTCAACACCGCCCTCTCAACATGGGATAGATCAACAGGTCAAAAGCTTAACAGAGACACTTTGGAGCTTAACCAAACCCTTACTGAAATGGACCTTACAGATCTCTATCGAACTTTTCACCCACGTACCAAAGAATACACATTTTTCTCAGCAGCACACGGAACATTCTCCAAAATAGATCACATATTGGGCCACAAAATGAATCTACACAAATACAAAAAAGTCGAAATTCTAGCCTGTGCCCTATCAGACCACCACGGCCTAAAGCTGGACATCCACAACAACACAACAAACAAGAGAAAATACACTAACTCCTGGAAACTTAACAATATGATGCTGAATGAGAACTGGATTCAGGAAGAAATTAAACGGGAAATTCAAGATTTTCTGAAAGTGAACGAAAATAAGAATACAACTTACCAAAATCTCTGGGACACAATGAAAGCTGTTCTAAGAGGTAAGTTCATAGCTCTTAATGCCTACATCAGAAAATTGGAAACATCAGAAATAAATAATTTAACGATGCAGCTTAAGGCTTTGGAGAAACTTGAGCAATCTGATCCCAAAAGTAATAGAAGAGAGGAGATTAGCAAAATAAGGGGAGAAATATCTGAAATCGAGATTAAGAAAATGATAGAAAAAATCAACCAGTCAAAAAGCTGGTTCTTTGAAAAAATCAATAAGATTGATACACCGCTAGCTAAATTAACCAAAAGCAAGAGAGAGAAAACCCAAATTAACAAAATTAGAAATGAACATGGAGTTATCACTACGGATACCCAAGAAATCCAGAGAATTATAACATCATATTTCAAAAACTTATACTCTGTGAAGTTTGACAACACAAAAGAGATGGATGAATTTCTAAGTAAACACAACTTACCTAAATTGAATCAGGAAGTTGTGAATTATTTAAATAGTCCTATAACATACAAGGAAATTGAAGAAGTAATCTCGAATCTTCCCACCAAAAAATGTCCTGGGCCAGATGGATTCAGCACAGAATTCTACCAGACATTTAAGGAGTTAATAACACCAATACTCCTTAAACTGTTCCATCAAATAGCAAAGGAAGGAACACTGCCAAATTCCTTCTATGAAGCTAATATCGTCTTAATCCCAAAACCTAATAAAGATGCACTTAAAAAAGAAAACTATAGGCCGATCTCTCTGATGAACACAGATGCAAAGATTCTCAACAAAGTCTTAGCAAATCGGATTCAAAAACATATCAAAAAGATCATTCACGGGGACCAAGTAGGCTTCATCCCCGGCACACAAAGTTGGTTCAACATACGCAAATCAATAAATGTAATTCATCATGTAAACCAGTCCAAAGTCCAAGACCACATGATACTCTCCATAGATGCAGAAAAAGCCTTTGACAAAATCCAACAGCCTTTTATGATCAAAACGCTAGAGACTGTAGGAATGGAAGGAACCTTTATCAATATAATAAAAGCTGTATACAACAAGCCTACAGCAAGGATTATGCTCAATGGGGAACAATTGGAAGCATTCCCACTTCGATCAGGAACTAGACAAGGCTGTCCACTCTCACCACTTCTATTCAATATTGTACTTGAAGTCTTAGCTGAAGCCATAAGACAAGAAAGGGACATAAGAGGGATTCAAATCGGCAAGGAAGAAGTCAAACTATCCCTATTTGCAGATGACATGATCTTATACCTGAGGGATCCCAAAAACTCCACCAGGAAGCTACTGGAATTAATTAAGAAGTTCAGCAGGGTGGCAGGATACAAAATAAATGTGCAAAAATCAGAGGCCTTCCTATATGCCCAGAATGAAAGAAGTGAAAAAGCCTTGAGAGAAACAATCCCATTTACTATAGCCCCTAAAAAAATGAAATACCTTGGTATAAACCTAACCAAGGAGGTAAAAGACCTTTACAATGAAAACTTTAAAACCCTAAAGAAAGAAATAGCAGAAGACACCAGAAGGTGGAAAGACCTCCCATGTTCCTGGATTGGTAGAATCAACATCGTAAAAATGACCATCCTACCAAAGGCAATATACAAATTCAATGCTATACCAATTAAAATCCCAAAGCAATTCTTTAAAGAAGTTGACCAAATAATCTCAAAATTCATATGGAGGCACAAAAGACCCAGGATAGCAAAGACAATCCTGAGTAACAAAAACACTGCTGGAGGTATTACCATACCAAACCTTAGTTTATACTACAAATCCATAGTTATAAAGACAGCCTGGTACTGGCTCCAAAATAGACACACAGATCAATGGATAAGGATTGAAGACCCAGATATAAGCCCACAAAACTACAGCCATTTGGTCTTTGACAAAGGGGCCCAAAGAATCCAATGGAAAAAAAACAGCATCTTCAACAAATGGTGCTGGCAAAACTGGATCTCCACATGCAGAAGATTAAAGCTGGACCCATACTTGTCACCATGTACAAGACTTAATTCCAAATGGATCAAGGACCTTGATTTAAGGCCAGAGACTTTAAAAACCATAGTTGAAAGGATAGGGAACTCCCTCGAGCTGATTGGGCTAGGCCAACATTTCCTAAACAGACATCCAATGGCACAGTCACTGCTACCAACTCTCAACAGTTGGGATCTTGTGAAATTAAAGAGCTTCTGTTCAGATAAAGAGATTGTAACACGAGCTCAAAGGCCACCCACAGAATGGGAGAAAATCTTCACTAACCACGTATCTGACAGAGCTCTACTGTCCAGAGTGCACAAAGAACTTAGAAAACTAAACTCCAAGGAAAACACTGGCCCAATTAAAAAATGGGCCATGGAACTTCAAAGAAACTTTACCAGGGATGAAATTAAAATGTCTAACAAATATCTTAAAAAATGCTCCACTTCCTTCGCCATCAGGGAAATGCAAATCAAAACTTCCCTGAGATACCATCTCACCCCGGTCAGGATGGCAAAAATCCACAATACAAACAACGACAAATGCTGGAGAGGATGTGGAGAGAGGGGAACTCTCCTACATTGTTGGTGGGAATGCAAGCTCATACAGCCACTCTGGCGAGCTGTCTGGAGATTCTTAAAGAAATTAAAGATTGAAATGCCATATGACCCTGCTATCCCACTTTTGGGAATAACCCCCCATGCAGCAGAGGTTTGCCTCGATAGCACAAGCTCGACCATGTTCATAGCAGCACTGTTTACAATAGCAAAGTCATGGAATCAACCTAAATGTCCAACAGTTGACGAGTGGATAAGGAAACTGTGGTACATCTATACAATGGAGTACTACTCAGCCATCAAAAATGATGAATTACTGGAATTTGCTGGGAAATGGATGTCATTAGAAAGAATTATATTAAGTGAAGTATCCCAAACCCAGAAAATTAAGCGCCGTATGTACTCCTTAATAGGTGGCTCCTAGTACCAAACTCATCCAGCCCACATTGAGACACTTAAAAGTAAACCTATGTAACACAGTAATTGCAAGGATTATGAACAAGAGAGATGGGTAGGAGGGCCAAACCAGAAACAAGTAGAAAGGGGACCATCTTACAGCAGAGAAAATAGGCCTCCATCAAGGGCTGCAAGTAAGTAATGAGAAACCAGGTTAAGTTCACAGACGTTCTTTCCTGATTTCACCAGAACGAGGGGCATATAGTCTAACAGATAAAAAGTAATCATTTCGCAAATGGGTGATGGACCCCTCCCTCACTGAGGTTTCCTACTCTTATTACATATACCCTTGAATGTGCTATTATAACAAGACTCCAGTTTAACAGCTTTTGTCTCTGGCCAGGGGGTGACATACAGTGCCCAGCAGAATGGAGTGAAGGGAATTGCAGGAGCAGCAAAACTGCAAAAGAAAATCAACCAACCACAATCCAGAACTTCAGAGACTCTATATCAATCACCTAGAACTAGGCCAGCCTAATCTCTCCCCATCCTGGAGCTCAGGGACATTTGCGGAAGAGGGGGCGGTAAGATTGTAAGAGCAAAAGGATGGGAGGAGCAACGATTTGCAAGATTCTCAACAATAGTTGGGGCCAAAGCAATCATAATGGGACTTTGCATGCCCTGCGCAATGTCCAATGCACTGTTGCCCTCATAAAGTCTAGCATCTGTTAAGGGCACCGAGACCCCTGGAGGCAAGGTGATTGACAGCCATAGTAGTGATCCTATGCTTAAGGGGAACAAGAGAAAGGGCTTGTGGAAATGCCACTGGGTCCTTTTATGTCATTGGAGAGGAAGACCCAGTGGAGAGTTAGGCGTACACAATAAAGGACTCTCTGGGAATTGGGGGGGAGGCACTGGGGGATGGGGAGGGAGAGGAGGGAGAGGAGGGGGTTCGGGGGGAGGAGGGGAGAGGGAGGGAACTGGTAAAAAAATTTTAAAATGTATAATTAAATTTTTAATAAAAAAAAAAAGCAAAAAAAAAAAAAGAAAAAGAAAAAGCCTTTGATAAAATCCAACAGACTTTTATGATCAAAACGCAAGAGACTGTAGGAATGAAAGGAACCTTTATCAATATAATAAAAGCTGTATACAACAAGCCCACAGCAAGGATAAAAAAAAAAAAAAAAAAAGAAAATCGCCATGGCAAATAATAGTCAAAACGCTCCACATTCAAGACAAAGAAAAGGTGCTGAGAGCTTCAAGAGAAAAAAAGCAAGTCACTTTTAAAGGCAAACCTATTAAAATAACAAATGACTTCTCAATGGAAACACTAAAAGCAAGAAGAGCTTGGAGAGACGTACTTTAAGTAATAAATGAGCAAAAATGCCAAACCAGACTGATATACCCGGCAAAACTATCTGTCATGATCCAAGGAGAAAGAAAAATCTTCCAGCATAAAGACAACTTGAAGGGATACATGTCCACCAAACCAGGCCTTCAAAAAATGCTAGAAATGATACTCAAGCTTGAAGAAAAAAACAGGCATATGCAGGAGAACAGAAGGCAAATATAACACCATTAAAAGCAAAGCAATATACTTATGAAAACTACTAAACATAATAAATGTCTGGAATCAAAAATAGTTTCACCATTATAACACTAAACGTTAATGCAATTAACTCACCGATCAAGAGACACAGATTACAAATTTGGATTAAAAATCACAATCCATCAATCTGCTGCCTGCAGGAAACCCATCTCCCTACAAAAGATAGGAATGCCCTAAAAATAAAAGGCTGGTCAAAAATTCTACAAGCTAATGGAAGCAAAAAACAGGCAGGGGTAACCATTATGATATCAGACAAAGTGGACTTCAAACCAAAGAAAATTATAAGAGACACGGATGGATACTACATTTTAGTCACAGGTACAATTCACCAGGAAGACTTCACAATACTGAACATATATGTACCCAATATGGGCCCCTCCACATTCATTAAGAAAATCCTACAGCATCTAAAGCAAGAAATCAACTCCCAAACGATAATTCGTGGGGACTTCAACACCGCCTTCTCAACATGGGATAGATCAACCGGCCAAAAGCTTAACAGAGACACTTTGGACCTTAATCAAACCCTTAAAGAAATGGACCTCACAGATCTCTATCGAACTTTTCACCCACGCACCAAAGAATACACATTTTTCTCAGCAGCACATGAAACTTTCTCCAAAATAGATCACATACTGGGCCAGAAAACGAATCTAGTTGAAATTCTAACCTGTGCCCTATCAGACCACCATGGCCTAAAGCTTGACATCCACAACACAAGAAACGAAAGAAAATACACTAACTCCTGGAAACTTAACACTATAATGCTGAAAGAGAACTGGATTCAGGAAGAAATTAAAAAGGAAATTCAAGATTTCCTGAAAGCGAACGATAATGAAAATACAACTTACCAAAATCTCTGGGACACAATGAAAGCTGTTCTAAGAGGTAAGTTCATAGCTCTTAATGACTACATCAAAAAAATGGAAACATCAGAAATAAACAACCTAACAATGCAGCTTAAAGCTTTAGAGAAACTTGAGCAATCTGATCCCAAAATTAGTAGAAGAGAAGAGATTAGAAAATAAGGGGAGAAATATCTGAAATCGAGATTAAGAAAACGATAGCAAAAATCAACCAGTCAAAAAGCTGGCTCTTTGAAAAAATCAACAAGATTGATACACCCCTAGCTAAATTAACCAAAAGCAAGAGAGAGAAAACCCAAATTCACAAAATTAGAAATGAACATGGAGTAATCACTACTGATACCCAAGAAATCCAGAGAATTATAACATCATATTTCAAAAACTTATACTCTGTGAAGTTTGACAACACAAAAGAGATGGATGAATTTCTAAGTAAACACAACTTACCTAAATTGAATCAGGAAGTTGTGAAATATTTAAATAGTCCTATAACATATAAGGAAATTGAGGAAGTAATCTCGAAACTTCCCACCAAAAAATGTCCTGGACCTGATGGATTCAGCACAGAGTTCTACCAGATATTTGAGCAGTTAATAACACCAATACTCCTTAAACTGTTCCATCAAATAGCAAAGGAAGGAACACTACCAAATTCCTTCTATGAAGGTAATATCGTTTTAATCCCAAAACCTAATAAAGATTCACTTAAAAAAGAAAACTATAGGCCGATCTCTCTGATGATCACAGATGCAAAGATTCTCAACAAAGTCTTAGCAAATCGGATTCAAAAACATATCAAAAAGATAATCCACGGGGACCAAGTAGGCTTTATCCCCAGCACACAAGGTTGGTTCAACATACACAAGTCAATAAATGTAATTCATCATGTAAACCAGTCCAAATTCCAAGACCACATGATACTCTCAATAGATGCAGAAAAAGCTTTTGACAAGATCCAACAGCCTTTTATGATCAAAACGCTAGAGACAGTAGGAATGGAAGGAACCTTTATCAGTATAATAAAAGCTGTATAGAACAAACTCACAGCAAGGATTATGCTCAATGGGGAAAAACTAGAAGCATTTCTACTTCGATCAGGAACTAAACAAGGCTGTCCACTCTCACCACTTCTATTCAATATTGTACTTGAAGTCTTAGCTGAAGCCATAAGACAAGAAAGGGGCATAAAATTGATTCAAATCGGCAAGGAAGAAGTCAAGCTATCCCTATTTGCAGATGACATGATCTTACATCTGAGTGACCCCAAAAACTCCACCACAAAGCTCCTTGAACTAATTGAGAAGTTCAGCAGGGTAGCAGGATACAAAATAAACGTACAAAAATCAGTGGCTTTCCCATATTCCCAGAATGAAAGAGAGTGAAAAGCCCTGAGAGACTCAATCCCATTTACTCTAGCCCCTAAAAAAAAGAAATACTTTGGCATAAACCTAACCAAGGGATAAAAGACCTTTAGAATTATTATTTCTTTGCTGGGATCCGTTACACCAAAACGATCCAATGTGGAGAGAAAGAAAAATTTTGCAACACTGTGTCTGGTTATCTGTGTACAAAACTCAAAGTCCTCAACATGCCAGAGAACATTTTGGTCACCTATGATATTGCTGTAACTGTCCACGTGTTTCCTTGTGGTGGAAGACAAGTATTTCTAAACAGTCCCTGAGAACATGTTCCCTCTTCACTGACCTTGTTATGCCTTTCCTCTGAAGATTCATTGCAATGGAGCGCAGAGATCCAAAGTCTTTCTGCAATACACCAGACAGTGGTAGCCTTTATGCCCGGTCCCTAGGCGCAAACTTCCATGTCTGAGCTCCTGACCCTGAAACCCGTTAGAGGATTTGATGCATCCTGCAGCTCCCTGGATGGCACATTAGCAAACACTGTGTAAACAGAGGTTGACCATCTGACTATTAATAGTTGGAAGCAGAATAATCAAAATCTCTTAATCGCTTCAGTGGTCAACCATCCTCCAAATCCCTAAGGAACCCTCCTATTTTAAGAGTAGGTAGAGAAAGAAACATGGACAGTCCCCAGGAGACTTTGGACCTTTTTATTTTATTCGGGAAAAAACTCCGTGTGTCTAATTTCTTCTTTCACTTCTGTGCTTTTTTTTAAAAAAGATCCATCCACCTCCTCATGTCCTTCTTGTAAGCATTAGTTTAGGTTATTTAGCGGGGAAGCTTAGGGCATGCATGTGTAGAGACAGAGGACAACTTTTTGGATTACCTCTCACCTCTACCATGTGAGCCCTGGGGATTAGAACTTAGGTCCTTGTGTTTCAGGTACGCTTGTCTTTACCTAAGAAGAAACATCTTTCTACTGCTTCTCAATGTCCTTGTTATTTGTGTAAAATAGAGAGAAATACTTAAAAACACATACCATTTCAGTCATTTTTTTAAACTTTTTTTTTTTTTGTTTTTTTACGACATTAATTGCATTCATATTGTTCAGACTAGTCATTTCACTCTTCATCACCCAACACAAGCCTTCCTTTTCCCACTATAAACCTTGTTCACCATTCTCCCCCGCTTTCATTGTCTTTTTGTGTGTTGTGACATATTGATTCATCTGGGTGTTCCTGATATGTGTCTAGGATGATATAGCAGTGGAAATACCTTTGGGAGAGTTCGTCCTCTTCCCCCTATTCACATTAAATTTTCATTACGTTTCCTTAGAGAGGTGTCGGTGCCTTTTGAAATCTTTTCTGTTCTGGTAAAACTGTTGATAGATTCAAGCTCATCAGGTTTTATGGAAAAGCCATTGTCAAATCAGGGAGATGCCATCTGACTCCACCCTCCATTCCCTGCTTTCATTCTCTTAACTGAATCAACCTCCGTTTTTGTAAATTAATTAGTTGAATTCTTTCCCTATCCACCAATTTCTAACAGCTTCAGTGTCTGCATATCAGAAAATTTATGACCCTTTTTTCTGTTTTACAAACGCAAAATAGAGTTGTATTCTCTCCTAGGATCTATGTGATTGCTCCATATAATTCTAGTGTTGGAAAATCTGAGACTAGGCGAGACAGAGGGGACTTACATGGAAAACCAAAAATGGTGAGGAAAACAATCCCAAATAATATCCATGCTAGTAATATGTCAAAAACGTCTTTTACCAACAATCATTCACCACTCAAAAAGTCTTTCTAGCCATGGACTCAAGGCACTAGGAATCCTTAGAGCAATGGATTAACAGTCACAATAGTATTCCTATACTTACGGGGCACACCTAAGAAAGAGTTCTAGGAAATGCCACGAGTCTTTATACCTCATCAGACAGATAGGAGGACCCAGAGGAAAGTTGATATCCACATAAAGGCTGCTTCAGAGATGGGGGAGGGGGCCACTGGGGAAAAGGAGGGCGAGGGGAAAGAAGGGGAGAAAAGGGGAGTGAAGCATGGCTGTCAAGGGAGGGGTGAAGGAGGGGACAGGGGACCTCTTACGTTTGTTGTGAGCAGGGAAAATATAAAATTTTAAAAAAAGTCTTTTAAAGAAAGAAAAAAAAATTATGCGCCGTCCCCATGCAGGGAGCATAGAATGAGGAAAATAGGAACAATAAAATTAAAATAAAAGCCTTGAGCTGATCACTTAGAAACCCAGGGAAAAAAAAATTATACTAGAAGTACACAGGAATGTGGCACTTCTTGATAAAAATGTTGTTTTCAGAGTGGTCTTAAAGGCCTGCAAACATTATAGGCTTTTGCCATGGCTATGGTTTGCTCTCCAAAACTCATTGGTAAGACCCTATTACTTAGATGCAACACAAATTGATTACAGTACATGCGGCAAAAACTGTGCAGCTTAGAATGGCTAGGACTTTCTCCTTGCTGGTAGCAAGTACCAAGGATATGTAGAAGCTGTTGGGGAAGAGAAATAATCACAAGCCCCATCATGACCTAAGAAATATAGATCACCATCGGCAAACAGTGACCACCATTGCAATAGTAGCATTGCAGTACAAGGAGGGGCAAACCAATCATCTTTTTTTCCAAATTGGAATTCACGACCGTTGTCAGAATGTTACCCATTTCTGTACTGGAAACTAGACAAGAACCCTAATAAGGAAGGAAATTAGATCAGTAGGAAAGCCAGCCAATAAACCTATAGATAGGAAGATAGTACATTAAATGCTCTGAAGGCTGCGCTATTATACCCATGAATGGGAACTCGCAGTGGAAAAACTTGGGTTGAAGATGGTAGCGAAGGGAAACTCACACATCAGTGGGGTGGCCCTGAAGGGAGGTAACATTGTTTATACTCTGTAGGCCTCAACCCCCAAGGAGTAGACCAGTAGAGTGACATAGGTTCCATTGAGGCACGGGGCAGAGGGTGGAAAGAGTGGGAGGCAAAATAGTGACGGGAAGGGAGGAGATAGGCGGGAGGAGGGAAGAAGGTTAGGTTAGGGTAGCTGCGGATGGATACTCAATATGCTGTAAAAGTAGAGAAAAAAAGGTTAATAAAAATCAAGAAAATAAAATAAAAACAGACAAGAACTTAAAAACTCAAATATGAAACATTTTGAATCTTTAATTTGCATAAAGGTTGCTTGTATTAATAATGAGAGGAGAAAGAAAAATCATGCATTTTGATTCTAATAAAATGGATTATGAATTATGGCTTTCTTCATTATAAACACTAATTACAGTGAAAAGAAATTTAGAATTATTGCAACATGTGTATTTTAAAACTGTTCTCGGAGACCAGACAGAGATGAGAGAGAGAGAGAGAGATAGAGAGGGAGAGTAACTGTTGCTGGCAGAGGACAACTTTCAGAAGTCAGTTCTGTTCTTCCACCAAGCAGACTCTCTTGGTGGCACTGGATGTGTCCAGGTTTTAATCGCAGGTCCTTCAACCACTGACTCCTCTCATCATCTCCCACTAAATTATTAACTGGACTTTGCTCTACTACAGATGCATGATGTGTTATTAACAATCCATTTAGGCACGGGATTCCCTTCCCCAGCCAGCATTAACATCAATATGCACTCAGAGAGGGGTGGGGCCCCATGGGCTCTTTCCCCATTCACAATGTTAGTGCTGTCAGCCCCCAGTCTACTTTGTCTTTTCTCCGAATATCACTGGGATCTATTCAGGCCTCCTTTATTACTTTGTCATCAAACCTTTCCAATTAGTTCCCCATATTGGTGGGCAAACCCAAGAAAGGCTCAAAGGTATGGCCCTTCCCTCTCCCGTGCCTTCCCCTTCCTCCCTCCTCCCATCCTTTTGTGTGAATGCCAAACCATCCTCTGAGTCCTCCACCCTAGCGAGGGTTCAGAACTCAGTGGCATAGCCACGGCCCACCACTCCTGGGCTTCCCCCGTTAATATAGGAACTTTATAGACTGCTTAAATCCCTTTGCTCTAAAGATCCTACTGCCTTGGCCTTCTCCCCTGTGATCCATGCTAGGACTTTGGGGGTTTTGTTGAACTGTCAGCCATTGTCAGGTCAGGGCAAAGTCCAATCTGACTGCTGCAGCCTAAACTTGTGTGGAATCTTGCATTCATTATCATTGCGTCCTCCTCTCTTTAGGTTCTACAGTCTTGCTTGCCCCTCTCCCACACGATTTTCCCTAAAGCTCTATGATGGGGAGAAATTGGCCATGTCTGTTCCAGGCTATTATGTAGGGTCTTTGGTGCCTCTGATTATGGTTTGTTATTTTCAGATTTGCTTTTCTTGCATTCTCCCTTGGCTCCTTTCTGATTGGTATTCGCAAGGTCACCCCCTAACCAAGATAAATGACACTTTAAATGAAGATCTAAAATAAGAGGAACACTCAAAGGTAGATGGAAGAATAGGAATAGGTACCATAGCAGTGGGGAGGGGATCAAGTGTCCCATTTGCGGGATTGTTACCAATCTATCTGCCTAGTCCCTATATCTCCCTGATTTGGAGATCAAACTGTTCAGTCCCAAGTGACCAGAAGAAACGTTGAGTAGTGCGCCGCACCATTATGTCTAGCTACTTACATGCAATACTGGACGTGGCCTATTTTCTCTACTGAAGCCATGATCTCGTATCTCATTTTTTTGAGGCCTTCTTGTTTCTTCCTGTTTAAACCTCCTCTGTCATTCCCGTAGGGTATTACTCAGATTTACTTTTAATAGGTAATTCAGGGATTTGGAACTAGGACCCACGTTTTACATGTGTTATTATATTTCTGATCATTACAAACTTAATTAGCGCACACCACTTCCCTCCCTCCTTCTCGCCCCAGAAACCCTGATACCACGCACCGCACCCCTCACTTACCATCCCCAGGCCTCCTCCCCCCAATCCCAGCGAGTCCTTAATGTGGCATTTTGCCAGACTCTCCCTCTGGGCCCTCCTCTCGAGACGTACACGGACCCAGTTGTATTTCCCTGACCCTTCCTGTCTTCCCTTAAGATAGGGACACTACTGTGGACTGTCAATCCCTTGTCTCAAGGATCTTGGCTGCCTTTAGCAGATGGCTTAACTTTGGTGGGGTCAATAGTGTGTTGGACATTGCACAGGGCATGCAAGAGTCCAATTATTTGCTAGCTTCCGGCCCTCTAACTTGTGTGGAGTATCTTGCAATCCTGCTCCTCCATCCTTTTGCTCTTACAATTTACCGTCCCCTCTCGCAAATTTCCCTGAGCTTCAGGATGGGGAAGAGATTAGTATGGCCAGTTCTAAGTGGTTGATTCTAGAGTCTCTGAAAGGTTATTAGGACCCCCTTTAATGAGTAATCGGTATCTAACATCTGTGTTTGGGATACTTCACTAATATATTCTTTCTAATTAATCCATTTCCCGCCAAATTCATTATTCATCATTTTTGATGGCTGAGTAGTATCTCATATGTACCACTTATTTCCATTCATCCCTGTGTGGCATTTGGGTGATTCCATGACTTTGCTATTGTAAAAGTGCTGCATGAACATGGTCCGATTGGCTATGTCTGCAGGCATCTGCAATGGGGTTATTCCCAAATGATAGTGGGTCATATGCATTTTAATCTTTAATTTTTAGAATACCCAGACAGCTCGCCAGTGGCTGATAAGCTTGTCATTCCAACCAATGTAGGAAAGTTCCCTCTTTCCACATCCTCTTCAGCATTTGTCTTGTTTGTATGTGATTTTTGCCATCCTGACGGGGTGAGATTATATCTCAGGGAAGTTGATTTGCATTTCCCTGATGGCAAGGAGTGGAGGCATTTTTAAATATTTGTTAGACATTTATTTCATCCTGGAAAGTTTCTTTGAAGTTCCAGGCCCATTTTTTAATTGGGCAGTGTTTTCTCTTGTGAGTTTTTTTTAAGTTCTTTGTCATTGGAACAGTAGAGCTCTTCAATATGGGTTAGTGAAGATATTTCTCCCATCTGTGGGTGTTTGCCTTTGACGTCCTTTTACAACATTGAACAGAGCCTTTAATTTCACAAGATCCCATGTTGAGAGTTGGTTGCAGTGACTGTGCATTGGATGTCTGTTTAGGAACTGTTGGCCTAGCCCAACCGCAGGGAGTTCCCTTATCCTTTCAACTAGTGTTTTTAAGTCTCTGGCTAAATTAAGGTCTTGATCCATTTGGAATTAATCTTGTCATGGTGACAAGTAGGTCCAGCTTTAATCTCTGCATAGGATCCAGTTTTGCCCACACCATTTGTTGAAGATGCTGTTCTTTTCCATTGATTTTTGCCCCTTTGTTAAAGACAAATGGCTGTGTTTGTGGGCTTATATTGCTTTTCAACCTTATCCATTGATCTGTGTCTATTTGAGCCGTACCAGGCTGTTTTTATACTATGGATTTGTAGTATAATAGGTTTGGTATGGTATACTCCAGCATGTTTTTGTTCTCAGTGTTTTTATTTCCTGGTCTTTTTGCTCCATATGATTTTGAGATTGTTGGTCAATTCTTTAAAGAATTGCTTTGGGATTTTATTGGTATAGCATTGAATTTGTTATATTGCTTTGGTAGGATGGTCATTTTATGATGTTGTTCTCCAATCCAGGACATGGAGTCTTTCCACTTCTGGTGTCTTCTATTTCTTCTTTAGGGTTTTTTTTCAAGTTTTCTCACTTCTTTTGTTGTTTATTTACCAAGGTATTTCATTTTTTAGGGGCTATAAATGGATTGTTTCTCTAAGGCTTTTTCACTTCTTTCATTCTGGCATATAGGAAGCCCTGATTTTTGCACATTTTTTTTACTGCCACCCCTGCTGAACTTCTCATTATTCAGGAGTTCCTGGGGAGTTTTTGGATCCTCAGGTATAGATCATGTCATCTGCCAATAGGAATTTGACTTCTTTTGCGATTTGAATCCTTTATTCCCTTTCTTGTCTTATGCTTCAGCTAAGACTTCAAGTACAATATTGAATAGAAGTGGTGAGAGTGGACAGCCTTGTCTAGTTCCTGATCGAAGTGGAATGCTTCCGTTTCCCCTATAATCCTTGCTTGGCTTGTTGAGTTACAGTTTTATTATTTGATAAAGGTTCCTTCCATTCAACTGTTGAGAGTTTTATCTGTTTTTCCTTGTCTCCACTGGATATAAGGGATAAACAAAGGACTGTTTAGACGGTGGTTTTCTTCATCAGTTTTTTACACTTACTCTTAAGGATTCTATTGTATCTATTTTACTTCACCTTATACTTGTTATTTGTATAGGTTATAGTCAAAGAGATGATATCGCTGAATTAAGTGGTTAGAATCCATACAAAAGGTAATACTTTCCATGGTCGGATCTTGCATCCCTTATTTGCTCCCATTGCTTTTCTTATCTGGAGCTGTAGTTGCTAACAGTGTTTACTATTAGTTTAGGCCCTTGATCTTCTTTTCCCCCCAGCCAATTGCCTCTTTGTTTCTCCTTCCATAATTCCCTTATAAGACCGATCACCCTTACTTCCTTTGCTTTACACGGCTTTCTTTCATAACACCCTTATATTCATTTACTTACACTACTTTTCTCATGTCTTCGGGATCCTTTTTCCCCTTACTTTCACAAGTTATGTTTCTTTACGGTCATTAATAGGTGTTATAGGAATTTTCCTCTTGAGATATCATTTCGAGGGCTTAATGCCCTGTTCACTTACGGAAGCGTATTCCCTGTTGTCTTTCTTGTCATGACTACTTCCACTTAGTATACACTTTTTCCAATTCAATTCATTTACCAGCAAATTCTATTAGCTCATTTTCTTGATACCTGAATAATTCATGTGCGATTTGCCAATTTTTCATTTATCCCTTTGTCTATTGTGGTAATTGGCTGCTTATATGTCTTTGGTTTGCTGACTAGAGTGGGCAAGATATGAATGTATGTGTGTCTCCATATAAAGACTAAAACATTAAACATTTTTGGTAACCCACCAGCAAATGGGAGACTGAATCCTCTCATGCTGTGCCCTACTCCTACTTTTTCTGTCTACCCTTAACACTTTTTTTCTTAAGAGCTTTGTTTTAAACGCCTTTTCCCTTTGTTTGGAGATTGACCTCAATACCCAATCAGGACACAAACCAAGGGCAGTGCAGGAAGGAACAGCAAAACTGAAAACTATAACTAAAACTATAATCCGAACACTAGCCTTTCACATTTTAATAATGTGACAGGATTAAAATTCAAGGTATAAGATACAGGGGGCTAGTAGGGCGGGGAATCGGGAAGTGGCAGAGATGTAGATGAGGATAATGGCTAAGGAAAACTTTAAGCTGTGATTAATGAATTTTAATTGATTCATAGAAAAGCTCGTAGGTCCCAACATTTATAAGTTGAAGAAAGCATAAAAATCTGTAAGTAAAGCGCAGAATCTAACAAAACAAAAGAAATAGATAGAACAAAGGAAGAGGTGGTGCGGTTACAAAAAGAGGGTTAAAGCGTATTATTTCTTGTCAAGATAAACAATTGACACAGAAGGTCTTTTCTTACTAAAAGAAAAGCCAAATACTTAGGTGGACTTCATTTTTTTTTTTTAGTCTTTTGCCTCAGTAATAAACGTCTCAGAGACTAAGGTAGCAGGTACCAATTTGAAGATCGTGAGCTTGGCTTGAGCCTCCAAAGGCCATGTTGTTACTCAGTGATCACCTTTCTACAGCTCCCCTGTTGTTTGATGACACTTGAATATTTCACTCATACTGTGTCTTCTCTCTCTAGTTGTTCCGAACTAGAGGACTATCTGATATTACTTGGTCACTGGCCAGGGCACCTCTTCAGATTGAAAACATTGAGGTCATGACCCAACAGCAAAGACTTTTCACACACTAAGTACAGAGACTGGATGTGCAGGTGTTTCGAACTCTTTGTATGCGGAAAAAACAGCCGGTTGCTTAATTGAGTGTGTAGGGACAATTATATACAAAATGGAAGCAAACGGTTTTGAGAATGGAAAACTTTGGTCTTGGTATTAGTGGGAATGCTAGAAATATCTTCTTTAAAATTTTTCTTTCTACTAATTACTGATGTATTTCACACAGGACGTCTTATCCAAAGTGGAAAAATATGGGTTTCTTATAAAATAAATCCTTAAGTGCTCCAAAAGAATTATGGTGAATATAAGAATGATAAGTATGTCACTAACTTATGCATATGCACTCTTCTTAGAACATATGGTTGCACCGTTTGAGCAATGTATTTCTTACAACTTTCAAAATAATTTATAAATTAATATATTAGAATATGCTAATCTATAATGCAAACTTCATTGAATAGTTAGAAGATGAAAGAACTTTTTTAAAAATTTTTTTATTTTTATTCAATTGTGCGCGTGTATGTGTGTTTGTGGTTATGTGTGTATGGTGCGTCGACACCACGAGACGAATTCGGGAACCACGAGGACCGCCTCCTCCGTGTTACTCTGCCCTGGTATCACAGGCTTCCACCCGACCAGGACCGGAAATGCAGGGCTGCCCCTGCCTTCTATATGTGGGGTCTCGGATCCGCGCTTCGGACCTTCCGCCTGCAAGGCAGAGGCTTAAACCCCTGAGCACCTCTCCAGCAAAACCAGAAAGAACTTATTATTGCTGTGGAACTTTGTGATAGATTGATAGAAAACATTTAAAACTAGTTTAGTAGAGACAGCATCATACCTTAAGAATTCTGAATAATTGCCTGGCCTGACTAGGTGGCTATTTTTATTTATCTGTTGCTCAGGAGGAAAATCGCACCAAGCTTTTCTTCCTTAGTTCCTGACACACTGCTTAGTAGATGAATCTACATGTTGGTTTCCATTCTAGACGGAATTGTTAGGATCACAGGCAAATGGGCAGAAGACAGAAGCATCAGACTCAGCACTGATTCTTGCAAGTACTTAGAGCTGCTTCACATTCTTTATCTGCAAAAGAAAGCAAAGTTAGATCTTGTATCATTCTTTGAGAAAACCTGCAAAGGCTAAAGGAATAAAATGATTCCATGCTTAGACACTTCTACAATTTTGTTTCAAAAGCTTCCACTGTGCTGGAAAATTCAACCATATCAGCTGCGTTTGAAGCAAGGCACGGGGATTGACCGCCCTAGTAGTAATCTCTATGATTAAGGGGAACAAGGGAAAGGGCTTATGGTAAATGCCACTGGGTCCTTCATCTGTCATCGGATCGAGGAGGACCAGTGGGAGAGTTCGGCGCACACCATAACGGGACTCCTGGGAATTGGGGGGGACCATGGGGGAAGGGTAGGGGGGAGGGAGGGGGAGGGAAACTGGTAAAAAATTTACAAATGTATAATTAAATTTTAATAAAAAAAAACAAACGAACAAAAATTCTATTTAAAAACCTTTTTCTTCACTTGTCCATTTCATATTACAATCATCTACTATTTAGTATATGTTTTCAGTGATATTGTGTGTCTATATACATTTACTAAAACCATATGATAACCATCCAAAATAAAGAACAGGAATATGAAAATTGTCACTTCTCTGAGATGAACGAGGGCGCTTCGACATTTAACGGCCTTGTCATACTAATACATTGCTGATGAACTACATTATATGATCTCTTCCCTCCGTTCTGTGCTCTACAGCACTTAAAATGTTTGCCACATTATTTAGGTAACAGGAATGTTTTAATCACATGATCACCAGATACATGTCAGTAGTATATTAATCTTAGATAAATACACCAAATCTAGAACAGTTGTTGAAATTTGAATGATGCTCTGCATTTTATACATGGTTTTATGTTGGTTATCCTGTAACATTCTCTGTTAAGTTGTACACACATATAGCTGCTTTTTAAAACTGAACCAGATTCGAAGTTGACCTTGTTACTTCATAGTTTTGCGAAACAGAGATCAGCACATGAAGCGCTATGAGTTTCTAGAGGATAATTGACACGCAACCAATTTATCTGCTGAGTCCTACCAACCTTTGCTAGATGGTCATTATCTTGCATTCCTCATTTCATGGATGTGCAAAAGCTTCTGAGTTGAGGAAACTGGCATAATGTTGGTTATCACACACCGGCAATATTTCATGCCTCTTTATGAGACGACTTGTATTTAAAGCTTCAAGATATTTCATTTGATTTCTTAACCACTATGACTACTTTATCCTGATTGATATACATTTGGTTTATTCTGATCTCTAACACTGTTCAGGCTTACTTCCTTTACTGTGCATGCTATGATGATTTGAATGAAAGTTTTTTCATCATAGAGTCATGAGTTCATAGCCATTCTTCAGAAATTTGTCGGCACATTTTAGAAGTTGTAAACATTGCTGGGGGAGCCACACGCATGGGTTACGTTCTTGGGTTTGCGTCACTGGAACAAGTTTCTCTTGCTCTTTCTGCCCCATGTGGCTATGACACATATACTGATCTTCTACTTCTGTTTTAGTCAGTATATCTTTTCTGCCCGTCTTGCCATAATGGGACTATGAAACAATTACCATTTTACCTAAAGAGGCTGGTTCACCCCACAAGAGTAGACACGCCTGGGTGAACCCTGGGGTCAATAAAAGCATACCGGGGGCAGGGTGGGAGTAGTGGGAGGGAATGATGAAGCGAGTAAGGGAGGGGATTCGAGGGAGGTGGGAGGGAGGAAATCTTGGGATGATACTCCATATGCTTGTAAAGTAGAACACACGAACGACCTGGTCAGAGAATATTGTCTCACACATGCCACACTCAAGGATGCTCACGGGATGGTGGAAGGAGGGGGGGACAATGGGGGAAAGGGAGGGAGGCGGGAAAATAGAAAATGGAAGGGGAAAAAGGGGGAAAGGCGCACGGGGATCCCGGGACGACAGGTGGAGGGAGGGAGGGGAATGCCGGTCCCTATAAGTTATTATGAGTGACAAAAGAATATTGCTCATAGAAAACATAAGAAGAACAATTAAAATTTTGTACATTTATGTACTAAGAAGAGACACAGGAATCAATCAGACATCAATATTGAAAAAAAAGATCCCAGACAGCTGGATTTTGGCTTACTTAGTGAAAATATTGTCTGAAACATATATCCAATGACCTTGAGAAGCCTAACATGCGTATTTCATGGAATACGGAGCAGACTCTCCACCTCAACCCCTGAGGACATTTTTTCAACGACATCACGGAACACTTTCCTCATCTAAAAAAAGAGAGGCCCATTCATAACAAGAGGGCATTCCGCACCCCCAAACGATACGACCCAAATCTCGAAAGCACACCACGGCAAATAATAGTTAACAACTCCACATTCAAGATTTAACGAATGTGTGCTGAGAGTTCAAGGGAGAGAAAACGGCCAAGTCACTTTTAAAGGCAAACATATTAAAATAAAAAAACTTCTGTCGAAATGTCAAAGCAAGAAGACGAGCTTGCGAGAAGGAGAGACATTCTTACAGTATTGACCTGAGCAAAAATGTCACCCAGGCTGATTTTACCCTGCAAAAACTATCAGTCCATGATCGAGGGAGAAGGAAAGAGAAAGAAAAATTTTCTCCGACAAAGCAAATTTAAGGGATTACATGGCCATACCTTCATACTAACCTATGTGTACACTTGAAAGAGATTATTATATTTGAAATGTTCTGCAACAGGAAATCTTTCATCTCAAGCAATTAAGTCAAACTTTTTGATTTACCCTATTTACGTTATCCATATCTATTAAAATCTCCTCCCTAATGTTTACAAATTGGATGATGTACATTATAGGAAATAGAAATAAAGTTACTCGTGCTCATTACATGAAAACAAAGGAGATATTATTTTGTGTTACCTGCATGTGTGTCAGACTTCCTTGACAGGGATGAAATTTCCAACAGGCATTGAGTGGGTTAAGCAAATCTGAGTTTTATCACATTGGATTAAGCAAGGAATAAGCTACTCAATTAATATCTTTTGATAATTCCTCTGTGATGAGTGACCGTGAGATGCTATATCCAAAATATGCTTTGTATGAATCCACAGGCATAAAAATAAAGTGTGCTATTCCAAGACAGAAAAATGTTCTTTCTAATCACAGAGTAAGACGTTGATAGTATTAAAGAGTAACTATTCATTGCAAATATAATAACTGCTTTATTTTGCCATTTAAAATATTTGCTTCACATATTAATACCATAGGGGGTACCCATTCTTTGTTTAATCCTTACTGGACACCATCCCCTCAGCTAGATCTCTGCTCAGATCACAGTGCTGATTTCAGAAACACTGTCGATCTGTATCCTATGTCACTGAGTGACAAGGGACACATTCACTGTTAAATGGTCAAATTTAGAGTTCCTCATTGAACATTTCTTTTCATTATTTCTCAGGCAAGAAAAATCTTTAAGTCTAGACTCACTTGGTCATAACCGCAGATGAGTCTGAGGTATAGTACTAAGCTCTTTCCAGTTCTCTGAGTAAGAATGAAGCCAAGACCTGAAATCATGTCTCAAGAAATTATGAGATTGAGGACGATGTATGCGCAATCATGTTTAACATCGAAGGTTTTCCAAATGGAGACAAAAGATATCTATGCTGATTATGGTGTCTGCTTACTTTTTTAAAAACTCTGCCTGTGAAATAAACTATTGGGCAACACAAACAGAAAGGTTTGCATGCTCTCCTGCCTTGTAATAGGCAGTGAAGGGAAACTAAAGAGAACAGGGACCAGAGGGTCTGTTTCTGGATAAGTGTTGAGTGTAAAGTCTCCTGAGTGATTCTCCGTCTTGAATTGGACAAAGAAAACATGGCTTTGCTTTTAAAATTCTTGATAGTTTGATAGTTTCATATATGTATACAATAATATTTTATTTTTAATTTCTCCCCATATTACTCTGCTCCATCCCCTCTTCTTCTCTCATGGAGAAGGTTCTTCTCCCCAACATGTTCCCTTCCTATTTTTATGTTTTTTATGCACATAATCAGTAAGTTTAATCAGGGTTGAGCTCTTGCTGGGGTACAGGTGATAAAGAAGTGGGTCCTCTTCCCCCATTCAGGATCAACCATCAATATTTACTCAGAGAGAGGGGGTTCACATGAGCTTTTCCCCATCTTTGATGTAGTATTAATGGGCCCAATCTTTTTTTATTTTTTTCCACTCATACAAACTTGATAGGTACCCCATTCCCTTCACTCCCTCCACGCCTCCCTGAATCCCCTTGCTCCTTCACCCCTTTTCCCTTTTCTTTCGCTCCTCCTTCCCTTTCTCCCAGTGCCCCCTCCCCCCCATTGGAGCATCCTTTAGTGCGCATGTCAAACTTCCCTCTGGGTCCTTCTAATGGGCCCAAACTTCTATATGTCTTGTTCAGCTAAACCCAGTTGCAATGAGTTCATGGATATAGTGGTCTTATGTCTAGAAAACACTGACAATATTCCTCCCCATCCTCTGCTTTTATGTTCTTTTCCCCCCTCTTCCTCACAGCTCCCTGTGATTTCTGGAGTGGGGTTTAGATGTCTTGTTTATAGTTGCACATTCCATAATCACATATTCTCTGCACTTTGACTGATAGTGATTATCTATAGTAATCACTGTCCACTCACAAAAAAAAATGCATGTTAGGCTGAGAGTTGTGGAAACCTGCAAACTTCATTATCTGTATGTTATCATATTGTAATTTTATATTTGTATGTAACAGAGTAGTGAAACGCTCACGAAATCACATGGTCTTCTGTTTCCTTTAAAAACACTTATGATGTGAGCAAATATATCTAGATTAAGGTGGTATAAAAAGTGTACTGACAGTAACAAAAATACAAAACTAAGGGCTTAGATCTTAGGAATCCCTCAGCAGCAGTTCATGCTATCCTTTTCTTCTTCCTCTTCTTTCTTCTTCTTCTTTATTCTCTTCATCTTCCTCTTTGTTTTCCTTCTTCTTTCTCTTTTTCTTGTTCCTTCTTATTCCTTCTTTTCCTCTGTTCATTAACCTCTTTGCAATGCTTTGGAAACAATTTAGAATTATCTATTTTCTGTTGCTGTGGATACGTTTACACCAAAAAGATCCAATGTGGAGAGAAAGAAAATTTTGAACACTGTGTCTGGTTATCTGTGTGACAAACTCAAAGTCCCTCAAAATTGACAGAGAACATTTTGGTCCACCTATGAGATTGCTGTAACTGTCATGTGTGTCCTTGTGGTGAAGACAGTATTTCTAAACAGTCCCTGAGAACATGTTCCCTCTTCACTGACCTTGTTATGCAGTTCCTCTGAAGATTCATGGCAAGGAGCGCAGATCCAAAGTCTTTCTCATGCAATACACCAAGACAGTGGTAAGCCTTTATTTGCACGGTCCCTAGGAGCAAACTTCCATGTATGAGCTCCTGACCCTGAAAACCGTAGAGATGATGCATCCCTGCAGCTCCCTGGCTGGCACATTAGCAATACACTGTGTAAACAGAGGGTGACCATTGACTATTAATAGTTGGAAGCAGAATAATCAAATCTCTTAATAGCTTCAGTTGGTCAACATTATCCAAATCCCTAAGGAACCCTCATATTTACAGAGTAGGTAGAAGAAAGAAAAATGGAAGTCCCCAGGAGACTTTGGACCTTTTTATTTTATGTAGGAAAAACTCCGTGTGTCTAATTTCTTCTTTCACTTCTGTGCTTTTAAAAAAGATCCATCCACCTCTTCATGTCCTTCTTGTAAGAATAGTTTAGGTTATTTAGCAGGGAAGATTAGGCGCATGCATGTGTAGAGATCAGAGGACAACTTTTTGGATTTACCTCTCACCTTCTACCATGTGAGCCCTGGGGATAGAACTTAGGTCCTTGTGCTTTCAGGTAGCTGTCTTTACCTAAGGAAACATCTTCCTACATGCTTCTCAATGTCCTTTGTATTGTGTAAAATATAAATAATAAAACACATACCATTTCAGTCATATTTTTACGACATTAATTGCTTCATATTGTTCAGTACTATGTCATTTTCACTCTTAATCACCCAAACAAAGCCCCTTCCTTTTCCCACTATAAACCTTGTTCACCATTCTCCCTCCTGCTTTCATGTCTTTTTGTGTGTGTGACATATTGATTTTCATCTGGGTTGTTAATGATATGTGTCTAGGATGATATAGCAGTGGAAATACCTTTGGGGAGAGTAGCTCCTCTTCCCCCTAATTCACCATTAAATTTCATTAGTTTCTTAGAGAGGTGTGGTGCCTTTTGAAATCTTTTCTGTTCTTGGTAAAATGTTGATAGATTCAAGCTCATTCAGGTTTTATGGAAATAGCCCTGTCACATCAGGGAGATGCCATCTGACTACACCCTTCCCTGCTTTCATTCTCTTAACATGAATAAACCTCCGGTTTTTGTAAATTAATAGAATTCTTTCTCCTATCCACCAATTTACTAACTAGTTCAGTTGTCTGCATATCAGAATTCATGACCTTTTTTCTTGTTTACAAAGCAAAATAGAGTGTATTTCTCTCATAGGATCTATGATGATTGCATCCATATAGATTCTAGTGTGAAAATCTGAGAATAGGAGAGACAGAGGGACTTACAGGAAAACCCAAAAATGGTGGAAAACAATCCCAAAGAAATATCCTATGCTAGTAATATGTCAAAAAAGTCTTTTACCAACATATCATTAACCACTCAAAGTCTAGCATGGACTCAAGGCACTAGGATCCTTAGAGGCAAGGGATTAACAGTCACAATAGTATTCCTATACTTAAGGGGAACACAAGAAAGAGTTCTAGGAAATGCCACTGAGTCTTTATACCTCATCAGAGAGGAGGACCCAGAGGAAAGTTTGATATACACATTAAAGGATGCTTCAGAGATGGGGGAGGGGGCACTGGGAGAAAGGGAGGGAGAGGGGAAAGGAAGGGGAAAAGGGGAGGGAGCATGGAGGTCCAGGGAGGGGTGGAAGGAGGGGACAGGGGTACCTATTACGTTTGTGTGAGCAGAAAAATAAAATTAAAAAAGTCTTTTAAAGAAAGGAAAAATTATGAGCAGTCCCCATGCAGAGGAGCATAGAATGAGGAAAATAGGAAACAATAAAATAAAATAAAAGCCTTGAGCTGATCCACTTAGAACCCAGGGAAAAATTATACTAGAAGTAACAGGAATGTGGCACTTCTTGATAAAATGTTGGTCAGAGTGGTCTTAAAGGCCTGCAAACATTATAGGCTTTTGCCATGGCTCTTGGTTGCTCTCCAAAAATCATTGGTAAGACCCTATTACTGTAGATGCAACACAAATTGATTACAGTACATGGGCAAAATGTGTCAGCTAGAACTGGTCTAGGACTTTCTCCTTGCTGGATAGCAAGTACCAAGGAATACTGTAGAAGCTGTTGGGGAAGAGAAATAATCACAAGCCCCATCAATGACATAAGATAATATAGATCACCATGGCAACAGTTGACCACCATTGCAATAGTAGCATGAGTACCAAGGAGGCAACCAACATCTTTCAAATTGGACTCAAGACCCGCTTGTCAGAATGGTACCCATTTCTGTACTGGAAACTAGAACAAGAACCTAATAAAGGGAAGGAAATAGATCAGTAGGAAAGACAGCCAATAAACCTATAGATAGGAAGATAGTACATTAACTGCTCTGAAGGCTGCTGCTATTATACCCATAGAATGGGAACTCGCAGTGGAAACTTTGGGTCTGAAGCTGGGTGAGCGAAGGGAAACTCACACATCAGTGGGGTGGCCTGAAGGGAGGTAACTTGTTATACTATGTAGGCCTCAACCCCCAAAGGAGTAGACAAGTCAGAGTGACCTAAGGTCCATTGAGGCACGGGGGCAGAAGGGTGGGAAAGAGTGGGAGGCAATAGTGAAGGGAAGGGAGGAGATAGGAGGGAGGAGGGAAGAAGGTTAGGGTTAGGGTAGCTGGGATGGATACTCAATATGCTTGTAAAAGTAGAAAAGGTTAATAAAAATCAAGAAAATAAAAAAAAAAGACAAGACTTAAAAATCAATATGAAACATTTTAGAATCTTTTAATTTGATAAAGGGTTGCTTGTATTATATAATAGCAGAGGAGAAAGAAAAATCATGCATTTTGATTCTTAATAAAATGGATTATGAATTATGGCTTTATTCATTATAAAACTCATTACAGTGAAAAGAAATTTAGAATTATTGCAACATGTGATATTNNTTTAAAAATGTTATTCGTGAGACAGACAGAGAGAGAGAGAGAGAGAGAGAAGAGAGAGAGGAAGGTTTGTGGCTAAGAGGACAACTTTCAGAAGTCAGTTCTGTTCTTCCACCAAGCAAACTCTCGTGGTGGGAACTGATGTGTCCAGGTTTAATCGCAGGTCCTTCAATCACTGAACTAATCTCATCATCTCCAATAAATTATTTAATCTGTGACTTTGGCTCTTACTACAGATGCATGATGTGTTAGTAACAATTCCATTTAAGCAAGTGATTCCCCTTCCCCCAGCCAGCATTAACCATCAATATGCACTGCAGAGAGGGGTGGGGCCCCATGGGCTCTTCCCCCGATTCACAATGGTAGTGCTGTCAGGCCCAGTCTCCTTTGTCTTTTCTCAGAATATCACTTGGGACTATTAAGCTCCTTTATTACTTTGTCATCAAAACTTTCCAATTAGTTCCCATATTGGTGGGCAACCCAAGAAAGGGCTCCAAGGTATGGCCCTTCCCTCTCCTCGTGCCTTCCCCTTCCTCCCTCCCATCCCATCCTTTGTGTGAATGCCAAACCATCCTCTGAGTCCTCCACCCTAGCGAGGGTTCAGAACTCAGTGGCATAGCCCACGGCCACTTCCTGGGCTCCCCGTTAATATAGGAACTTTATTATGACTGCTTAATCCTTGCCTCTAAAGATCCTACTGCCTGGAGCCTTCTCCCCTGTGATCCATGCTAGACTTTGGGGGTTGTTGACATGTCAGCCATTGTGCAGGTCAGGCAAAGTCCAATCCTGACTGCTGCAGCCCTAACTTGTGTGGAGTATCTTGCATATCATTGGTCCTCCCTATCTTTAGGTTCTTACAGTCTTGCTGCCCCCTCTTCCACAAGGTTCCCTAAGCTTTAGGATGGGGAGAAATTTGGCCAGTCTGGTTCCAGGCTATTAATGTAGGGTCTTTGGTGCTCTGAATTATGGTTTGTTATTTTCAGATTTGCTTTTCTTGCATCTCCCTTGGCTCCTTTCTGATTGGTATTGAAGGTCACCCCCTAACCAAAGATAAATGACACTTTAAATGAAGATCTAAAATAAGAGGAAACTCAAAGGTAGATGGAAGAATAGGAATAGGACATAGCAGTGGGGAGGGGATCAGTGTTCCATTTGCGGGATTGTTACCATCTATCTGCCAGTCCCTATATCCTCCCTGATTTGTGAGATCAAACCTGTTCAGTCCCAAGTGACCAGGAAGAAAAGTGAGAGTGAGCCGCACCAGATGTCTAGCTACTTACATGCAATACTTGACTGTGGCCTATTTTCTCTACTGAAGCATGATCTCGTATCTCATTTTTTTTGAGGCCTTCCTTGTTCTCTCATGTTTAAAATCCTCTGTCATTACAGTAGGTATTACTCAGATTTACCTTTTAATATGTAATTCAGTGGATTTGGAACTAGGACCCACTTTTTTAACATTTTTTATTATATTTCTGCTCATACAAACTTAATAGGTACACCACTTCCCTCCCTCTCTTCTCCTCCCCAGAACCCCCTGCTCCCCCTCCCCTCACCCCTCCCTTCCCATCCCCCAGTGCCTCCCCCCCAATCCCCAGAGAGTCCTTTAATGTGCATGCCAGACTCTCCTCTGGGCCCTCCTCTCCGATGACGTACAAGGACCCAGTTGTATTTCCCTGAACCCTTTCCTGTTCTCCCCTTAAGCATAGGAACACTACTGTGACTGTCAATCCCTTGTCTCCAAGGATCTTGGTGCCTTTAGCAGATGCTAGACTTTGTGGGGTCAATAGTGTGTTGGACATTGCACAGGGCATGCAAAGTCCAATTATGATAGCTTCGGCCCTAACTTGTGTGGAGTATCTTGCAAATCCTTGCTCCTCCCATCCTTTTGCTCTTACAATCTTACCGTCCCCTCTTCGGCAAATTTCCCTGAGCTTCAGGATGGGGAGAGATTAGTCTGGCCTAGTTCTAAGTGGTTGATATAGAGTCTCTGAAGTTCTTAAGACCCACTTATTAAGGAGTAAATATGGTATCTAACATTCTGTGTTTGGGATACTTCACTCAATATAATTTTTTCTAATTCAATCCATTTCCCTGCAAATTTCATTAGTTCATCTTTTTTGATGGCTGAGTAGTATTCCATTGTACCACATTTTAATGATTCATTCATCAACTGTTGTGGATTTGGGTAGATTCCATGACTTTGTTATTGTAAATAGTGCTGCAATGAACGTGATTGTGCTCATGTCACTGTAGTGAATTTCTGCATTATGAGGGATTATTCCCAGAAATGGTATAGTGGGATCATATCGCATTTTAATCTTTAACCTTTTAGAAATCACCATACTGCTCGCCAGACTGGTTGAATAAGCCTGTATTCCCACCAGTAGTGTAGGAAAGTTCCCTTCTTTCCACATCCTCTTCAGCATTTGTTGTGTATGTATTGTGGATTTTTGCCATCCTGACAGGGGTGAGATTATATCTCAGGATAGATTTGATTTGCATTTCACTAATGGCTAAGGATGTGGAGCATTTTTTAAACATATTTGTTAGACATTTTGATTTCATTCCTGGAAAAGTTTCTTTGAGTTCCAAGGCCCATTTTTAATTGGGTCGTTTATATCCTTTGTGTTTATTTTTTTAAAGTTCTTTGTACACTCTGGATAATAGAGCTCTATCAGATATGTGGTTAGTGAAAATTTTCTCCCATTCTGTGGGCTGCTTTTTGCTTCATTTACTGTTTCTTTATCTGAACAGAAGCCCTTTAATTTCATAAGATCCCATTTGTTGAGTGTTGGTTGTAGTGGCTGTGATATTGAATTTCTGTTTAGGAACTGTTGGCCTAGCCCAAGCAGCTTTAGGGAGTTCCCTACCTTTCAACTAGGGTTTTTTTTTATAGTCTCTGGTCCTAATATTAAGGTTATTGATCCATTTGGAATTAATTTTTGTGCATGGCGACAAGTACAGATCTAGTTTTAATCTACTGCACGCATATATCCAGTTCTGCCAACACCATTTGTTGAAGATGCTGTTCTTTTTCCATTGAATTTTTGCCCCCCTTTGTTAAAGATCAAATGGCTGTAGTTGTGTGGGCTTATATTTGCATTTTCAACCCTTATCCATTGATCTATGTGTCTATTTTGGAGCCAGTACCCGGCTGTTTTTATTACTATGGATTTGTAGTATAGATTAAGGTTTGGTATGGTGATACTTCAGCAGTGTTTTTGTTCCTCATGATTGTTTTTACTGTCCTGAGCCTTTTATGCTTCCATATGAATTTTGAGATTGTTTGGTCAATTTCTTTAAAGAATTGCTTTGGGATTTTGATTGGTATAGCATTGAATCTGTATATTGCTTTTGGTAGGATGGTCAATTTTATGATGTTGATTCTGCCAATCCAGGAGCATGGGAGGTCTTTCCACCTTCTGGTGTCTTCTATAATTTCTTTCTTTAGGGTTTTAAAGTTTTCTCACTTCTTTGTTTAGATTTATACCAAGGTATTTAATTTTTTGTTAAATGGGATTGTTTCTCTTAGGACTTTTTCACTTTTTTCACCCTTGGTATATAGGAAGACCACTGATTTTTGCATGTTTATTTTCTACCCTGCCACCCTGCTGAACTTCTGTATTAGTTCTAGGAGTTTCCTGGTGGAGTTTTTAGGATCACTCAGGTATATGATCATGTCATCTGCAAATAGAGATATCTTGAATTCTTTGTTGCTGGTTTGAATCCTTTTTTATCTCCCTTTCTTGTCTTATGGTTCCAGCTAAGACTTAAAGTACAATATTGCATAGAAGTGGTGAGAGTTGACAGACTTGTCTAGCTCCTGATGGGAGTAGGAATGTTTCAAGTTTCCCCCCTTATAATCCTTGCTCTTGGCTTGTTGAGTACAGCGTTTATTATGTTGATAAAGGTTCCTTCCATTCCAACTGTCTGAGAGCTTTTCTTATCTGTTTTCCGTTGTCTCCACTGGATATAAGGGATAAAAAAGGACTGTTTAGACGGTGTTTTATTATCAGTTTTTTACAATTACTATTAGGATATCTATTTGTATCTATTTACTTCACTTATACTGTTATTTGTATAGGTTTATAGTAAAAGAGATGATATCGCTGACATTAAGTGGTTAGAATCCATACAAAAGGTAATTACTTTTCCATGGATCTTGCATACCTTTATTGCTCCCATTGATTTTTCTTATTGGAGCTGTAGTTGCTAACAGTGTTCACTATTAGTTTAGGCCCTTGATCTCTCTTTTCCCCCCAGCCACTTGCCTCTTTGTTTTCTCCTTCCATATCCCTTATTAAGACCGATCACCTTACTTCCTTTGCTTTACAAGCTTTTCTTTCATAACACCCTTATTCATTTACTTACACTACTTTTTTCTCCACTGTCTTGGGATCCTTTTTCTCCTACTTCACAAGTTATGTTTCTTTATGGTCATAATAGGTGTTATGGAAATTTCCTCTTGAGTATATCATTTCGAGGGCTTAATGCCATGTTCCACTTAACAGGAAGAGTATTCAATGTCTGTCTTTCTATGTCTGACATACTTCACTTAGTATAACTTCTTCCAATTCAATTCATTTACCAGCAAATTCTATTAGTTCATTTTTCTTGATACCTGAATAATTCCATTGTGGATATTGCCACATTTTCATTATCCATTTGTCTATTGTTGGGAATTTAGGCTGCTTCTATGTCTTTGGTATTGTGAATAGAGTGGCAATGAATATGAATGTATGTGTGTCTCCATATAAAGATTAAACATTTTTGGTAACCAACCAGCAAATGGGAGACTGACTCCTCTCACTGCTGTGCCCTACTCCTATTTTTCTGTCTACCCTTAACACTATTTTTATATTAAGAGCTTTGTTTAAACGCCTTTTACCTTTGGTTTGGAGATGACCTCAATACCCAATCAGGACACAACCAAGGGCAGTGCAGGAACAGCAAAACTGAAAACTATAACTAACTATAATTCAGAACACTAGAATTTTTTTAACAATGTGACAGGATTAAAATTCAAGGTATAAGATACAGGGAGGATAGTAGGTCTTGGAATAGGAAGTTGTCAGAGATGTAGATGAAGGATAATGGTAAGGAAAACTTTAAGCTGTGATACTGAATTTTAATTGATTAATATAAAATCTAGTAGCCCAACATTTATAAGTTGAAGAAAAGCATAAAAAATCTGTAAGTAAATGAAATAATCAAAAAAAAAAGAAATAGATAGAACAAAAGAAGAGGGGTACAAAAAAGAGGGTTAAAGAGTATATATCTTGTCAAGATAACAATTGACACAGAAGGTCTTTTCTTACTAAAAGAAAAGCCCAAATACTTAGGTGGACATTCATTTTTTTTTTTTTAGTCTTTTTGCTCAGTTAATAAAGTCCTCAGAGACTAGGTAGCAGGTACCAATTTGGCAGATCGTGAGCTCTGTGCATTGAGCCTCCAAGGCCATGTGTTAATCAGTGATCACACTTTTCTACAGCCTGTTAGTTTGATGACACTTGAATATTTCACTCCATACCTGTGTCTTCTCTCTCTTAGTTGTTCCGAATAGAGGACTATCTGATATTACTTGGTCACCTGGCCAGGGCACCTCTTCAGATCTGAACATTGAGGTCATGACCCAACAGCAAAGAATTTTCACACACTAAGTACAGAGAATGGATGTGGCAGGATTGGTAGAACCTCTTTGCTATGAGGAAAAACAGCAGTTTGATTAATTGAGTGTGTAGACAATTATATACAAAATGGAAGCAAACGGTCTTGAAGAATGTGAAAATTTGGTCTTGGTATTAGTGGGAATGCTAGAAATATCTTATAAAATTTTCTTTCTACTAATACTAGATGTATTTCACACAGACGTCTTATCCAAAGTGGAAAAATATGGGTTCTTATAAAATAAATCCTAAGTGCTCCAAAAGAATTATGGTGAATATAAGAATGATAAGTATGTCAATAACTTATGCATATGAACTCTTCTTAGGACATAATGTGTTGCAAGTTCTGAGCAATGCATTCTTACACCTTTCAAAATAATTTATAAATTATATATTAGAATATGCTAATCTATAAATGCAAACTTCATTGTAATAGTCTAGAAGATGAAAGAACTTTTTTAAAAATTTTTTTATTATTTATTCAATTGTGCGCGTGTATGTGTGTGTGTGCGTATGTGTGTATGTGTGCGTAGAACCACGGACGAATTCGGGAACCACGATGGACCGCCTCCTCCTTGTTTACTCTGCCCTGGGATTCACAGGCTCCACCCTACCAGGACCGGAAATGCAGGCTGCCCCTGCTTCTATATGTGGGGTCTAGGATCCGAGCTCAGGACCTTCCGCCTGCAAGGCAGAGGCTTAACCCCTGAGCCACCTCTCCAGCCCCGAAAGAACTTATTATTGCTGTGGAACTTGTGATAGATTGATAGAAAACATTAAACTACGTTTATGTAGAGACAGCATAATACCTTAAGAATTCTGAACTAATTGCCTGCATGACTAGGTATTTTTATTTATCTGTTGCTCCAGGAAAATATGCACAATGCTCTTTCTTCCCTTAGTTCCTGACACACTGCTTAGTAGATGAATATAATGTTGGTTCCATTATAGAAGGAATTGTTAGGGATCACAGGCAAATGAGCAGAAGCATCAGACCTCAGCACTGATTTCTCATGCAGTACTTAGAGCTGTTCACATTCTTTTATCTGCAAAAGAAAGCCAAAGTTAGATCTTGGTATCATTCTTTCTGAGAAAACCTGCAAAGGCTTAAAGAATAAAAATGATTCCATGCTTAGACACTCTACAATTTTGTTTAAAAGTTCCCACTGTGCTGGAAAATTCAACAATATCAGCTGAGTTTGAAGCAAGGCAAGGGATTGACAGCCATAGTAGTAATCTTATGATTAAGGGGAACAAGAGAAAGGGCTTATGGAAATGCCACTGGGTCCTTATATGTCATCGGAGAGGAGGACCCAGTGGAGAGTTAGGCGCACACAATAAAGGACTCTCTGGGAATTGGGGGGGAGACACTGGGGGAAGGGGAGGGGGGAGGGAGGGAACTGGTAAAAAATTTTAAAATGTATAATTAAATTTTTAATAAAAAAAAAAAAAAAGAAAATTCAATTTAAAAATCCTTCTTTCTTCACTTGTCCATTTTCATATTACAATCATCTAATATTTAGTATATGTTTTCAGTGATATTGTGTGTCTATATACATTTAATAAAACCATATGATAACCATCCAAAATAAAGAACAGGAATATGAAAATTGTCACTTCTCTGAGATGAAGAGGGAAGCTTATGAAATTTAAAGGCTTGTCATAATAATACACTGATGAACTAAATTATATGTATCTCTTCCTCAGTCTGTGCTCTACAGCACTTAAATGTTTGACACATTATCTTAGGTAACAGACATGTTTTAATCACATGTCACAAGATATGTAGTAGATATAATCTTAGATAAATACACAAAATCTAGAACAGTTGAAATTTGAATGATGCTCTGCATTATACATGGTTTTACTGTTGGTATCACTGTAACATTCTCTGTTAAGTTGTAGAACACATATAGCATGCTTTTTAAAAACTGAACAGCATTGAAGTGAACTTGTTACATTCATAGTTTTGGAAACAGAGATCAGCACCATGAAAGAGCTATGAGTTTCTAGAGGATAATTGACAAGCAACAATTTATCTGATGAGTAATACCAACCTTTGCTAGATGGTCATATCTTGCATTCCTCATTCATGGCATGTGCAAAGCTTCTGAGTTGAGGAAACTGGCATAATGTTGGCTTATCACAAGGCATATTTCACTGCCTCTTATTGAGAATGACTTGTATCTTAAGCTAGAAGAATATTTCTCATTTGATTTCTTAACACTATGGACTACTTTATCCTATGATGATATACATTTTGGTTTTATTCTTGATCTCTAACACTGTTCAGCTTACTTCACTTAATGTGCATGTATGATGATTTGAATGAAAGTTGTCCTCATAGAGTCATGAGTTCATAGCCATCTTTCAGAAATTTGTGGCACATTTAAGAAGTTGTAACATTGCTGGGGGGAGCCACACGCAGGGGTTAAGTTCTTGAGGTTTGGTCACTGGAACAAGTTTTCTCTTGCTCTTTCTGCCCCATGTGGCTATGACTACATATACTGATCTTCTACTTCTGTTTTTAGTCAGGATATCTTTTATGCAAGTCTTGCCATAATGGACTATGAAACAATTACCATTTTACCATAAAGAGGCTGGTTCACCCCACAAGAGTAGACAAGCCTGGGTGAACCCTGGGGTCCATAAAAGCATACAGGGGGAAGGGTGGGAAGGAGTGGGAGGGAATGATGAAGAGAAGGGAGGGGATTCGAGGGAGGTGGGAGGGAGGAAATCTTGGGATGAATACTCAATATGCTTGTAAAGTAGAACAAAAGAAAGACCTGGTTCAGAATATTGTCTCACACATGCACACTCAAGGATGCTCCAGGGATGGAAGGGAGGGGACAATGGGGGAAAGGGAGGGAGGCGGGAAAATGGAAGGGGAAAAAGGGGGAAGGAGCAAGGGGATCCAGGGACAGGTGGAGGGAGGGAGGGGAATGGGGTACCTATCAAGTTATTATGAGTGAAAAAAAAGAATATTGTCTCATAGCAACATAAGAAGAACAATTAAAATTGTACATGTATGTAATTAAGAAGAGACCACAGAATCAATATTGAAAAAGATCCCAGAAAGCTTGGATTTTGCTTAGTGAAAATATTGTTGAACATATATCCAAGACCTGAAGAAGCCTAACATGCGTATTCATGGAATACCGGAGCAAGAATCTCAAAATACCACCCCTGAGGAAATTTTTCAAACGATCATCAAGGAAAACTTTCCTCATCTAAAAAAAGAGAGGCCCATTCATATACAAGAGGCATTCCGCACCCCAAACAGATACGACCAAACTAGAAGCACACCACGGCAAATAATAGTTAAAACACTCCACATTCAAGATAAAGAACTGGTGCTGAGAGCTTCAAGGGAGAAAAGACAAGTCACTTTTAAAGGCAAACCTATTAAAATAACAAATGACTTCTCCGTCGAAACAGTAAAAGCAAGAAGAGCTTGGAGAGACATACTTCAAGTATTGAATGAGCAAAAATGTCAACCCAGGCTGATTTACCCTGCAAAACTATCAGTCATGATCGAGGGAGAAAGAAAAATTTTCCAGCACAAAGACAACTTTAAGGGATACATGGCCACCAAACCAGGCCTTCAAAAACTGCTAGAAATGATACTCAAGCGTGAAGAAAAAAACAGGCATATCCAGGAGAACAGAAGGCAAATATAACACCATTAAAAGCGAAGCAATATACTTATAAAAGCTACTAAACATAATAAATGTCTTTAATTAACAATAGTTTCTCCATTATAACACTAAATGTTAATGGACTTAATTCACCGATCAAGAGACACAGATTACAAACTTGGATTAAAAATCACAATCCATCAATCTGTTGCCTGCAGGAAACCCATCTCACCACAAAAGATAGGCACGCTCTAAAAATAAAAGGCTGGTCAACAATTCTACAAGCAAATGGAAGCAGAAAACAGGCAGGGGTAGCCATTATGCTATCAGACAAAGTGGATTTCAAACCAAAAAAAAATTATAAGAGACACGGATGGATACTACATTTTAGTCAGAGGTACAATTCACCAGGAAGATTTCACAATACTGAACATATATGCACCCAATACGGGCCCCTCCACATTCATTAAGAAAACCCTACAGCGTCTAAAGCAAGAAATCAACCCCCAAACGATAATTCTTGGGGACTTCAACACCGCCCTCTCTACATGGGATAGATCAACAGGTCAAAAGCTTAACAGAGACACTTTGGAACTTAATCAAACCCTGAAAGAAATGGACCTTACAGATCTCTATCGAACTTTTCACCCACGCACCAAAGAATACACATTTTTCTCAGCAGCACACGGAACTTTCTCCAAAATAGATCACATATTGGGCCACAAAATGAATCTACACATATACAAGAAAGTTGAAATTCTAACCTGTGCCCTATCAGACCACCACGGCCTAAAGCTGGACATCCACAACACATCAAACAAGAGAAAATACACTAACTCCTGGAAACTTAACACTATGAGGCTGAATGAGAACTGGATTCAGGAAGAAATTAAAAAGGAAATTCAAGATTTCCTGAAAGTGAATGATAACGAAAATACAACTTACCAAAATCTCTGGGACACAATGAAAGCTGTTCTAAGAGGTAAGTTCATAGCTCTTAATGCCCACGTCAAAAAAATGTAAACATCAGAAATAAACAACTTAACAATGCAGCTTAAAGCTTTAGAGAAACTAGAGCAATCTGATCCCAAAAGCAGTAGAAGAGAAGAGATTAGCAAAATAAGGGGAGAAATATCTGAAATCGAGACTAAGAAAACGATAGAAAAAATCAACCAATCAAAAAGCTGGTTCTTTGAAAAAATCAACAAGATTGATACACCCCTAGCTAAACTAACCAAAAGCAAGAGAGAGAAAACCCAAATTAACAAAATTGGAAATGAACATGGAGTTATCACTACGGATACCCAAGAAATCCAGAGAATTATAACATCATATTTCAAAAACTTATACTCTGTGAAGTTTGACAACACAAAAGAGATGGATGAATTTCTAAGTAAACACAACTTACCTAAATTGAATCAGGAAGTTGTGAATTATTTAAATAGTCCTATAACATATAAGGAAATTGAGGAAGTAATCTCGAATCTTCCCACCAAAAAATGTCCTGGACCAGATGGATTCAGCACAGAGTTCTACAAGACATTTAAGGAGTTAATAACACCAATACTCCTTAAACTGTTCCATCAAATAGCAAAAGAAGGAACACTACCAAATTCCTTCTATGAAGCTAATATCGTTTTAATCCCAAAACCTAATAAAGATTCACTTAAAAAAGAAAACTATAGGCCGATCTCCCTGATGAACACAGACGCAAAGATTCTCAACAAAGTCTTAGCAAATCGGATTCAAAAACATATTAAAAAGATCATTCATGGGGACCAAGTAGGCTTCATCCCCGGCACACAAGGTTGGTTCAACATACGCAAATCAATAAATGTAATTCATCATGTAAACCAGTCCAAAGTCCAAGACCACATGATACTCTCGATAGATGCAGAAAAAGCTTTTGACAAGATCCAACAGCCTTTTATGATCAAAACGCTAGAGACAGTAGGAATGGAAGGAACCTTTATCAATATAATAAAAGCTGTATACAACAAGCCCACAGCAAGGATTATGCTCAATGGGGAACAATTGGAAGCATTCCCACTTCGATCAGGAACAAGACAAGGCTGTCCACTCTCACCACTTCTATTCAATATTGTACTTGAAGTCTTAGCCGAAGCCATAAGACAAGAAAGGGACATAAGAGGGATTCAAATTGGCAAGGAAGAAGTCAAGCTATCTCTATTTGCAGATGACATGATCTTATACCTGAGTGATCCCAAAAACTCCACCAGGAAGCTCCTGGAACTAATTGAGAAGTTCAACAGGGTGGCAGGATACAAAATAAATGTGCAAAAATCAGAGGCCTTCCTATATGCCCAGAATGAAAGAAGTGAAAAAGCCTTGAGAGAAACTATGCCATTTACTATAACCCCTAAAAAAATGAAATACCTTGGTATAAACCTAACTAAGGAGGTAAAAGACCTTTACAATGAAAACTTTAAAACCCTAAAGAAAGAAATCGCAGAAGACACCAGAAGGTGGAAAGACCTCCCTTGTTCCTGGATTGGCAGAATCAACATTGTAAAAATGACCATCCTACCAAAGGCAATATACAGATTCAATGCTATACCAATCAAAATCCCAAAGCAATTCTTCAAAGAAGTTGACCAAACAATCTCAAAGTTCATATGGAGGCACAAAAGACCCAGGATAGCAAAAACAATCCTGAGTAACAAAAACACAGCTGGAGGTATTACCATACCAAACCTAAGTCTATACTACAAATCCATAGTTATAAAGACAGCCTGGTACTGGCTCCAAAATAGACACACAGATCAATGGATAAGGATTGAAGACCCAGATATAAGCCCACAAAGTTACAGTCATTTGGTCTTTGACAAAAGGGCCCAAAGAATCCAATGGAAAAAGAACAGCATCTTCAACAAATGGTGCTGGCAAAACTGGATCTCCACATGCAGAAGATTAAAGCTGGACCCGTACTTGTCACCATGTACAAGACTTAATTCCAAATGGATCAAGGACCTTGATATCAGGCCAGAGACTTTAAAAACCATAGTTGAAAGGATAGGGAACTCCCTCGAGCTGATTGGGCTAGGCCAACACTTCCTAAACAGACATCCAATGGCACAGTCACTGCTACCAACTCTCAACAGTTGGGATCTTGTGAAATTAAAGAGCTTCTGTTCAGATAAAGAGATTGTCACACGAGCTCAAAGGCAACCCACAGAATGGGAGAAAATCTTCACTAACCACATATCTGACAGAGCTCTACTGTCCAGAGTGCACAAAGAACTTAGAAAATTAAACTCCAAGGAAAACACTGGCCCAATTAAAAAATGGGCCCTGGAACTTCAAAGAAACTTTACCAGGGATGAAATTAAAATGTCTAACAATTATCTTAAAAAATGCTCCACTTCCTTCGCCATCAGGGAAATGCAAATCAAAACTTCCCTGAGATATCATCTCACCCCGGTCAGGATGGCAAAAATCCACAGTACAAACAACGACAAATGCTGGAGAGGATGTGGAGAGAGGGGAACTCTCCTACATTGTTGGTGGGAATGCAGGCTCATACAGCCACTCTGGCGAGCCGTCTGGAGATTCTTAAAGAAATTAAAGATTGAAATGCCATATGACCCTGCTATCCCACTTTTGGGAATAAACCCCCAAGCAGCAGAGGTTCGCCTCGATAGCACAAGCTCGACCATGTTCATAGCAGCACTGTTTACAATAGCAAAGTCATGGAATCAACCTAAATGTCCAACAGTTGACGAGTGGATAAGGAAACTGTGGTACATCTATACAATGGAGTACTACTCAGCCATCAAAAATGATGAATTACTGGAATTTGCTGGGAAATGGATGTCATTAGAAAGAAGTATATTAAGTGAAGTATCCCAAACCCAGAAAATTAAGCGCCGTATGTACTCCCTAATAGGTGGCTCCTAGTACCAAACTCACCCAGCCCACATTGGGACACTCAAAAGTAAACCTATGTAACACAGTAATTGCAAGGATTATGAACAAGAGAGATGGGTTAGGAGGGCCACACCAGAAACAAGGAGAGAGGAGACCATGTTACAGCAGAGAAAATAGGCCTCCATGAAGGTCTGCAAGTAAGTAATGAGAAACCTGGTTAAGTTCACAGACGTTCTTTCCTGATCTCACCAGAAGGGGAGGGCATATAGTCTAGCAGATAAAAAGTAATCATTTTGCAAATGGGTGATGGACCCCTCCCTCAGTGAGGTTTCCTACTCTTATTACATCTACCCTTGAATGTGCTATTACAACAAGACTCCAGTTTAACAGCTTTTTGTCTCTGGCCAGGGGGTGACATACAGTGCCCAGCAGAATGGAGTGAAGGGAATTGCAGGAGCAGCAAAACTGCAAAAGAAAATCAACAAACCACAATCCAGAACTTCAGAGACTCTATATCAATCACATAGAACTAGGACAGCCTAATCTCTCCCCATCTTGGAGCTCAGGGACATTTGCGGAAGAGGGGGCGGTAAGATTGTAAGAGCAAAAGGATGGGAGGAGCAACGATTTGCAAGATTCTCAACAATAGTTGGGGCCAAAGCAATCATAATGGGACTTTGCATGCCCTGCGCAATGTCCAGCGCACTGTTGCCCTCATAAAGTCTAGCATCTGTTAAGGGCACCGAGACCCCTGGAGGCAAGGGATTGACAGCCATAGTAGTGATCTTATGCTTAAGGGGAACAAGAGAAAGGGCTTATGGAAATGCCACTGGGTCCTTATATGTCATCGGAGAGGAGGACCCAGTGGAGAGTTAGGCGCACACAATAAAGGACTCTCTGGGAATTGGGGGGGAGACACTGGGGGAAGGGGAGGGGGGAGGGAGGGAACTGGTAAAAAATTTTAAAATGTATAATTAAATTTTTAATAAAAAAAAAAGAATGAAAAAAAAAAGAACATATATCCAAGAAGTATGAATGATTAATTATGAGCACTCTAAGTCGTTGTACAGACAGAGTGGCATCTATCTGTAGTCTTAGCATGTCGGTGACTGAGGCAGGAGGATTAGCTGATGTTCAAGAGCTCCACATAAAAAGACACAAAGGAAAACACATATACAGAATGTCAGCTGCTTATCTCTTTCATTTTGGTGCCATTTTCCCCACTTTTCTTGAAAAGGTGTTCGTGGAATACAGAGGCACACAATCTAACACACATCTCAGAGTTCTACCTCAAGGGACTCTGAAGATCCACAACTGAAGAACATCCTCTTTGAACTGTTCCTCTCCATGTACCTGGTCGCAGTGATTGGGAACCTGCTAATCATCCTGGCTGTCAGCTCTGACTTCCACCTTCACACCCCCATGTACTTCTTCCTCTCTGTCATGTCTTTGGCTGACATCGGCTTCATCACCAGCACAGTCCCAAAGGCTATCATGGACATCCAAACACGCAGTGGTGTCATCTCCTATGTGGGCTGCCTCACACAGATGTCAGCTTTCATATTGTTTGCAGGTATGGATGACATGCTTCTGACTGTGATGGCCTATGACAGGCTAGTGGCCATTGTGCACCCCCTGCATTACCCAGTCATCATGAACCCTCGCCAATGCGTGTTCTTAGTCTTGGTGGCTCTTTTGATGAGCCTTGTGAACTCCTTTACCCACAGTTTGTATATATTACAGTTTAATGATTTTAAAAGCGTGGAAATTTCTAATTTCTTCTGTTATCCATCTCATCTCCTTCATCTTGTCTGCTCTGACGCTCTGTCCAATAACCTTGTGAAGTGTGTTCTTGTTGCTATATTCGGTTGCATCCCTTTCACTGGAATCTGTTTTTCATACTACAAAATTGTATCAAACATTATGAAAATCACGTCCAAAAGTGGGAAATCTAAAGCCTTCTCAACCTGTGTATCTCACCTCACAGTTGTTTGCTTATTTTATGGAACTGCAATCGGCATGTACCTTGGAGCAGATATAACAGAAAATGTTATCAGTGTTTTTCTGGGATCAGTCATTTACACCATAATCACCCCAATGTTGAATCCCTTCATTTACAGCCTGAGAAACAGGGATATCCTTACTGCACTGAGGAAAATGCATACTAGAATAATCTCTCTGAATCAGAGCCAACATGTTTAAGTGTGGCTTAGGAGAAATAACAAAAGTAAAGTACTGGAGAAATAAATAGTCTTTTCAAGCCAAATAATGTTTAATTATGTCTTTCATGTATGAACACATTGCATAATTAGAATTATGACAGAATAATTGAGAAAAGGAACGTATGAGTTTTAAAAAATGAGCAGAAGTTTTAGTTTTGGATGGTGAAATTATTTTGAATTGGATCTTATATTACAACAAAATTATACTTAATACCAGTGATCAATGCACTTGATACTGATGATAAATACTTTTTTCAAATTTCAGTTTTCCATTATGTGCATGGGTATAGAAAGCAAATATTTTTCTTTTCTTTTTTTAATTTCCACTCATACAAACTTAACAGGTACACTGATCTCCTCCCTCCCTCCAACCTCCCACTGCCCTGTGCACCCCTGCCCTCCCCCTCACTCCCCATCCCCCAGTGCCTCCCCCTCCCATCCCTGGAGCATCCTTTAATGTGCATGCCAAACTCTCCTCTGGGCCCTCCTCTCCGATGAGGTGCAAGGACCCAGTGGCACTTCCCAGAACCCTTTCCTGTGTTCCCCTTAAGCATAGGAACAGTACTGTGGCTGTCAATCCCTTGCCTCCAAGGATCCTAGTGCCTGTAGCAAATGCTAGACTTTGTGGGGTCAATAGTGTGTTGGACGTGGCACAGGGAATGCAAAGTCCACTTATGATTGAAAAAGCAAATATTTTTAATGAAAGTGAATTACAAGAAATGCATGTTGCTTTATTCTATGTAGAGAATCAAGAAATTCATCTTGACATCTTATTTCTGTTTTTCTACTTTCTTTTAATGTTAAGAAGCCTGGACTGGAGAGATGGATCACTGAAAGGTTAAAGCCTTTGCCTCACAAGAAAAGGACCTGAGGTCCTGAGGTCATTCAAACACACAGTGGTGTCATCTCCTATGTGGACTGCCCAGATCCCACATAAAAATGCCAGACAGAAAAGGTGACAGCCTGCAGTACCCACTCTGGAAGGTGGAGCCTGGGAAACCCAGAAACAAAGCAAAAAGGAGGTAGAACAATCCAGGATGTTTTCAGAAGTCACTCTTGTGTTTTCTTTTTTTTTAACATTTTTTATTATTATTTCCGCTCATACAAACTTAATAGGTAGACCAGTTCCCTCCCTCCCTCCTCCTCCCCCCGAATCCCCTGCTGCCCCTCCCTCATTCCCCATATCCCAATGTCTTTCCCCCAATTCCCAGAGAGTCCTTTATTGTGTATGCCTAACTCTCCTCTTGGTCCTCCTTTCCAATGACATAAAAGGATCCAGTGGCATTTCCCTGAACCCTTTCTTGTGTTCCCCTTAAGCATAGGAACACTACTGTCACCATCAATCCCTTGCCTCCAAGGATCTTGGTGCCTTTAGCCGATGTTAGACTTTGTGAGGTCAAAAGTGTGACGGACATGGCGCAGGGCATGCAAAGTCCTATTATGATTGCTTCAGCCCTATCTAGTGTGGAGACTCTTCAAATCATTGCTCCCCCCATTCTTTTGCTCTTACAATCTTACCGCCACCTCTTTCGCAAATGTCCCTAAGCTTCAGGATGGGGGGAGATTAGGCTGGCCTAGTTCTATGTGGTTGATATAAAGTCTCTGAAGTTCTGGATTGTGGTTTGTTGATTTTCTTTTGCAGTTTTGCTGCTCCTGCAATGCCCTTCACTCCATCCTGATGGGCACTGTATGTCACCCCCTGGTCAGACACAAAAAACTGTTAAACTGGAGTCTTGTTATAATAGCACATTCAAGGGTAGATGTAATAAAAGCAGGAAACCTCGGTGAGGGAGGGAAAAGTCACCCATTTGCAAAATGATGTCTTTTCATCTGCCAGACTATATGCCCTCCCCTTCTGATGAAATCATACCCCCTCAGTTGTACATGATTAGGAACGAACGTCTGTGAACTTAACCAGGTGTAACATTACTTACTGGCATTCCTTGGAGGTGGATTTTCTCTGCTGTAACATGGTCTCCTCTCTCCTTGTGTCTGGTGTGGCCCTCCAACCCCATCCCTCCTGTTCACAATCCTTGCAATTACTGTATTACATAGGTTTACCCTTGAATGTCTCAATGTGGGCTGGGTGAGTTTGGTACTAGGAGCCACCTATTAGGGAATACATCCGGCGCTTAACTTTCTGGGATTGAGATACTTCACTTAATATAATTGTTTCTAATGACAACCATTTCCCAGCAAATTCCAGTAATTCATCATTTTTGATGGCTGAGTACTACTCCATTGTATAGATGTACCACAGTTTCCTTATCCACTCGTCAACTGTTGGACATTTAGGTTGATTCCATGACTTTGCTATTGTAAACAGTGCTGCTATGAACATAGTCGAGCTTATGCTATCGAGGCGAACTTCTGCTGCATGGGGGGTTATTCCCAAAAGTGGAATAGCAGGGTCATATGGCATTTCAATCTTTAATTTCTTTAAGAATCTCCAGACGGCTCGCCAGAGTGGCTGTATGAGCCTGCATTCCCAACAGCAATGTAGCAGAGTTCCCCTCTCTCCTCATCCTCTCCAGCACTTGTTGTTGTTTGTATTGTGGATTTTTGCCATCCTGACCGAGGTGAGATGATATCTCAGAGAGGTTTTGATTTGCATTTCCCTGATGGCTAAAGAAGTGGAGCATTTTAAAAGATATTTGTTAGACATTTTAATTTCATCCCTGGTAAAGTTTCTTTTAAGTTCCAGGGCCCATTTTTTAATTGGGCCATTGGTTTCCTTGGTGTTTAATTTTCTAAGTTCTTTGTGCACTCTGGACAGTAGAGCTCTATCACATATGTGGTTATTGAAGATTTTCTCCCATTCTGTGGGTTGCCTTTGAGCTCGTGTGACAATCTCTTTATCTGAACAGAAGCTCTTTAATTTCACAAGATCCCAACTGTTGAGAGTTGGTGGCAGTGACTGTTTAGGAAATGTTGGCCTAGCCCAATCAGCTCAAGGGAGTTCCCTATCCGTTCAGTTATGATTTTTATACTCTCTGGCCTGATATCAAAGTTCTTGATCCATTTGGAATTGTCTTGTACATGGTGAAAAGTACGGGTCCAGCTTTAATCTTCTGCATGTGGAGATCCAGTTCTGCCAGCACCACTTGTTGAAGATGCTGTTCTTTTTCCATTGGATTCTTTGGGCCCCTTTGTCGAAGATCAAATGGCTGTATTTTTCTGGGCTTATATCTGAGTCCTCAACCCTTATCCATTGATCTGTGTGTCTATTTTGGAGCCAGTACCAGGCTGTCTCTACAACTATGGATTTGTAGTATAGACTAAGGTTCGGTATGGTAATACCTACAGCAGTGTTTTTGTTACTCAGGATTGTCTTTGCTATCCTGGGTCTTTTGTGCCTCCACATGAATTTTGAGATTAATTGGTCAACTTATCTAAAGAATTGCTTTGGGATTTTAATTGGTATAGCATTGAATTTGTATATTGCCTTTGGTAGGATGGTCATTTTTACGATGTTGATTCTGCCAATCCAGGAGCATGGGAGGTCTTTCCATCTTCTGATGTCTTCAGCAATTTCTTTCTTTAGGGTTTTAAAGTTTTCATTGTAAAGGTCTTTTACCTCCTTGGTTAGGTTTATACCAAGGTATTTCATTTTTTAGGGGCTACAGTAAATGGGATTGTTTCTCTCAGGGCTGTTTCACTTCTTTCATTCTGGGCATATAGGAAGGCCTCTGATTTTTGCACATTTATTTTGTATCCTGCCACCCTGCTGAACTTCTCAATTAGTTCCAGGAGCTTCCTGGTGGAGTTTTTGGGATCCCTTAGGTATAAGATCATGTCATCTGCAAATAGGGATAGCTTGACTTCTTCCGTGCCGATTTGAATCCCTTTTATGTCCCTTTCTTGTCTTATGGCTTCAGCTAAGACGTCAAGTACAATATTGAATAGAAGTGCTGAGAGCGGACAGCCTTGTCTACATTCTGATCGAAATGGGAATGCTTCCAATTGTTCCCCACTGAGCATAATCCTTGCTGTGGGCTTGTTGTATACAGCTTTTATTATATAGATAAAGGTTCCTTCCATTCCTACTGTTTCTAGCGTTTCGATCATAAAAGGCTGTTGGAGTTTGTCAAAGGCTTTTTCTGCATCTATCGAGAGTATCATGTGGTCTTGGACTTTGGACTGGTTTACATGATGAATTACATTTATTGATTTTCGTATGTTGAACCAACCTTGCGTGCCGGGGATGAAGCCTACTTGGTCCCTGTGAATGATCTTTTTGATATGTTTTTGAATCCGATTTGCTAAGACTTTGTTGAGAATCTTTGCGTCTGTGTTCATCAGGGAGATCGGCCTATAGTTTTCTTTTTTAAGTGAATCCTTATTAGGTTTTGGGATTAAGACAATATTAGCTTAATAGAAGGAATTTGGTAGTGTTCCTTCCTTTGCTATTTGATGGAACAGTTTAAGGAGTATTGGTGTTATTAACTCCTTAAATGTCTGGTAGAATTCTGTGCTGAATCCATCTGGCCCAGGACATTTTTTGGTGGGAAGATTCGAGATTACTTCTTCAATTTCCTTATATGTTATAGGGCCATTTAAGTAATTCACACCTTCCTGATCCAATTTAGGTAAGATGTGTTTACTTAGAAATTCATCCATCTCTTGTGTGTTGTCAAACTTCACTGAGTATAAGTTTTTGAAATATGATGTTATAATGCTCTGGATTTCTTGGGTATCAGTAGTGATTACTCCATGTTCATTTCTAATTTTGTTAATTTGGGTTTTCTCTCTCTTGCTTTTGGTTAATTTAGCTAGGGGTGTGTCTATCTTATTGATTTTTTCAAAGAACCAGCTTTTTGACTGGTTGATTTTTTCTATCATTTTCTTAGTCTCGATTTCAGATATTTCTCTCCTTATTTTGCTAATCTCCTCTCTTCTACTACTTTTGGGATCATATTGCTCAAGTTTCTCTAAAGCCTTAAGCTCCATCGTTAAGTTATTTATTTCTGATGTTTCCATTTTTTTGATGTAGGCATTAAGAGCTATGAACTTACCTCTTAGAACAGCTTTCATTGTGTCCCAGAGATTTTAGTAAGTTGTAATTTCATTATCGTTCACTTTCAGGAAATCTTGAATTTCCTTTTTAATTTCTTCCTGAATCCAGTTCTCATTCAGCATCATATTGTTAAGTTTCCAGGAGTTAGTGTATTTTCTCTTGTTTGTTGTGTTGTGGATGTCCAGCTTTAGGCCGTGGTGGTCTGATACGGCACAGGCTAGAATTTCAACTTTTTTGTATATGTGTAGATTCGTTTTGTGGCCCAATATGTGATCTATTTTGGAAAAAGTTCCATGTGCTGCTGAGAAAAATGTGTATTCTTTTGTGCGTGGGTGAAAAGTTCGATAGAGATCTGTGAGGTCCATTTCTTTAAGGGTTTGATTAAGTTCCAAAGTGTCTCTGTTAAGCTTTTGACCTGTTCATCTATCCCATGTTGACAGGGCGGTGTTGAAGTCCCCAAGAATTATCATTTGGGGATTGATTTCTTGCTTTAGGCGCTGTAGGGTTTTCTTAATGAATGTGGAGGGGCCCGTATTGGGTGCATAAATGTTCAGGATTGTGAAGTCTTCCTGGTGAATTGTACCTGTGACTAAAATGTAGTATCCATCCGTGTCTCTTATGATTTTCTTTGGTTTGAAGTCCACTTTGTCTGAAAGCATAATTGCTACCCCTGCCTGTTTCCTGGTTCCATTAGCTTGCAAGATTTTGAACCAGCCTTTCATTCTTAGGACGTGCCTATCTTTCGTGGTGAGATGAGTTTCCTGAACGCAGCAGATTGTTGGATTGTGGTTTTTAATCCAAGTTTGTAATCTATGTCTCTTAATCGGTGAATTAATCCCATTGACATTTAATGTTATAATGGAGAAATTATTTTTAATTCTGGACATTTTTTATGTTTAGTAGATTTTGTAAGCATGTTGTTTGATATTTATGTTTTGATGGTATTATACTTCCCTTCTGTCCTCCTGGATATGCTTGTTCTTTTCTTCAAGCTTGAGTATCAGTTCTAGGATTTTTTGAAGGCCTGGTTTGGTAGACATATATCCCTTCAAGTTGGCTTTGTGCTGGAAAACTTTTCTTTCTCCCTCAATCATGACAGATAGTTTTGCCGGGTATATCAGTCTGGGTTGGCATTTTTGCTCATTTAATACTCGAAGTATGTCTCTCCAAGCTCTTCTTGCCTTTACTGTTTCCATTGAGTAGTCATTTGTTATTTTAATTGGTTTACCTTTAGAAGTGAGTTGCTTTTTTTCTCCTGAAGCTCTCAGCACCTTTTCTTTGTCTTGAATGTGGAGTGTTTTGACTATTATTTGCCGTGGCGATTTTCTATTTTGGTCGTATCTGTTTGGAGTGCGAAATGCCTCTTGTATTTGGATAGGCCTCTCATTCTTTAGTTGTGGGAAGTTTTCATTTATGATGAATTGAAATATTTCCTCTGGTGTGGTATTTTGGGATTCTTGTTCTGGTATTCCATAAATGCGTATGTTAGGCTTCTTCAGGGTGTCCTGTATCTCTTGAATGTTCCTCTCCAGTATCTTTTTGGCTTTAACAATCTCTTCCATTGAGCTGGTTAATTCTTCCACTTTGTCTTCAAGATCTGAAATTCTATTTTCTGCCTCATTTGTTCTGCTGATAAGACTCTCTGTTGAGTTTTGGGTTGAAGATAACTTGTCTTTTAGTTCAATTTTAAACTCTGCTTGAGACTGTATTAATTGCTCCATACCTATTTTTGTTTCTTGAACTGTTTTTCTCAACTCCTCCAAGTGCCTGTTGTGTTCCTGTTCAAAGTGGTTGATACGGTTGTTTAACTCTTCTCGGATTTCCTCTTTCATAGTATTAATCATGGTAAGGATCATACTCTGAAAGTCGTTATGTTGGGTCTGGCTTCCATGGCTATTTTCTGTGGATTTGTTCTGGTCGGAATCCCTCATTATGGGATTGATTCTTTCGGCAGGAGATTGGTCTTCTTGGGTTTTGTTTCTCGTGGATCTGCACTTTGACTTGGGCATTGTTGTTTTGTTTTTTAGGACCTTTCAGTTTCTGTGTGTTTTTCACTGAATCGAGGTAGTTGGTATTGTTATGCTTGCCAGTTATTACTAGTGCTTGCCTTGGATTGGGTATGTTTGTGTATTGTTATTATTATATCCTATATGAGGCTACTAGGCTGTTAGTACGTCAGTTAAGTCAGGTTATGTTACCAGGAGGTGAATATTAGTTTAGTAGTGCACTTTTATGATTTTGTTTCTTGGTGAAATATGGGGGTGAGTGGTGTACTCCCTGGAGTTGTATGTTGTGGGGTGGCTGTATGAGAAAGTTGATCTACAGCATTGATACTTTAAAGGATCAGTAAGGTGAAAAGAAAAAGTTTACTTATCTTTGGGCTGGATGAGAAAAAACTTGCCCACGTGATATGATGATTGTAGTGGAGTCCAGATGTATGGCCTGTGCTCCCTTTGTTCCTTAGAATTTTGCTTGAGTTTCCTTTGGGCTCTATTGAATTCTGAGTAGCAGTGTGTCTTCCATGGACCACGTGCGTAGGTCCCCGGTGGGCGAGAGAGGCAGAGGGTCTGATGTTGATGGCAGAATTCTTCACCTGCGACCTGGGATGGTGGGCACGGAGATGGGCGGGGGCCCGAGGACAAAGCCGGCGTGTGGGCAGTGCGGTCCTGCTGGCAGGGCGGCTCCTGGGTGGGTGGCAGGGTGGGCTGGTCTCTTTGGCTCCCTGGCTCAATGGCAGAATTCTTCACCTGGGATCCAGGGGGTGGCTAGGTGCATGGGGCGGGAGGATGCGAGGGGCTTGGGTCCGGAGCGGGGCCCAGGCTAAGCCGCAGTGGGCCTGGGTGCTCGCCGCTGGGCCGCGTGGGGCTCCGGGGTGGTTGGGGGCTGGGCTGGGCTCTCTCTCTCACTCACCTTGGGCAGCGGGCGGCGGGCGGGGGCGGGGCGGCGCGGAGTGGGCTGGGGTCATCCGGGCCGGGGGCACAGGCCAAGCCACAGTCGGCCTGGGTGCTCGCCACCGGGACACATACTCTTGTGTTTTCATAGGCACTCATAGTGTCCCTCAAAACACACATACACACTCACACACACACAAAGCCTTAGAGCTTGTGAGAGTGCATTACTAAGAGTTATGTGCATTGTGCCTCCAATCATGTATAATTTCAGTGACCAGCATGACTATCCAGACTATGCTTCATCTGACACAAAATAACACTAAAAGAGGAAGGGCATGTTCAACATTGAACGAACCTTTCCTTGCTACACAGCATATGGATGATACCCTTGTGACTCAGCATACTCTGTACATTTCTGTCTTCAACTATTTCCTTTCAAGAATTTTTCAGACATCTATAGATAAGAAAAAAGAAAGCTTCAGTGCACATCTATGGAACAGCCAGTGGTGTGTCCCTTGGGTCAGCTGTGTTACAGTCTCCTACAAGTGTTCTGGCTGCCTCAGGCTTCTAAGCAGTGGTCGCCCGCATGCTACATTCCTTCATTTACAGCCTGAGGGACAGGGACATTCACAGTATACTAAAGAAATTCCACCTTAGAATTGATTGAATCTTAGAACCCGAACCCGAATGCCTCAATGTAACTTGAACAGGTAGCTAGAAATGAACACGTATACTGGCTAATCCTTATCCTTAGATCTTGCACAGTTTTCTGTAGCTTTACCACATTTATCTTATGAAACTGGGCTTCATACTAAAAGGTTGATGGGCAGTGTTGAGGATGTGAAAAACAGATCTTTCTATTAAATGATTGTTAGAACATTTGGTTAATATCTTAGTTAGATATAAGTGTCAACTTGATGGTTGAGTGTTTGAACTCTGGGCACATAATATAGATCAATTTGTAGTTGAGTTGGGTTCAGAACAAGGTTACAGAAGATTGTCTAATTGATAGGGAAGATTCAGTCCATGGTGCGCAAACTAGTTTCTGGGTAGGTAAATATGAATACGATGGAGGGGACTGGTTGAGAAAGTTTTCATCCTTTAGTATACTTGGCCACACATGGTATTCTGACAAGTAGGGATTGTCCCTCTCTCAGCAGTCCTGTGGATATGGTGTAGTCAGTTCCTCTTGGCTCTGGTGTTGGTGTGAGCTCTCCTTCAAAGCCAGCCAAAGAACTGTAACTAGAATATTATATGACAAAATAAATTCCTTGTTCTATTAAGCCATTTTGATCGTGAATTTATCAGCAAATTTGAAGAACATTTGCTACAGTTCAGGAAGAACATATTTTGGGACATTTCTTAGTGACGAAAGCATACAATTTGAATGTAGTTAAGATCACTGGCCATTCATTGTATGTATCAAATGTAAAAAAAGTAAATAATTTTAGATGTTATTTCACAGTGATGTCAATAGAATACAAGTCAAATAAAATCTTAGGAAGTGAATAAATGACAAAGAGTAATTTAGCAACCCTTGTAGATGTTTATCTCTCTTCTTTCCATTTTAGGTCATCAAAGCTAAGCTACATGAAACATAGTGGGCCACTCAAGTGAAAAGACTTGCAAATAGAAAGGAGTCTGGCAGGAGATATTAAGGGTTGTAAAGAGAGAAGGAGAGGGGAGGAATTGTGTATTAAGTAGTGAAAATATAAATTTACTGTATTCATGTATACAGCACAAAATTAAAATATGTGTTAAAGAGAATTCTTTTTTCACAGTTCCTTAATATTTATCTTCATCTTACAAAAGACACTTGGAACAAATAAATATAAAATGATGTATGTCAATTTAGCAATGGCCAAGTACAATAATAAAATCTTCAGAACCACACTCATTCTATACACCTCCCTCCTTTTTTTATTGTTCAACATCATTTTTAATCACACTTTCAAAAGTACATTTTTCAATATTTTCTGCATGTATAATTGTATTAACATCAATAAAATATTCACTATATTTGAAATACTAATTCTATCATGTAAGAAAGAAAGTACAATTATTTTGCAGTATGTTGAATATAACAACTTTTTTCCATTCTAAATGTTTCTCCTACTTAAAAGCACTTTTTTATTATTATTATTTTCATTCATACAAACTTAACAGATGCACTGGTCCCCTCCATCCCTCCACCTCCTCCCAAACCCCCTTCTCCCCCTTCCCTCCCTTCTCTCTCCCCATCCCCCAGTACCTCCCCCCCCCCAATCGCTGGACCATCCTTTAATGTGCATGCCAAACACTCCTCTGGGTCCTCCTCTCCGATGAGTGCAAGGACCCAGGGGCATTTACCAGAATCCTTTCCTGTGTTCCCTTTAAGTTTAGGAGCACTACTGTGACTGTCAGTCCCTAGTCTCCAAGGATCCTAGTGCCTTTAGTCCATGCTAGACTTTGTGGGGTCAATAAAGTTTTGGGCATAGCGCAGATCTTGCAAAGTCCTATTATGATTGTTTTGGCCCTAACATGTGTGGAGCATCTTGTATATCATGACTCCTCCCATCCTTGTGCTCTTACAATCTTACCACCCCCTCTTCTGCAAATTTTCCTGACCTTCAGGATGGAGAGAGATTAGGCTGGCCTAGTTCCAGGTGGTTGATATAGAGTCTCTGATGTTCTGAATTATGGTTTGTTGATTTTCTTTTTTGGTTTTGCTGCTCCTACAATGCCCTTGGCTCCATCCTGATGGGTATTGGATGTCACCCCCCCAAGCCAGAGATAAAAACCTGTTAAATTAGAGTCTTGTTATAAGAGTATATTCAAATGTAGATGGGATAAAAGTAGGAGACCTTGGTGAAAGAGGGGTCAATCACCCATTTGCAAAATGGTTGTTTTCTATCTGGCAGCCTATATGCCCTCCCCTTCTGGTGAGATCATACCCATCAGTTGCAAATGATAAGTGATGTCTCATCACTTATTTTCAGTCCTTGATGGTGGCCTATTTTCTCTACTATAACATGGTCCCCTCCCTCCTTGTTTCTGGTGTGGCCCTCCTTTCCCATCACTCCTGTTTATAATCTTTACACTTACTGTAGGTATTACAGAGATTTGTTTTTGAGTGTCTATAAGTGGGTTTGGTCCTAGGATCCACCTATTAGGGAGTACATACGGCACTTAATTTTCCATGTCTGAGATACTTCACTCAATATAATTGTTTCTGATTCCATCCATTTCCTGGCAAATTGCATTAATTCATCATTTTTGATGGTTGAGTAGTACTCCATTGTATAGATGTACCACAGTTTCCTTATCCACTCGTCAACTGTTGGACATTTGGGCTGATTCCATGACTTTACTATTGTAAACAGCGCTGCTATGAACATGGTTGTGCTTCTGCTATTGAGGTAAAATTTTGCTGTATCTGGGGTTATTCCCAAAAGTGGAATAGCAGGGTCATATGGCATTTCAATCTTTAACTTCTTTAAGAATCACCAGACAGCTCACCAGAGTGGTTATGTGAGCCTACATTCCCAACAGCAATGTAGGAGCTTTCCCCTCTCTCCACATCCTCTCCAGCACTTGGCGTTGTTTGTATTGTGGATTGTTGCCATCCTGACAGGGAGGAGATGATATCTCAGGGAAGTTTTGATTTGCATTTCGCGGATGGCTAAGGATGTGGAGCATTTTCTAAGATATTTGTTAGACATTTTAATTTCGTCCTTGGTAAAGTTTCTTTTAAGTTCCAGGGCCCATTTTTTAATTGGCCCATTTGTTTCCTTGGTGTTATTTTTCTAAGTTCCTTGTGCACTCTGGATAATAGAGCTCTGTCAGATATGTGGTTAGTGAAGATTTTCTCCCATTCTGTGGGTTACCTTTGCACACGAGTTACAATCTCTTTATCTGAACACAAGCTCTTTAATTTCACAAGATCCCATCTGTTGAGTGTTGGTTGTAGTGACTGTGTTATTGGATGTCCGTTTAGGAACTGTTGGCCTAGCCCAATCAGTTCAAGGGAGTTCCCTACACTTTCAACTATGGTTTTTATAGTCTCTGGCCTTATATCGAGATCCTTGATCCATTTGGAATTAATTCTTGTGCATGGTGACAAGTGTGGGTCCACTTTTAATCTTCTGCTGTGGATATCCAGCTCTGTCAGCACCATTTGGTAAAGATACTGTTCGTTTTCCATTGGATTTTTGGGGCCCCTTTGTCAAAGATCAAATGGCTGTAATTTTGTGAGCTTATATCTGGGTCTTCAAGCCCTATCCATTGATCTGTGTATCTATTTTGGAGCCAATACCAGGCTGTTTTTATAACTATGGATTTGTAGTATAGACTAAGGTTTGGTATAGTGATACCTCCAGCTGTGTTTTTGTTACCCAGGATTGTTTTTGCTATTCTTGGTCTTTTGTGCCTCCATATGAACTTTGAGATTGTTTGGTCAACTTTTAAAGAACAGGTTTGGGATTTTAATTGGTATAGCATTGAATTTGTATATTGCCTTTGGTAGGATGGTCAATTTTATGATGTTGATGCTGCCAATCCCAGAACATGGAAGGTCTTTCCACCTTCTGGTGTCTTCTGCAATTTCTTTCTTTAGGGTTTTAAAGTTTTCATCGTAAAGGTCTCTTACTTCCTTGGTTAGGTTTAGCAAGGTATTTCATTTTTTTAGGGGATATAGTAAAGGGGATTTTTTCTCTCAAGGCTTTTCCACTTCTTTCATTTGGGCATATAAGAAGGCCACTGATATTTGTACATTTATTTTGTATCCTGCCACTCTGCTGAACTTCTGTGTTCATTCCAGGAGCATCCTGGTGGAGTTTTTGGGATTACTCAGGTATAAGATCATGTCATCTGAAAATAGAGATAACTTGACTTCTTCCTCGCCGATTTAAATCCTTTTTATATCCCTTTCTTGTCTTATGGCTTCATCTAAGACTTCAAGTACACTATTGAATAGAAGTGGTGAGAGTGGACAGCCTTGTCTAGTTTCTGATCCAAGTGGGAATGCTTCAAGTTGTTCCCTATTGAGTATAATCCTTGCTGTTGGCTTGTTGTATACAGCTTTTATTATATTGAGAAAGGTTCCTTCCATTCCAATCTTCTCTAGGGTTTTGATCATAAAGGGCTATTGGATCTTGTCAAAAGCTTGTTCTGCATATATCAAGAGTATCATGTGATCTTGAACTTTGTACTGGTTTATATGGTGTGTCGCAGTCAGCCTGCATGGTTGCTGATAAACGACCATCAAATGGCTTAAGGGAACAAGGGTTTATTCTCTTATGATTCCTGGTTACAGTTCTTAGTCCAGCTTGACGGGAGAGCACGCACCTATACCAGGGCCAAGGGAACTGGCCACACCATCACTGCATAATGGCTGAGAGATGGACAATCCTTACTGGCCAGACCAGCATGTCTGGCCACGTGAACAGAAGAAGGATGCCAATTCTCTCAACCATCTCTCTGTGATTTATCCAGGGCCTAGTCCTACCCACCATGGGTTGGACCTTCCAGATCAGCAAGACGATCTCCTTCAGGTTTGTTCTGGGCTTAACTCAACCATCAACTTTCTACAACTGTGCCCAGAGCTCAAACCCTCAACAGTCAAGTTGACACCTGTGCTTAACTATGACACTCCACCCTTGTCAACTTGACACAAAAAGAATAGCACTTGCCCCACAGATGTTAAAATATAAATACATTCCATGGACAAATTTAAAATGATCTCATTAAAACTTCAATTCCAACATTTTAAAAGTTCAAAGTTTTTAATTTTAAGAGGGTATTAAATCAGAATAAGTTAAGTACTTTAAAACAAATAAAACATTAAACAAAAGGATCTTGATACAATAAGAAACATTTAAATTAAGATCAAAGTCCAGCAAATTACCCCATCTTATACTTCAATGTCCATCTTCTATTGTTCATCATGTAATCACGGTGCCTCAAATATTCTAGGCATTCCCAGTCCCTGTTTGCAGCTCAAAGTTGTAAAAACAGAGTTCCTTGAACCAGGCTTAATCTCCTCTCATAGTAGTCCTCAGCATACATCCCATGGTTCTGCCATCTCCAACACTCTGGGTTTGCCTCTGCAGCTATAAGCTTCTCCTTCTCTTGCAGGATTCTATGCCTACCACTCGATGCCAAGCTTTTGCTGCTTTCCATGAACCCCCTCAAATCATTCACCAAAACCAGTACCACCTGGGGGACGCTGCCAGACTCCAAATGAGTTTGAAATGTAGCTTAGTCCACGTGAGCCACAGCTATACCAAGTTTTATCTGGTGATGCTGAAAAAGCCTCTCTTAGGCAGCCAAACATCCAAAGGGCAAGAAACAGTTTTAACTTTGGCTTTCGGCTCTTGAAGGAATTTGAGTTTTCAAACCATGAACTTGCCATATGGTAGTTTTCACGTCTTCCATTGTCCTAGTGCAAGTCACTAGGTTTTCCTTCACTGATACTCATTACTCCAACAGCAGCAGATATTCTGCTGCCTGCCCTTTGCACATCCAAACCTTTAAGGCTGCAAACACAGCTCTCCTCTGTCAAGCAAACCAGTCCATCTTATTTAAATTCAGCTTTACCAAAGTCCTTGTTCCCCTCATCACAAATTGGACCCAAACAATGTCTCTCAACAATTGGTCCACTAAACTCTGAAGAAAGGTATTTGTAAATCCACAAAGCGAAAATTCTCCAGCATTTCCAACTTTGTCCAGCAGAACCATTCAAAAGCCACAAAATCCACATGGTCAGATTTATCAGCAACACCCCACTACTGGTACCAAATTCTGTACAGTCAGCTTGCATGGTTGCTGATAAATGACAATCAAATGGCTTAAGGGAACGAGCGTTTATTCTCCTACAATTCCTGGTTACAGTTCTTAGTCCAGCTTGATGGGAGAGCATGCACCAACACCAGGGCCGAGGGAACTGGCCACACCATCACTGCATAATGGCTGAGAGATGGACAATCCTTATTTGCCAGACCAGCATGTCTAGCCAAGTGAACAGAAGGATGCCAATTCTCTCAACCAGCTCTCTGTGATTTATCCAGGGCCTAGTCCCACCCACCATGGGCTGGACCTTCCCCATCAGCAAGACGATCTCTTTCAGGTGCATTCTGGGCTTAACTCAACCACCAACTTTCTACAACTGTTGCCCAGAGCTCAAACCCTCAACAGTCAAGTTGACACCTGTGCTTAACTATGACATGGTGAATTACATTTATTGATTTGCATATGTTGAACCAACTTTGTGTGCCTGGGATAAAGCCTACTTGATCCCCATGGATGATCTTTTTGATATGTTTTTTAATCCGATTTGCTAAGACTTTGTTGAGAACCTTTGCATCTGTGTTCATCAGAGAAATTGGCCTGTAGTTGTCTTTTTTAAGTGTATCTTTATTAGGTCTTGGGATTAAGGAGATATTAGCTTCATAGAAGGAATTTGGTAGCGTTCCTTCCTTTGCTATTTGATGGAACAGTTTAAGGAGTATTGGTGTTATTAGCTGTTAAATGTCTGGTGGAACTCTGTGCTGAATCAATCTGGTCCAGGACATTTTTTGGTGGGAAGATTCGAGATAACTTCCTCAATTTCCTCATATGTTATAGGACTATTTAAATAATTCTCAACTTCCTGATTCAACTTAGGTAAGCTGTATTTACTTAGAAATTCATCCATCTCTTTTGTGTTGTCAAATCTCACAGTGTATAAGTTTTTGAAATATGACGTTATAATTCTCTGGATTTCTTGGTTATCATTAGTGATAACTCCATTTTCATTTCTAATTTTGTTAATTTGGGCTTTCTCTCTCTTGCTTTTGGTTAATTTAGCTAGGGGTGCATCAATCTTATTGATTTTTTCAAAAAACCAGCTTTTTGACTGGTTGATTTTCTGTATTGTTTTCCTAATCTCGATTTCGGATATTTCTCCCCTTATTTTGCTAATCTCCTCCCTTCTACTGCTTTTGGGATCAGATTGCTCTAGTTTTTCTAAAGCTTTAAACTGCATTGTTAAGTTGTTTATTTCTGATGTCTCCATTTTTTTTTTTTGATGTAGGCATTAAGAGCTATGAACTTACCTCTTAGAACAGCTTTCATTGTGTCCCAGAGATTTTGGTAAGTTGTATTTTCATTTTCGTTCACTTTCAGGAAATCTTGAATTTCCTTTTTAATTTCTTTCTGAATCCAGTTCTCATTCAGCATCATAGTGTTAAGTTTCCAGGAGTTAGTGTATTATCTCTTGTTTGTTGTGTTGTGGATGTCCAGCTTTAGGCCGTGGTGGTCTGATAGGGCACAGGCTAGAATTTCAACTTTTTTGTATATGTGTAGATTCGTTCTGTGGCCCAATATGTGATCTATTTTGGAGAAAGTTCCATGTGCTGCTGAGAAAAATGTGTATTCTTTGGTACGTGGATGAAAAGTTCGATAGAGATCTGCAAGGTCCATTTCTTTAAGGGTTTGATTAAGTTCCAAAGTGTCCCTGTTAAGCTTTTGACCTGTTGATCTATCCCATGTTGAGAGGGCGGTGTTGAAATCCCCAAGAATTATCTTTTGGGGGTTGATTTCTCCCTTTAGACGCTGTAGGATTTTCTTAATGAATGTGGAGGGGCCCATATTGCTTGCATATATGTTTAGTATTGTGAAGTCTTCCTGGTGAATTGTACCTGTCACTAAAATGTAATATCCATCTGTGTCTCATATGATTTTTTTGGGTTTGAAGTCCACGTTGTCCGACAGCATAATAGCTACCCCTGCCTGTTTCCTAGTTCCATTAGCTTGCAGAATTTTGGACCAGCCTTTCATTTTTAGGATGTGCCTATCTTTTGTGTTGAGATGAATTTCCTGAAGGCAGCAGATTGATGGTTTGTGATTTTTAATCCAAGTTTGTAATCTGTGTCTCTTAATCAGTGAGTTAATACCATTGACATTTAAAGTTATAATGCAGAAATTCTTTTTAATTCTGGACATTTTTTTATGTTTAGTGGATTTTGTAACGTTATTGTTTTACATTTATATTTTTGTGGTATCATACTTCCCTTCTGTCTTCTTGGATACGCTTGTTCTTTTCTTCAAGTTTGCGTATCATTTCTAGCATTTTTTGAAGGACTGGTTTGGTAGACAGGTGTCCCTTCAAGTTGTCTTTGTGCTGGAAAACTTTTCTTTCTCCCTCAGTCATGACAGATAGTTTTGCCGGGTATATCAGTCTGGGTTGGCATTTTTGCTCATTTAATACTTGAAGTATGTCTCTCCAAGCTCTTCTTGCTTTTACTGTTTCCATTGAGAAGCCATTTGTTATTTTAATAGGTTTACCTTTAAAAGTGACTTGCTTTTATTCTCTTGAAGCTCTCAGCACCTTTTCTTTGTCTTGAATGTGGAGTGTTTTGACTGTTATTTGCCGTGGAGATTTTCTATTTTGGTCATATCTGTTTGGAGTGAGAAATGCCTCTTGTATTTGGATGGGCCTCTCATTCTTCAGTTGAGGGAAGTTTTCATTTACGATAATTTGAAAAATTTCCTCAGGTGTGGTATTTTGAGATTCTTGCTCTGGTATTCCATGAATGCGCATGTTAGGCTTCTTCAGGGTGTCCCATATCTCTTAAATGTTCCTCTTAAGTATCTTTTTGGCTTTAACAATCTCTACCATTGAGCTGGTTAATTCTCCCACTTTGTCTTCAAGATCTGAAACTCTATTTTCTGCTTCGTTAGTTCTGCTGATGAGACTCTCTGTTGAGATTTTGGTTGAAGATAGCTTGTCTTTTAGTTCAATTTTAAACTCTGCCTGAGACTGTTTTAACTGCTCTATGCCTATTTTTGTTTCTTGAACTGTTTTTCTGAACTCCTCCAAGTGCCTGTTGTGTTCCTGTTCAAAGTGGTTGATGCAGTTGTTTAACTCCTCTTGGATTTCCTCTTTCATAGTATTAATCATGGTAATGATCATTCTTTGAAAGTCGCTGTCTTGGGTCTGGCTTTCTTGGCTGTTTTCTGTGAATTTCTTCTGGTTGGAATCCATCATTAAGGGGTTAATTCTTTCATTGGGAGATTGGTCTTCTTGGGTTTTGTTTCCAATGGATCCGCACTTTGATTTGGGCATTGTTGTTTTGTCTTCTAGGGCTTTTCAGTTTCTGTGTGTTTTTGACTGATTTAATTGGTATTACTACACTTGGGCAATTATTACTAGTGCTTGCCTTGAGGTTGGGTATGTTTGTCTTTTGTTTTTGTTATTTCCTAGTTGAGGCTGTTAGGCTATCAGTACATCAGTTAAGTCAGTTTAAGTAGACAAGGAGTGAATATTAGAATGGTAGTGCACTTTTACCATGTAGTATCTTGGTGATATGTGAGGGTGAGTGGTATGATCCCTTGAGTTGTATATGTTTTGGGGTGGCTTTATGGAAAAGTTAATCTATAGTGATTAATATTAGAAAGGAACAGTAAGATAAAAAAAGGAGGTTTACTTATCTTTGGGCTGGATGTGAAGAATCTCTCCCATGTGATAGGATAATTGTAAGGTTTACAGATGTACGGCCTTTGACCCTTAGAACTTTGCTTGAGTTTCCTTTGGACTCTATTGAATTCTGAGTAGCAGTGTGTCTTCTGTAGACCATGTGCGTGGGTCCCCGGTGGGCCAGAGAGGCAAGAGAGGCTGATGTTGATAGCAGAATTCTTCACCCTGGACCTGGGACTTGGCCTAGTGGCCCACCCAACCTCCAGAGATGGAGGAAAGCGAGCTCGTCCTGTCCAGTTGGGTGGACAGGCAGGTGGGAGGGAGAAAGGGGCCTGGGGCCTGGGGCGTGGCCCAGGCCAAAACTGAACAGGGGCTCCCTGGGCGGGGCTGGGCGGGGACTCACCTGGAGGCCTGGTGGAGCAGGGGGGGGGGAGAGCGGGCAGCGCGGTAAGGCCGACCTGTTTGGTCAATTTCTTTAAAGAATTGCTTCGGGAGTTTGATTGGTACAACACTGAATCTGTATATCGCTTTTAGTAGAATGGTCATTTTTATGATATTGATTCTGCCGATCCAGGGTTATAGGAGGTCTTTCCACCTTCTGGTGTCTTCTGTAATTTCTTTCTTTAGGGTTTTAAAGTTTTTATTATAAAGGGCTCTCATTTCTTTAGTTAGATTTATACAGAGGTATTTTATTTTTTAAGGGCTGTATATAGTAAATGGGATTGTTTCTCTTAGGACTTTTTCACTTTTTTCCTCCTTGGTGTATAGGAAAGCCACTGATCTTTGCACATTTAAAAAAATATTATTTTTTATAAAATAGATTCGAGATACTCCATACAAGTCAGGGCTGAAGCAGCTAGGATACAGCCACAATGTGGTTGGACTTTACCTGACCTGCACAATGGCTGTCAGCGGCTCCTCAAAGTCTAGCACAGATCACAGGGAAGAAGGCTTCAGGCAGTAGAATCCTTAGAGGCAAGGGTGAAACAGTCATAATTTCCATGCTAGCGGGCAGCCCAAATTATGCCACTGAGTCCTGAATCCTCACTAAGGTAGAGGACTCACAGGGAGATTCAACGCCCACATAAATGTATGCTCTGGGGGAAGGGAGGGAGGAAAGGGGAGGCACTATGAGAGGGGAGATAGGGGGTGAGAGGGAGAGTACAATGGGGGATGAGCTTGTATGATTACTCAAAAATAAAAGGTATAATAAAAAAGAAATTAAACCTTCCCTTGCCATGACCAAGAACGCATGTTCAGCACTGTAAATCAGTCTAAATAACAATTGGCAGGTCAGGCTAATCTCTCCCCATCCTGAAGCTCAGGGAAATTTGCAGAAGAGGGGGCGGTAAGATTGTAAGAGCACAAGGATGGAAGGAGCAATGATATGCAAGATACTCCACACAAGTTAGGGCCGAAGCAACCAAAACTGGACTTTGCATGCTCTGCGCAATGTCCAACACATTATTGACCCCACAAAGTCTAGCATTTGCTAAAGGCACCAAGATCCTTGGAGGCAAGGGATTGACAGCCACAGTAGCATTCCTATGCTCAAGGGGAACACAGGAAAGGTTCAGGGAAATGCCACTGGGTCCTTGTACATCATCGGAGAGAAGGGCCCAGAGGAGAGTCTGGCATGCACATTAAAGAATTCTCTGGGAATTGGGGGGGAGGCACTGGGGGATGGGGAGGAAGGGGTGAGGGGAGGGGGAGCAGGGGGGTTGAGGGGAGGAGGAAGGAGGGAGGGAACCGGTGTACCTACTAAGTTTGTATGAGCAGAAATAATAAAAAATTTAAAAAGAAACAATTGGCAGGGTAAAAACTGACAGTAGACAGGATCAGATGCCTCAATACTAATCATAAACACCTAGGAGTAAACCCCATGTAAACATCTCTCATTTTATCGTTAGGTGCGAAAAGATCTCAATACTCAAGTAAGAGACAGTCTACTGCAACGGAAGAGCAGTGAAATAAACAACAACCAGATGCAGAGTCTCAGGAAATCTTTAAGAAGAGGGGGCAGTAAGATTGTAAGAGCCTAAAGATGGGGAGATCCACTGCTGACAAAGACATTGCACTCAAGACAAGGTCGTTGCATCCAGGAACTCACTGCAATGAGACTTAGCAGAACTGCACCAGCTGACATGTCAACATCCCTCTAGACAAGTGAGGATTTAGGAGATACAATTGTATATAGCGGTAACTTTAGGGGTTAAGGCTAGACATGTGAGGGAGAGTGACCTATCAGTGAATCTACCCAAGGAAGTGCCATTTAGTCTACCAGAGAGGCCTCTGCCCCCACTAGAGCAGATAATCCAAAGGGAACCCTGGGGCCCACAGAAGCAGACAGACAGGAGGGTGGAAGGTAGTAGGAGGGATTAGTGAAGAAAGGAAAGGGTGTGAAAGGGAGTGGAGAGAGAAGGGAGGTGGAACAGACAACCACTCATTATGTTTGTACAATTGGAAAAATAAAGAACATAAAAATTGCAAAGGCAATATAGCTAATAAGAAATCTAAAAAAGAGATAAAAATATTAAAAATTCAAAATAAAGAGGAAATCATGAAATTTACAAACAAATGGATGGAGCATGAAAAAGAATCTTACAAGTAAGGTAACTCAGTCTCAGAAAGACAAATTAATATTTTTAAAGGACTCCTTATAACTTTTGAAATAAAATGAAACTTTCCCCTTTGGAGACGTAAATCTTTCTTCCCCTCATTAGTACCTGCACAGACACAGAACTGACAAAAAATTTTCCTCTCTGCAATTCTCTCAAGGGAACATAAAGGGATGGAACTCAGAAAGACAATTTATTTAATTAGGAGCTCTGGTAATTCAATGATGGAAATGCCAGAAACTTTAAACATGGCTCAGTTACCCCTCACTCGTAATTGTATGATTCTGATCTCCATGACAGCCCATATGGGCTTCCTGGGGACAGATTGTGAAAGGAGAAAGCTTCACTGTTAGATGTCTGTGTGCCCTGTCCAAAGCAAATGGATTAAAAGGTAAAATAATAAACAACGGGGAAGTGAGTGCTGGACTTAGCCTCTGAAATAACCAGAATGAGAATTTACTTGAGTCACTTGATCTCTAAAGATGAAATCTTTGTTGTTTGGGTTTTTTTCTGTTTGTTTATTTGTTTTTAGTTTTCACACATTCCACTCCTTTTCAGCGTTTATTCTGCCTTCTCTTCTCACTCTTTGTCATCTGTAGCCTCGAACCAACAGAGCTATTTTCTGCAGGATCTCAAACTCCTCTTTAATATTCCCTGTCAAACACAGTCTCCTTCAAGACTTTCTTCATCTAGTAATTTATTCACAAAGTAATATTTATTAAGAATGCAGTTATTGATGAGACTCAATACCAGTGATGCTTCTTTGTTCCTATTAATGATCCCTTCAAATGTTCAAAAAAATAACATATGGTTCAAGTTGGAGGAGTTTGCTTTAATATACTAATGAATTCAAGACATTCTAATGTTAATATCCTGTTAAATGTGGTTTTGAAATAATCATTCTTTATTGCATTAAGAACTTGGTCTTGAATTTTTTTATCTATTGAAATGTTTGGGCATGAATAGTTAGCCCAAAAATATTTGTTAAATTTTCACAACTACACTTTTTCTACTTGTAATTGTGGTTCTGGTTTATAAACATTGACATATTACTGTGGTGATTATATTAGCTAACATCCTTATGTTAATTGGGCTTCTGGTGCTACAATCACTACTATTGTTCATCATGTTATCCTTTTTTAAAAAAACTAAGCTATGCATTTTATTTAAATATACTACTCAGTTTTCCATCTGTATTTAGGTATGTGATAGATTGAGTTCTACTTTGGCTATATACTTGATATCTTTGTCCAAATTTTTTTACTATATACTTATTTGTATTTAATAGGCACTGAAAATATAACAGACCCAAATAATCCTTTGTTAAAGAAAGTGGTGAAATAAAACTGTCATAGTTTCAGACTTGAAAATTAACCAGAGCTTGTCAACCTGAAAGAGCAGAAGAATATTAAGGAAGAATAGGGAAGTATCACTACTGTGACCCACAGACAATGTCCTTCCTGACACCCAATATCTGCTTTCTACCAATGGTCTCTCAAAATTCCTCTTAAATCAATTCATGCTGATATACAACTAATAGATGGTAGAGAGATGATTGATCATTGATAGAGATAAAAGATTGATACATGATTGATTCAATAGATATAAATAGATATAAATGATAGAGATGAGATAGATATACAATAGAAATAGATCAGATAGGTATAGATAGATGATAGGCTGATAGAAGATTCATTAGATAAATGGATATAAATAGCTATAGATAGACATGATGGGTTTTTAGAAAGATGATAGATCAGATAGATAACTGATAATAAATGATAGATCAATAGATGTCAATACATAGATGATAGATATGATAGATTGACAAATGATAAATATTAGATAGATGGATGGATGGATAGATAGATAGATAGATAGATAGATAGATAGATAGATAGATAGATAGATAGATAGATAGATAGATATAGACAGACTATAGATAGAAGATAGGTGGCTATACAGAAGAGATATAAAGATGATACATTGATATATAAGAAAGAAAGAAAGAAAGAAAGAAAGAAAGAAAGAAAGAAAGAAAGAAAGAAAGAAAGAAAGAAGCTGTTACATTGAGAGAACAGATGATTAATAAATGGATATACATACATACATGACAAGATGTATATAACAAATGCCAATTCTCTCTGCGATGCTTCTTCATCCTTGCCTTCTGTTATTAACAGTTATGCACTATTCCGCTTCAGCTAAACTATTTCTCTACTAGACAGAAGCTTTCTTATCTACTTTTTCCACAATAACTTAGTGTTCAACAATGTTTTCTCTAACCCAAATGAGTTTCCATCAAGTAAACATTAGTAATAATGTTTCTTAATCGTGAAAATCCCAAATAAGTGCTTTCAATAATCACATTTGTTCTTTCGCAAATGTGATTTCAATAATCACATTTTTAGATAATTTCCTTCATAGGAGCCTTGAGAATCAAAGGCACATTTTATCTATTAAATTTGATTTAAATAAAATACAAGCCCACTCAAGAACATGAATATTTGAATATATACTCTCACATATGAATTTTATTTTATTGTTTTATTTTATTTATTAATGTTATCTATTTTATTTGATGGACCTATCAAGGGCTGGGGAGATGGCTCAGTAGTTAAAACACTTGCCATGCAAGCAACAGACCTGGAGTTCACATCCCCAGAGTCCACATAAAAAAGAAAGCCAGTCATATGTGGTGGCTCACCTTTCACTCCAGCCCTGGAAGCTGAAAACCGGTGATCCCCAGAGCAAGTTGGCTAGCCAGACTAGCTCTATAGGTGAACTCTGGATTTAGTTAGAAATTCAGCTTTGAAAGAATAAGGTGGAAGAGCCATTGAAGATGATTCCTGATAGCACACTCAGAATTCCACAGCCATGCACACACATATATACACACATGCATCTCATATGCACATGTGCATGAAAGTGGAAACTAGACAAAAATAACTGCTGTAGTCAATCAAGAGATAACAGACCTGTCAAATTTCTGATCATCACCATTTTATCTTTAGTGAAGACTCCAGTGTAAACATATGCTGACAAATGACAGACATGCAGAAGATATTTACAAACATGCTCAGAAAAAAGTTTACATTCACGAAATATCAATGTTCAATGTTACAGGAACTACAATATATCAACTACAACACAACCTCGCTTAACTTTTCAACCCTATCATACAGTGAGTATTTTACTACTGCTGCTGAAATAGGTGAAGTATTTGTACCTAATGTAGTCTACATTTGTGCTTAAAGGATTTTATCTTTTTTTTACATTTTTTATTATTATGTCAGCTCACACAAACTTAATAAGTACACCAGTTCCCTCCCTCCCTCCTCCTCCCCCTGAACCCCCTGCTCCCCCTCCCCTCATCCCTCCCTCCCCATCCCTCAGTGCCTCCCGCCCCAATTCCCAGAGAGTCCTTTCTTGTGCATGCCTGATTCTCCTCTGAGCCCTCCTCTCTGATGACGTACAAGGACCCAGTGGCCATTCCTTGAACCCTTTCCTGTGTTCCCCTTAAGTATAGGAACACTGCTGTGGCTGCCAATCCCTTGCCTCCAAGGATCTTGGTGCCTTTAGCAGATGCTAGACTTTGTGAGGTCGATAGTGTGTTGGACATTGCTCAGGGCATGCAAAGTCCAATTATGATTGCTTCGGCCCTAACTTATGTGGAGTATCTTGCAAATCATTGCTCCTCCCATCCTTTTGCTCTTACACTCTTACCGCCCCCTTTTCGGCAAATTTCCCTGAGCTTCAGGATGGGGAGAGATTAGGCTGGCCTAGTTCTAGGTGGTTGATATAGAGTCTCTGAAAATCTTATTTGCATAGTGATGCTCTTCCACCAAATGATAATAAAATCAGAAAATTTACTATTGTAGGCTTCTATCTTTAAAAATAGTATGAGTATAAAATGTTACACTTTGAATGATCAACTCAAGTGCTTGATTTATTATATATTTATCATTTATTTATTGTTTGTATGTGTGCTCCTGAGAGAGAGAAATAAAGAAAGCAAGACAGGCATAGAGAGAGCTAGAACCAGTGCATATGAAGGTCAGAGAATAACTTTTTGGAGTTCATACTCTCCTTTCACCTGCTAGTCTCCAGAAATTGAACTCAAATCTTTGGACTCACATGGCAAGTGCTTTTTCCCAGTGAGTCATCTGACTGGTTCGAGTTGTTGATATTTGGTGGGGCTTTAGGAAGGAAGACATTGATTGGCAACAGCTTTGTGAAATCCTGCTGAGGTCACTGAACATCAAAAAAGACAAGGTTTGTTGAGACTATTGTAGTTGTGAAGTGAAATGTTTATATTGTTTTAAATTTTCTTATATTTTTACCTTGTGGGTGATACTTGAGTAAAGAAAAAGTGTAATTTTTACAGCTGCGACATTTCCAAGTCAAGGTTATTTCTTCGTATTACTATTGGTATACTAAAAAATGAAAATTTTTAAAAAATCAATTTCTATGTCAGAGAGTAGTCACTGTTCATGTCAGGTCTGTGATACCCAAATACACTGTCTACTTCCATCAGACCTCTGCATTAGATGGCCTAAAAACACTTTGTCATGGAACAGAAAAGATCCCATCAGTTATACCTGCCACCCTGAGGGACTGCATGGAACTGGTGTTAGACAAAAGAGAGGGAAGCCTCTATGTTTTACAGTCTACCCACTAGTGGTTCATTTATACCCTGACAGGTGCCCAAGCACTAACTAGTGCAGGCATCTTAGAGGTAACCCAGTCACACGTGTAGAGAGACATGAGAGAGAGAGGAAAATGGGCAGAACGAGAACAGAAAAGATGGGAAGAGCTACAGGGTGGGAGTAGGTAATAAGCAATGAAAACACATAAATCCATTGTTAATACAATTCAAAAAATTAAGTAAGTAAAAATTTCTTAAAAAGAATTCAATTCAAGGTCCCTTCTGATATTTGGTAAAGTTGTGTAAGCAAAATATTGCTCCCAAAGGACATAGATGTTAATTATGAAGATTGCTTACTGTGTTTACTATTGTGTGCAAGAGCATTTTTAAAGCTCATAACAAGGAAATAGTAACATTCAGAAGGAAAAAGTAAGTTTTGTGAGCTGTTACATCATCAATAAGAGTCAAATCAGGAAGTAAAGATGGATTGGGTCATAAATCCTTATTTTATCACTATAGTAGAGCTATTGGAAATGAAGAAATGTGGGGAATATTCTAAAGGTAATTAATTCACTGTATTAATGGATGAAACTGCCAAAGTGTAAAGCATATATATTAGAGAATTTAAACACTAAAACATGAAAGAAATACCTTTAATATTATGTCATACTCATAACAAAAAGAAAAAGAGTTTATGATCACAAATTAAGAGGAAATACAAAGAAATGAGCCCACATAAATGAAAGAGAGATCCCCAGGAAATTTAATAAAAGTATTCAAAATTATGAACATTTTAAAAGTGAAATAGTGCTGAGTTGGGTGGAAAACTGGTGACAGGAAGGAATGAAGCAGGGAGAAGAGCAGCCTTCTAAAGGTGTGAGAATGGACTGAAAACCATGTGAGGTTCACAGCGATGTTTTCTGAATGTCTGCTTCTTCCTCTAGGAGAAAAGCCACTGATATGGAAGAAGAAAACTACACAGAAACCTCACAATTCATCCTTCTGGGTCTCTCTAAAGATCCTGGTTTTCAGCCCATCCTGTTCGGGATGTTCCTGTCCATGTACCTGATTGCAATACTTGGGAACCTGCTCATCATCCTGGCTGTCAGCTGTGACTCTCACCTCCACACCCCCATGTACTTCTTCCTCTCCAACCTGTCCTTTGTGGACATCTTTTTCACATCCACCACAGTCCCGAATATGCTGGTGAACATCCAGACACAGAACAAAAATGTCTCCTACAGAGGGTGCCTCACCCAAGTGTACTTTTTCATGGTTTTTGCTGGGATGGATAATTTACTACTGACTGTGATGGCCTTTGACCGCTTTGTGGCCATCTGCTACCCACTGAACTACACGATCATCATGAACCCACATTTCTGCAATGTCCTGGTTCTGATATCATGGGTCATCATTCTCTCAGTCTCCCTTATTCATATTCTAATGATGAAACGACTCACCTTCTCCATAGGTACCAAGATTCCCCATTTCTTCTGTGACTTGGCTCAGGTCCTCGAAGTGGCCAGCTCTGATACTCTGGTCAATAACATCTTATTATATGTGGCTACCTCCCTGCTGGCTGTGTTTCCTGCCACTGGGATCCTCTTCTCTTACTCTCAGATTGTCTCCTCCTTGCTGAGCATGTCATCCAGTGTGAGCAAGTACAAAGCCTTTTCCACCTGTGGCTCTCATCTCTGTGTGGTCTGCTTGTTCTATGGAACAGCACTTGGGGTTTATCTCAGTTCTGCAGTAACCCATTCTTCCCGTGGAAGCACCATTGCTTCATTGATGTACACTGTGGTCACCCCCATGCTGAACCCCTTTATCTACAGCCTGAGGAACAAGGATGTAAAGGGCTCGCTGGCAAGTCTCAGTAGAGCCATCTCTTGTCCTTGATGGATCAGAGAACAAAGAACTAAATAGACATTGCAGCTCCTAAGACTGATGTTATGGGTGTTAATATTCTTTTTAATTTGTCCAGAACACTTGCTGCTTCTGTTCTGAAAGCATTGTTACTTTATTTTAATATGTTTGTATGTATTTCCCCTCAACCATCTCTATACTCATTCCTTGTAAAATATTCTTTTCTCTAGGTGGCCTTCATTGCTTTCATTTTGGTCAATTTTTACATGCTTTTTAAGATTTACAATCTGTGAGCTGGAGAGGTGACTCAGGGGTTAAGCCTCTGCCTTACAGGCGGAAGGTCCTGAGTTCAGATCCTAGACCCCATATATAGATGCTGGGTGGAAGCAGGGGCGGCCTGCGTTTCTGGTCCTGGTAGGGCAGAGCCTGTGAATCCTGAGGCAGAGTAAACAAGGAGGAGGTGGAGGTGCTCCATGGTGGTTCCCGAATTTGCCCGTGGTTCTACACACACATACATACACACGCGCGCACACACGCACAATTGAATAAATAATAATAATAAAAAGATTTACAATCTGACATTGAAACAATTATAGCAAAATGCTGAGTTGATGGTTGAATGCCCAAAAACTTGAACATTTAAATTGTGCCCACACCTACCTTTTCTTTCCTGTTTTCTGTAAGAACAATGGTTGAACTTTCAACATGAAAGTTATGATCTAGTTTTGAATGCTGGTTTGCTCAAATTCTTCAGAGTGGTATGGTGCTTAGGAAAAAGATTGTTTCCTTGTTCTCTTAACTCCGTGATGGACTTCTATCCCTCTGAAACTGTAAGCCAAAATAATAAACCTTTCTCCCTAAAGTTGCTTGGTTCAGAGTTTTTTTATCACAGGAACAGAAGAGTCCCTGGAACTCTCTCTCATTCTCTCCTTTTTTTTTCTTTTTGTCTGTTTTATTGTTTTATGCCAATTTTGTCTATTGTTTTCTGTGTCTGGGTAATGCCTTACTGTATGTATATACTACAAGCAGATTGTCTTTTTATCTACTGATGGGTATCTGGATGATATACATGTTTTGTCCATCATGAATAAAGTTCATATGGCTATACAAGCAAATCTATTTGATTGGATATACTTACGTGATTCATAATTACTTTTCAAAAAATAAAAGGCAACATACATGACAGCAGTCCCATAGAATATTATAGCCATCTTACATTTAAAAGTCTACTCTATGATGTTCACTTACATTGGCTAACAGTGAATTTCTCAGAACTTTTCTTATTTTTAAGTAACCCATGACTCTACAGTTTGCAAATATTTGTTTATTTTTGAAAATGGGAAAATTAAGATATATAATAGTTGTATATTTGACTATTGAAGGTATTGACAAGTTATTTTCATAAAATCTATTTGCAAATATTTATTATTTTTGGAAATGGGAAAACTGGAATATATACTAGTTGTATAGTTAACTCTTAAAGGTATTGACAACTTATTTTCATAAAATCTGGCACCCCTTATATTTTATTTTTTTCACAGAGGCTTTTAGGTTTATTGTGCAGAATAGATGGTGATAACCCACTAGAGAAATATTTCCAACAAGCAAGCCATACCAAGTACAATCATAGACAGCAATTCTACATGAAGAACAAAGAGTAAAGTTAGAAGACACTCAAAGGAACAGGGAGAAAGTCAGCTGCAATCAAACATCTTTTCTCCTGAAAACATACCTAAATGGCAGAAAAGTTAAATGTCAAGTCTTACGTGGCTGGGACCAACCACAGCAAAGAACAGTACAATAAAATTTATCTCCCTGCCCACCCGCCCGCCCTCCTGGAACAGGACTCCCTCACAGTCCTTCATCCCAGGTAAGTTCCACCATCACCCAGGTCCCCACTCATCCCAGCTCCTCCCACCAGCCAGCCTGAGCAACACCCAGGCGGCCTCAGGTTTGCCTGGGCCACGCCCCAGGTCCCAACCCCTTTGTCCTGCCCGCCTGGACTCCCATGTGGTCCCCCATCCCAGTCAGTCAGAGCAGGTGGTGCTCCAGGCTGGGGAGGACCCCAGGGCCACACCCCAGGTCCCTAGGTTAATTGTGCCGGATTCTATTTCCTCTGCCCTTTCCCCGCCCAGGATACTTGGGCAGTCCAGTGAGGACACACTGCGCTCCAGTCTAGTGAAGAAACACTACCCCACAGTCCAGTAAGGACACACTGTGCCCCAGTCCAGGAAGGACACACTGCTCTTCAGAATTCGACAGAGTCCAAAGAAGACACAAGCAAAGCTCTAGGGGATAAAGGCCACACATCTGAAATCCTCTAAATTCATTGTATTGCATGGGAGAGATTCTCCATATCCAGCCCAAAGACAAGCAAACATCTTGTTCCTTTCAATTATTAGTTATGTAGAGTAACTTTTCATATAGCCACCCCCAAAACATATACAACTTCAGGGACTATACCACTCACCTCACATATCACCAAAGTATTAAATCATAAAAGTTTACACCACTATAATATTCACCCCCTGTATACCTCCTTACTAACTGTCTAACAGCCTCATCTAGGAGATAACAGTAATAACAAGCGTAACCAATACCAAGGCAAACACTAGTAATAACTGCCCAAGAGTAGTGATACCAACTAATTCAGTTCAGTCAAAAACACTCAGAAATTGAAAGAAGGTCTTAAGAGATAAAATGAAAATGCTCAAGTCAAAGTGCAAATCCATGAGAAACAAAACCCAAGAAAACAAATCTCCCACTGAAAGAATTAACCCCATAATGATAGACTCCAACCAGAACAAATCCACAGAAAATACCAAGAAAGCTTGACACAAGATAACGACTTTCAAAGTATGATCATTTCCATAATAAATACTATGAAAGAGGAAATCTGGGAGGAGTTAAATAACAACATCAACCACTTTGGAGAGGAACACAACAGACACTTGGAGAAGCTGAGAAAAAGAGTTCAAGAAACAAAAATAGGCATAGAACAGTTAAAACAGACTCAAGCAGAGTTTAAAACTGAACTAAAAGATAAGTTATCCTCAACCCAGAACTCAAGAGAGTCTTATCGGCAGAACAAACGAAGCAGAAAATAGAATTTCAGACCTTGAAGACAAAGTGGAAGTATTAACCAGCTCAATGGAAAAGATTGTTAAAGCCAAAAAGATACTTGAGAGAAATATTCAAGAGTTATGGGACAACCCTGAAGAAGCCTAACATGCACTTTCATGGAATACCAGAGAAAGGATCCCAAAATACCACACCTGAGAAAATTTTTCAAATTACCATAAATGAAAACTTCCCTCATCTAAAGAATGAGAGCCCCATCCATATAATAGAGGCATTCCACAGGCACAGCCCAAACAGAAACAAAATCCAACAGCCTTTTATGATCAAAACCCTAGACAGTTGGGATGGAAGGAACCAATATGATAAAAGGTATATACAACAAGCCTACAGCAAGGATTTTACTAAATGGGGAAAAACTTGAGCCATTCCCGCTTCGATCAGGAACTAGACAAGGCTGTCCACTCTCACTACTTCTATTCAATATTGTACTTGTACTGTCTTAGATGAAGCCATAAGACAAGAAAGGGACATAAAAGGGATTCAAATAGGCAAGGAAGAATTCAAGTTATCTCTATTTGCAAATGCCACGATCTTTTTTTTTTTTAAACATGTAGATACATATATGTGTATTCTTTTTTTTTTTCATTTTGCTGTTTTCTTTATTTTCAGTTTTTCTTTTTTTTTTCTAAATTTTTTTTATTAAAAATTTAATTATACATTTTAAAATTTTTTACCAGTTCCCTCCCTCCCACCTCCTCCCCCTCCCCTTCCCCCAGTGCCTCCCCCCCAAGTCCCAGAGAGTCCTTTATTGTGTACGCCTAACTCTCCATTGGGTCCTCCTCTCCGATGACATATAAGGACCCAGTGGCATTTCCATAAGCCCTTTCTCTTGTTCCCCTTAAGCATTAGATCACTACTATGGCTGTCAATCCCTTGCCTCCAGGGGTCTCGGTGCCCTTAACAGATGCTAGACTTTATGAGGGCAACAGTGCGCTGGACATTGCGCAGGGCATGCAAAGTCCCATTATGATTGCTTTGGCCCCAACTATTGTTGAGAATCTTGCAAATCGTTGCTCCTCCCATCCTTTTGCTCTTACAATCTTACCGCCCCCTCTTCCGCAAATGTCCCTGAGCTCCAGGATGGGGATAGATTAGGCTGTCCTAGTTCTATGTGATTGATATAGAGTCTCTGAAGTTCTGGATTGTGGTTTGTTGATTTTCTTTTGCAGTTTTGCTGCTCCTGCAATTCCCTTCACTCCATTCTGCTGGGCACTGTATGTCACCCCCTGGCCAGAGACAAAAAGCTGTTAAACTGGAGTCTTGTAATAGCACATTCAAGGGTAGATGTAATAAGAGTAGGAAACCTCACTGAGGGAGGGGTCCATCACCCATTTGCAAAATGATTACTTTTTATCTGCTAGACTATATGCCCTCCCCTTCTGGTGAGATCAGGAAAGAACGTCTGTGAACTTAACCAGGTTTCTCATTACTTACTTGCAGACCTTGATGGAGGCCTATTTTCTCTGCTGTTACATGGTCTCCTCTCTCCTTGTTTCTGGTGTGGCCCTCCTAACCCATCTCTCTTGTTCATAATCCTTGCAATTTCTGTGTTACATAGGTTTACTTTTGAGTGTCTCAATGTGGGCTGGGTGAGTTTGGTACTAGGAGCCACCTATTAGGGAGTACATACGGCGCTTAATTTTCTGGGTTTGGGATACTTCACTTAATATAATTCTTTCTAATGACATCCATTTCCCAGCAAATTCCAGTAATTCATCATTTTTGATGGCTGAGTAGTACTCCATTGTATAGATGTACCACAGTTTCCTTATCCACTCGTCAACTGTTGGACATTTAGGTTGATTCCATGACTTTGCTATTGTAAACAGTGCTGCTATGAACATGGTCGAGCTTGTGCTATTGAGGCGAACCTCTGCTGCATGGGGGGTTATTCCTAAAAGTGGGATAGCAGGGTCATACGGCATTTCAATCTTTAATTTCTTTAAGAATCTCCAGACGGCTCGCCAGAGTGGCTGTATGAGCCTGCATTCCCACCAACAATGTAGGAGAGTTCCCCTCTCTCCACATCCTCTTCAGCATTTGTCGTTGTTTGTATTGTGGATTTTTGCCATCCTGACCGGGGTGAGATGATATCTCAGGGAAGTTTTGATTTGCATTTCCCTGATGGCGAAGGAAGTGGAGCATTTTTTAAGATAATTGTTAGACATTTTAATTTCATCCCTGGTAAAGTTTCTTTGAAGTTCCAGGGCCAATTTTTTAATTGGGCCAGTGTTTTCCTTGGAGTTTAATTTTCTAAGTTCTTTGTGCACTCTGGACAGTAGAGCTCTGTCAGATATGTGGTTAGTGAAGATTTTCTCCCATTCTGTGGGTTGCCTTTGAGCTCGTGTGACAATCTCTTTATCTGAACAGAAGCTCTTTAATTTCACAAGATCCCAACTGTTGAGAGTTGGTAGCAGTGATTGTGCCATTGGATGTCTGTTTAGGAAGTGTTGGCCTAGCCCAATCAGCTCGAGGGAGTTCCCTATCCTTTCAACTATGGTTTTTAAAGTCTCTGGCCTGATATCAAGGTCCTTGATCCATTTGGAATTAAGTCTTGTACATGGTGACAAGTACGGGTCCAGCTTTAATCTTCTGCATGTGGAGATCCAGTTTTGCCAGCACCATTTGTTGAAGATGCTGTCATTTTTCCATTGGATTCTTTGGGCCACTTTGTCAAAGACCAAATGGCTGTAACTTTGTGGGCTTACATCTGGGTCTTCAATCCTTATCCATTGATCTGTGTGTCTATTTTGGAGCCAGTACCAGGCTGTCTTTATAACTATGGATTTGTAGTATAGACTTAGGTTTGGTATGGTAATACCTCCAGCTGTGTTTTTGTTACTCAGGATTGTTTTTGCAATCCTGGGTCTTTTGTGCCTCCATATGAACTTTGAGATTGTTTGGTCAACTTCCTTGAAGAATTGCTATGGGATTTTGATTGGTATAGCATTGAATCTGTATATTGCCTTTGGTAGGATGGTCATTTTTACAATGTTGATTCTACCAATCCAGGAACAAGGGAGGTCTTTCCACCTTCTGGTGTATTCTGCAATTTCTTTCGTTAGGGTTTTAAAGTTTTCATTGTAAAGGTCTTTTACCTCCTTAGTTAGGTTTATACCAAGGTATTTCATTTTTTTAGGGGTTATAGTAAATGGCATGGTTTCTCTCAAGGCTTTTTCACTTCTTTCATTCTGGGCATATAGGAAGGCCTCTGATTTTTGCACATTTATTTTGTATCCTGCCACCCTGCTGAACTTCTCAATTAGTTCCAGGAGCTTCCTGGTGGAGTTTTTGGGATCCCTCAGGTATAAGATCATGTCATCTGCAAATAGGGATAGCTTGATTTCTTCCTTGCTGATTTGAATCCCTCTTATGTACCTTTCTTGTCTTATGGCTTCAGCTAAGACTTCAAGTACAATATTGAATAGAAGTGGTGAGAGTGGACAGCCTTGTCTAGTTCCTGATCGAAGTGGGAATGCTTCCAATTGTTCCCCATTGAGCATAATCCTTGCTGTGGGCTTGTTGTATACAGCTTTTATTATATTGATAAAGGTTCCTTCCATTCCTACTGTCTCTAGCGTTTTGATCATAAAAGGCTGTTGGATCTTGTCAAAAGCTTTTTCTGCATCTATCGAGAGTATCATGTGGTCTTGGACTTGGGACTGGTTTACATGATGAATTACATTTATTGATTTGCGTATGTTGAACCAACCTTGTGTGCCGGGGATGAAGCCTACTTGGTCCCCATGAATGATCTTTTTAATATGTTTTTGAATCCGATTTGCTAAGACTTTGTTGGGAATCTTTGCGTCTGTGTTCATCAGGGAGATCGGCCTATAGTTTTCTTTTTTAAATGAATCTTTATTAGGTTTTGGGATTAAAACGATATTAGCTTCATAGAAGGAATTTGGTAGTGTTCCTTCCTTTGCTATTTGAAGGAACAGTTTAAGGAGTATTGGTGTTATTGACTCCTTACATGTCTGGTAGAACTCTGTGCTGAATCCATCTGGTCCAGGACATTTTTTGGTGGGAAGATTCGAGATTACTTCCTCAATTTCCTTATATGTTATAGGACTATTTAAATAATTCACAACTTCCTGATTCAATTTAGGTAAGGTGTGTTTACTTAGAAATTCATCCATCTCTTTTGTGTTGTCAAACTTCACAGAGTTTAAGTTTTTGAAATATGATGTTATAATTCTCTGGATTTCTTGGGTATCAGTAGTGATAAGTCCATGTTCATTTCTAATTTTGTTAATTTGGGTTTTCTCTCTCTTGCTTTTGGTTAGTTTAGCTAGGGGTGTATCAATCTTGTTGATTTTTTCAAAGAACCAGCTTTTTGATTGGTTGATTTTTTCTATCGTTTTCTTAGTCTCGATTTCAGATATTTCTCCCCTTATTTTGCTAATCTCTTCTCTTCTACTGCTTTTGGGATCAGATTGCTCTAGTTTCTCTAAAGCTTTAAGCTGCATTGTTAAGTTGTTTATTTCTGATGTTTCCATTTTTTTGACGTGGGCATTAAGAGCTATGAACTTACCTCTTAGAACAGCTTTCATTGTGTCCCAGAGATTTTGGTAAGTTGTATTTTCGTTATCATTCACTTTCAGGAAATCTTGAATTTCCTTTTTAATTTCTTCCTGAATCCAGTTCTCATTCAGCATCATAGTGTTAAGTTTCCAGGAGTTAGTGTATTTTCTCTTGTTTGATGTGTTGTGGATGTCCAGCTTTAGGTCGTGGTGGTCTGATAGGGCACAGGTTAGAATTTCAACTTTCTTGTATATGTGTAGATTCATTTTGTGGCCCAGTATGTGATCTATTTTGGAGAAAGTTCCGTGTGCTGCTGAGAAAAATGTGTATTCTTTGGTGCGTGGGTGAAAAGTTCGATAGAGATCTGTGAGGTCCATTTCATTCAGGGTTTGATTAAGTTCCAAAGTGTCTCTGTTAAGCTTTTGACCTGTTGATCTATCCCATGTAGAGAGGGCAGTGTTGAAGTCCCCAAGAATTATCGTTTGGGGGTTGATTTCTTGCTTTAGACGCTGTAGGGTTTTCTTAATGAATGTGGAGGGGCCCGTATTGGGTGCATATATGTTCAGTATTGTGAAATCTTCCTGGTGAATTGTACCTGTGACTAAAATGTAGTATCCATCCGTGTCTCTTATAATTTTTTTTGGTTTGAAATCCACTTTGTCTGATAGCATAATGGCTACCCCTGCCTGTTTTCTGCTTTCATTTGCTTGTAGAATTGTTGACCAGCCTTTTATTTTTAGAGCGTGCCTATCTTTTGTGGTGAGATGGGTTTCCTGCAGGCAACAGATTGATGGATTGTGATTTTTTATCCAAGTTTGTAATCTGTGTCTCTTGATCGGTGAATTAAGTCCATTAACATTTAGTGTTATAATGGAGAAACTATTGTTAATTCCAGACATTTATTATGTTTAGTAGCTTTTATAAGTATATTGCTTCGCTTTTAATGGTGTTATATTTGCCTTCTGTTCTCCTGGATATGCCTGTTTTTTTCTTCACGCTTGAGTATCATTTCTAGCAGTTTTTTAAGGCCTGGTTTGGTGGCCATGTATCCCTTAAAGTTGTCTTTGTGCTGGAAATTTTTCTTTCTCCCTCGATCATGACTGATAGTTTTGCAGGGTAAATCAGCCTGGGTTGACATTTTTGCTCATTCAATACTTGAAGTATGTCTCTCCAAGCTCTTCTTGCTTTTACTGTTTCGACTGAGAAGTCATTTGTTATTTTAATAGGTTTGCCTTTAAAAGTGACTTGTTTTTTCTCCCTTGAAGCTCTCAGCACCAGTTCTTTATCTTGAATGTGGAGTGTTTTAACTATTATTTGCCGCGGTGTGCTTCTATTTTGGTCGTATCTGTTTGGGGTGCGGAATGCCTCTTGTATATGAATGGGCCTCTCTTTTTTAGATGAGGAAAGTTTTCTTTGATGATCGTTTGAAAAATTTCCTCAGGGGTGGTATTTTGAGATTCTTGCTCCGGTATTCCATGAATACGCATGTTAGGCTTCTTCAGGGTGTCCCATATCTCTTGGATATTTCTCTCAAGTATCTTTTTGGCTTTAACAACCTCTTCCATTGAGCTGGTTAGTACTCCCACTTTATCTTCAAGGTCTGAAATTCTGTTTTCTGCTTCATTAGTTCTGTTGATAAGACTCTCTGTGGCGTTCTGGGTTGAAGATAACTTGTCTTTTAGCTCAGTTTTAAACTCTGCTTGAGTTTGTTTTAACTGCTCTATGCCACTTTTTGTTTCTTGCACTGTTTTTCTCAACTCCTCCAGATGTCTGTTGTGTTCCTCTTCAAAGTGATTGATTCGATTATGTAATTCCTCCCGGATTTCCTCTTTCATAGTATTGAACATGGTAATAATCATATTTTGAAAGTCGTTATCCTGGGTGAGGCTTTCTTGGCCTTTTTCCGCGGGTTTGTTCTTGTTGGAGTCTAACATTATGGGATTAATTTCTTCAGTGGGAAATTTGTTTACTTGAGTGTTGCTTCTCATGGATTTGCACTTTGACTTTGGCATTGTCATTTTAACTCTTAAGATCTCTCAATTTCACTAAACTGAATTATTTGGCCTGGGGTACTGGTGGGCGGGGCCCGAACAGGGACTCACCTAGGGCGTGGGGTGAGGCCCGGGTGGACCGCGCGCGTCCCGACCAGCGGAGCGGGGTGGGGCGAAAGGGGACAATCCGCGGTGAGGCCCGGCTGGATCTCGCGTACGCGTCCCGACCGGTGGAGCGGGGGTGGGGCGAAAGGGGACCTGACACGATCTTATACCTGAGTGATCCCAAAAACTCCACCAGGAAGCTCCTGGAATGAATAGAGAAGTTCAGCAGGGTGGCAGGATACAAAATAAACGTACAAATATCAATGTCTTTCCTATACGCCCAGAATGAAAGAAGTGAAAAAGCCCTGAAAGAAACAATCCCATTTACTACACCCCCTAAAAAATGAAATACCTTGGTATAAAACTAACAAATGAAGCAAGAGACCTTTACAATAAAAACTTTAAAACCCTAAAGAAAGAAATTGCAGAATACACCAGAAGGTGGAAAGACCTCCCTTCTTCCTGGATTGGCAGAATCAACATTGTAAAAATGACCATCCTACCAAAGGCAATATACAGATTCAATGCTATACCAATCAAAATCCCAAAGCAATTCTTCAAGGAAGTTGACCAAACAATCTCAAAGTTCATATGGAGGCACAAAAGACCCAGGATTGCAAAAACAATCCTGAGTAACAAAAACACAGCTGGAGGTATTACCATACCAAACCTAAGTCTATACTACAAATCCATAGTTATAAAGACAGCCTGGTACTGGCTCCAAAATAGACACACAGATCAATGGATAAGGATTGAAGACCCAGATATAAGCCCACAAAGTTACAGCCATTTGGTCTTTGACAAAGGGGCCCAAAGAATCCAATGGAAAAAGAACAGCATCTTCAACAAATGGTGCTGGCAAAACTGGATCTCCACATGCAGAAGATTAAAGCTGGACCCGTACTTGTCACCATGTACAAGACTTAATTCCAAATGGATCAAGGACCTTGATATCAGGCCAGAGACTTTAAAAACCATAGTTGAAAGGATAGGGAACTCCCTCGAGCTGATTGGGCTAGGCCAACACTTCCTAAACAGACATCCAATGGCACAATCACTGCTACCAACTCTCAACAGTTGGGATCTTGTGAAATTAAAGAGCTTCTGTTCAGATAAAGAGATTGTCACACGAGCTCAAAGGCAACCCACAGAATGGGAGAAAATCTTCACTAACCACATATCTGACAGAGCTCTACTGTCCAGAGTGCACAAAGAACTTAGAAAATTAAACTCCAAGGAAAACACTGGCCCAATTAAAAAATGGGCCCTGGAACTTCAAAGAAACTTTACCAGGGATGAAATTAAAATGTCTAACAATTATCTTAAAAAATGCTCCACTTCCTTCGCCATCAGGGAAATGCAAATCAAAACTTCCCTGAGATATCATCTCACCCCGGTCAGGATGGCAAAAATCCACAATACAAACAACGACAAATGCTGGAGAGGATGTGGAGAGAGGGGAACTCTCCTACATTGTTGGTGGGAATGCAGGCTCATACAGCCACTCTGGCGAGCCGTCTGGAGATTCTTAAAGAAATTAAAGATTGAAATGCCGTATGACCCTGCTATCCCACTTTTAGGAATAACCCCCCATGCAGCAGAGGTTCGCCTCAATAGCACAAGCTCGACCATGTTCATAGCAGCACTGTTTACAATAGCAAAGTCATGGAATCAACCTAAATGTCCAACAGTTGACGAGTGGATAAGGAAACTGTGGTACATCTATACAATGGAGTACTACTCAGCCATCAAAAATGATGAATTACTGGAATTTGCTGGGAAATGGATGTCATTAGAAAGAATTATATTAAGTGAAGTATCCCAAACCCAGAAAATTAAGCGCCGTATGTACTCCCTAATAGGTGGCTCCTAGTACCAAACTCACCCAGCCCACATTGAGACACTCAAAAGTAAACCTATGTAACACAGAAATTGCAAGGATTATGAACAAGAGAGATGGGTTAGGAGGGCCACACCAGAAACAAGGAGAGAGGAGACCATGTTACAGCAGAGAAAATAGGCCTCCATCAAGGTCTGCAAGTAAGTAATGAGAAACCTGGTTAAGTTCACAGACGTTCTTTCCTGATCTCACCAGAAGGGGAGGGCATATAGTCTAGCAGATAAAAAGTAATCATTTTGCAAATGGGTGATGGACCCCTCCCTCAGTGAGGTTTCCTACTCTTATTACATCTACCCTTGAATGTGCTATTACAACAAGACTCCAGTTTAACAGCTTTTTGTCTCTGGCCAGGGGGTGACATACAGTGCCCAGCAGAATGGAGTGAAGGGAATTGCAGGAGCAGCAAAACTGCAAAAGAAAATCAACAAACCACAATCCAGAACTTCAGAGACTCTATATCAATCACATAGAACTAGGACAGCCTAATCTCTCCCCATCCTGGAGCTCAGGGACATTTGCGGAAGAGGGGGCGGTAAGATTGTAAGAGCAAAAGGATGGGAGGAGCAACGATTTGCAAGATTCTCAACAATAGTTGGGGCCAAAGCGATCATAATGGGACTTTGCATGCCCTGCGCAATGTCCAGTGCACTGTTGCCCTCATAAAGTCTAGCATCTGTTAAGGGCACCGAGACCCCTGGAGGCAAGGGATTGACAGCCATAGTAGTGATCTTATGCTTAAGGGGAACAAGAGAAAGGGCTTATGGAAATGCCAATGGGTCCTTATATGTCATCGGAGAGGAGGACCCAGTGGAGAGTTAGGCGTACACAATAAAGGACTCGCTGGGAATTGGGGGGGAGGCACTGGGGGAAGGGGAGGGGGAGGAGGGGGGAGAGAGGGAACTGGTAAAAAAAATTTAAAATGTATAATTAAATTTTTAATAAAAAAAACTTATACTCTGTGAAGTTTGACAACACAAAAGAGATGGATGAATTTCTATGTAAACACACCTTACCTAAATTGAATCAGGAAGTTGTGAATTATTTAAATAGTCCTATAACATATAAGGAAATTGAGGAAGTAATCTCGAATCTTCCCACCAAAAAATGTCCTGGACCAGATGGATTCAGCACAGAGTTCTACCAGACATTTAAGGACTTAATAACACCAATACTCCTTAAACTGTTCCATCAAATAGCAAAGGAAGGAACACTACCAAATTCCTTCTATTAAGCTAATATTGTCTTAATCCCAAACCTAATAAGGATTCACTTAAAAAAGAAAACTATAGGCCGATCTCCCTGATGAACACAGACGCAAAGATTCTCAACAAAGTCTTAGCAAATCGGATTCAAAAACATATTAAAAAGATCATTCATGGGGACCAAGTAGGCTTCATCCCCGGCACACAAGGTTGGTTCAACATATGCAAATCAATAAATGTAATTCATCATGTAAACCAGTCCAAGTCCAAGACCACATGGTACACTCGATAGATGCAGAAAAAGCTTTTGACAAGATCCAACACCTTTTATGATCAAAACGCTACAGACAGTAGGAATGGAAGGAACCTTTATCAATATAATAAAAGCTGTATACAACAAGCCCACAGCAAGGATTATGCTCAATGGGGAACAATTGGAAGCATTCCCACTTCGATCAGGAACTAGACAAGGCTGTCCACTCTCACCACTTCTACTCAATATTGTACTTGAAGTCTTAGCTGAAGCCATAAGACAAGAAAGAGACATAAGAGGGATTCAAATCGGCAAGGAAGAAGTCAAGCTATCCCTATTTGCAGATGACATGATCTTATACCTGAGTGATCCCAAAAACTCCACCAGGAAGCTCCTGGAACTAATTGAGAAGTTCAGCAGGGTGGCAGGATAAAAAATAAATGTACAAAAATCAGAGGCCTTCCTATATGCCCAGAATGAAAGAAGTGAAAAAGCCTTGAGAGAAACAATACCATTTACTATAGCCCCTAAAAAAATGAAATGCCTTGGTATAAACCTAACTAAAGAGGTAAAAGACCTTTACAATGAAAACTTTAAAACCCTAAAGAAAGAAATAGCAGAAGACACCAGAAGGTGGAAAGACCTCCCTTGTTCCTGGATTGGCAGAATCAACATCGTAAAAATGACCATCCTACCAAAGGCAATATACAGATTCAATGCTATACCAATCAAAATCCCAAAGCAATTCTTCAAAGAAGTTGACCAAAAAATCTCAAAGTTCATATGGAGGCACAAAAGACCCAGGATAGCAAAAACAATCCTGAGTAACAAAAACACAGCTGGAGGTATTACCATACCAAACCTAAGTCTATACTACAAATCCATAGTTATAAAGACAGCCTGGTACTGGCTCCAAAATAGACACACAGATCAATGGATAAGGATTGAAGACCCAGATATAAGCCCACAAAGTTACAGCCATTTGGTCTTTGACAAAGGGGCCCAAAGAATCCAATGTAAAAAGAACAGCATCTTCAACAAATGGTGCTGGCAAAACTGGATCTCCATGTACAAGACTTAATTCCAAATGGATCAAGGACCTTGATATCAGGCCAGAGACTTTAAAAACCATAGTTGGAAAGATAGGGAACTCCCTCGAGCTGATTGGGCTAGGCCAACATTTCCTAAACAGACATCCAATGGCACAGTCACTGCTACCAACTCTCAACAGTTGGGATCTTGTGAAATTAAAGAGCTTCTGTTCAGATAAAGAGATTATAACACAAGCTCAAAGGCAACCCACAGAATGGGAGAAAATCTTCACTAACCACACATCTGATAGAACTCTGCTGTCCAGAGTGCACAAAGAACTTAGAAAACTAAACACCAATGAAACCAATGGCCCAATTAAAAAATGGGCCCTGGAACTTAAAAGAAACTTTACCAGGGTTGAAATTAAAATGTCTAAGAAATATCTGAAAAAATGCTCCACTTCCTTAGCCATCAGGGAAATGCAAATCAAAACCTCCCTGAGATATCATCTCACCCTGGTCAGGATGGCAAAAATCCACAATACAAACAACAACAAATGTTGGAGAAGATGTGGAGAGATGGGAACTCTCCTACATTGCTGGTGGGAATGCAGGCTCATACAGCCACTCTGGCGAGCTGTCTGGAGATTCTTAAAGAAATCAAAGATTGAAATGCCATATGACCCTGCTATTCCACTTTTAGGAATAACCCCCCATACAGCAGAGGTTCACCTCGATAGCACAAGCACGACCATGTTCATGGCAGCACTGTTTACAATACCAAAGTCATGGAATCAACCCAAATGTCCAACAGTTGACGAGTGGATAAGGAAACTGTGGTACATCTATACAATGGAGTACTACTCAGCCATCAAAAATGATGAATTACTGGAATTTGCCAGGAAATGGATGCTATTAGAAACAATTATATTAAGCGAAGTATCCCAGACCCAGAAAATTAAGTGCCGTATGTACTCTGTAATAGGTGGCTCCTAGTACCAAACCCACCCAACCCATCTAGAGACAGTAATTGCAAGGATTATGAACAGGAGGGATGGGGTAGGAGGGCCACACCAGAAACAAGGAGAGAAGGGACCATGTTACAGCAGGGAAAATAGGCCTCCACCAAGGACCCAAATAAGTAATGAGACATCTGATTAAGTTCACAGACTTTCTTTCCTGATCACTTACTACTGAAGGAGTGTGATCTCACCAGAAGACGAGGGCATATAGTCTGGCAGATAAAAAGTAACCATTTTGCAAATGGGTGATAGACCCCTCCCTTAGTATGGTTTCCCATTTTTATTACATCTACCTTTGAATGTGCTTTTATCACAAGACTCTAACAGCTTTTTGTCTCTGGCCAGGAGGTAACATACAATGCCCACCAGGATGGAGTGAAGGGCATTGCAGGAGCAGCAAAACTGCAACAGAAAATCAACAAACCACAATCCAGAACTTCAGACTCTATATCAACCACCTAGAACTAGGCCAGCTTAATCTCTCCCCATCTTGAAGCTCAGGGAAATTTGCGGAAGAGGGAGTGGTAAGAGTGTAAGAGCAAAAGGATGGGAGGAGCAATGATATATAAGATACTCTATACTAGTTAGGGCTGAAGCAATCATAATTGGACTTTACATGCCCTGCGCATTGTCCATAACACTGTTGACCTCACAAAGTCTAGCATCTGCTAAGGCACCAAGAGCCTTGGAGGTAAAGGATTGGCAGCCACAGCAGTGTTCCTATACCTAAGGGGAACATGGGAAAGGGTTCAGGGAAAGGCCACTGGGTCCTTGTACGTCATCGGAGAGGAGGGCCCAGAGGAAAATCAGACATGCACAAGAAAGGACTCTCTGGGAATTGGGGCGGGAGGCACTGGGGGATGTGGAGGGAGAGGGGTGGGGAGGGGGAGAAGGGGGTACGGGGGGAGGAGGAGGAAGGGAGGAAACTGGTGTACCTAATAAGTTTGTATGAGCTGAAATAAAAAAAAAAGTGAGGCAGAAAAAAAAAAAAAGAAAGAAAGAAATTGCAGAAGACATCAGAAGATGGTGAGACCTCCCATATTCCTGGATTGGCAGAATCACCATCATAAAAATGACCATCCTACCAAAGGCAATACACAGATTCAGTGCTATACTAATCAAAATCCCAAAGCAATTCTTCAAAGAGGTTGATCAAATAATCTCAAAATTTCATGTGGAGGCACAAAGACCCAAGAAAGCAAAAACATTCCTGAGTAACAAAAACATGGCTAGAGGTATCACCATACCAAACCTTAGTCTGTACTACAAATCCATAGTTATAAAAACAACCTGGTATTGGCTCCAAAATAGACATACGGATCAATGGATAAGGGATGAAAACCCAGATATAAGCCCACACAACTACAGCCATTTGATCTTTGACAAAGGGGCCCACAAAATCCAATGGAATAAATGGTGCTGGCACAACTGGATATCCACATGCAGAAGATTAAAACTGCACCCGTACTTGTCACCATGCACAAAAATTAATTCCAAATGGATTAAGGACCTCGATATAAGGCCAGAGACTATAAAAACCTTAGTTGAAAGGGTATGGAACTCCCTGGAGCAGATTGAACTAGGCCAACAGTTCCTAAATGGACATCCAATAGCACAGTCAATACTCACCAGATGGGATCTTACGGAATTAAAGAGCTTTTCTTCAGATAGATTGTAACTCATGCACAAAAACATCCCACAGAATGGGAGAAAACCTTCACTAACCACATATCTGATAGAGCTCTATTATCCGAGGACACAAGGAACTTAGAAAAGTAAACACCAAGGAAACAAATGGCCCAGTTAAAAAAATGGGCCTAGGCAAGGGATTGACAGCCACAGTAGTGTTCCTATGCTTAAGGAGAACACAGGAAAGGGTTCAAGGAAATGCCACTGTGTCCTTGTACATCATCAGAGAGGAGGGCCCAGAGAGTCAGGCATGCACATTAAAGGATTCTCCGGGGATTGGGGGGGGACGTACTGGGGGATGGATAGGGAGGGGTGAGGGGAGGGGGAGCAGGGGGGTCGGGGGGAGGAGGAGGGAGGGAGGAAACCGGTGTACCTACTAAGTTTGTATGAGCAGAAATAATAATAAAAAATGTTTAAAAAAATGGGCCTAGGAACTCAAAAGAAACTTTACCAGGGACGAAATTAAAAGGTCTAACAAATATCTTAGAAAATGCTCCACATCCTTAGGCATCAGGGAAATGCAAATCAAAACCTCTCTGAGATATTATCTCACCCAGGTCAGGATGGCAAAAACCCACAATACAAACAAGACCAAATGCTGGAAAAGGATGTGGAGAGAGGTGAACTCTCCAACATTGCTGGTGGGAATGCAGGCTCAGACAACCACTCTGGCGAGCCATCTGGCAATTCTTAAAGAAGTTGAAGATTGAAATGCCATATGACCCTACTATACCACTTTTGGGAATAACCCCCCATACAGCAAAAATTCACCTCGATAGCACAAGCACGACCATGTTCATAGCAGCACTGTTTACAGTAGCAAAGTCATGGAATCAGCCCAAATATCCAACAGTTGACAAGTGGATAAGGAAAATGTGTACATTTATACAATGGAATACTACTCAGCTATCAAAAATAATGAATTAATGAAATTTGCCAGGAAATGGATGGAATTAGAAACAATTATATTGAGTGAAGCATCCCAGACAAAGAAAATTAAATGGCATTTTACTTCCTAATATGTGGATCCTAGTACCAAACACGCTTAGTGACACACTCAAAGATAAATCTCAGTAATATCTACAGTAATTGTAAAGATTATAAACAGGAGGTATGTGGAAGGAGGGCCCCACCAGAAACAAGGAGAGAGGGGACCATGTTACAGCAGAGAAAATAGGCCACCATCAAGGACTGCAAGTAAGTAATGAGACATCTGGTTAAGTTCACAGACGTTCCTTCCTGATCATTTGCAACTGATGGGGTATGATCTCACCACAAGGGGAGGGCATATAGGCTGCCAGATAGAAAGTAACCATTTTGCAAATGGGTGATTGACCCCTCTCTCACCACGGTCTCCTACTTTTATTCCATCTACCTTTGTATATACTCTTATAACAGGACTCTAATTTAACAGGTTTTTATCTCTCACCAGTGGGTGACATCCAATACCCATCAGGATGGAGCCAAGGGCATTGCAAGAGCAGCAAAACCAAAAAAAAAATCAACAAACCATAATCCAGAACATCAGAAACTCTATATCAAACACCTGGAAACAGACCTGCCTAATCTCTCCCCATCCTGAAGCTCAGGGAAATTTGCAGAAGAGGGGGCGGTAAGATTGTAAGAGCACAAGGATGGGAGGAGTCATGATATGCAAGATACTCCACACAAGTTAGGGCCAAAGCAATCATAATAGGACTTTGCATGACCTGCGCTATGTCCAACACATTATTGACCTCACAAAGTCTAGCATGGACTAAAGCCACGAGGATTCTTGGAGGCTAGGGACTGACAGTCACAGTAGTGCTCCTAAGCTTAAGGGGAACACAAGAAAGGGTTGTGGGAAATGCCCCTGGGTCCTTGCACCTCATCAGAGAGGAGGCCCAGAGGAGAGTTTGGCATGCACATTAAAGGATGCTCCGGGGATTGGGGGAGGCACTGGGGGATGGGGAGGGAGGAGAGATGGCAGAGGGAGCAGGGGGATTGGGGGGAGGGGGAGGGAGGGAGGGGACTGGTGTACCTATTAAGTTTGTATGAGTGGAAATAATAATAATAATAAATGTTAAAAAAAAAGAAACAAGGAGAGAGGGGATCATGCTACAGCAGAGCTAATAGGCCACCATCAAGGACTACAAGTAAGAAATAAGACATATTGTTGGGCTCGCAGACTCTCCTTACGGATCACTTGCATCTGATAGGGTACGATCTCAACAAAAAGGGAGGGCATACAGTCTGGCAGATAGAAGGTAACCATCCTGAAAATGGGAGACTGACTCCCCCTCCCTCAAAGCGGTCTCCTACTCTTGTTCCCTTTATCTTTGAATCTACTCTTATAATAAGACTCTATTTTAACAGCCTTTTATCTCTGGCCAGGGAATGACATCCAATACCTATCAGGATGGAGCCAAGGGTGGTACAGGAGCAGCAAAATTGAAAAAAAAAAAATCAACAAACCAAAATTCAGAAAATCAGAGACTCTACATCAACCACTTGGAACCAGGCCAGCCTAATCTCTGTCCATCCTAAAGCTCAGGAAAATTTGTGGAAAGGGGCCGATAAGATTATGAGAGCCCTCCCTCCCGGCCCGCCTTGGCCGCCCGGCCCCACCACGCTTCCCAGTCCACCATCCCCAGGTGAGTCCGCCCAGCCCCCCAGGTCACCCTGTGTCCCAACGGCACCCAGACTGCCTCCTGTTTTAGCCTGGGCCACGCCTCTGGCCCCAGCCCCTTTCTTCCTCCCAGCTGCCTGTCTGCCCAACTGGACAGGACTTGCTCACATTCCTCCATCTCTGGATCTTGGGTGGGCCACTAAGCCAAGTCTCAGGTCCCAGGTGAAGAATTCTGCCAACAACATCAACCCCTCTGCCTCTCTGGCCCAGCGAAGACCCACACATGTGGTCTACGGATGACAAACTGCTACTCAGAATTCAATACAGTCCAAAGGAAACTCAAACAAAGTTCTAAGGGTCAAGGGCCATACATCTGAAAACCTCTACAATCATCCTATCACATGGGAGAGATTCATCATATCCAGCCCAAAGATAAATAAACCTTTTTTTCACCTTACTGTTGCTTTCTAATATTAATCACTGTAGATTAATTTTTCCATGCAGACATCCCAAAAACATATACAACTCCAGGGAGTACACCACTAACCCTCACATATCACCAAGATACTAAATCGTAAAAGTGCATTACCATACTAATATTCACCCCCTGTCTCCTTAACCTGACTTAACTGATGGACTAACAGCCTAACAGCCTCAACTAGGAAATAACAATAACAAAAGACAAACATACCCAACCACAAGGCAAGCACTAGTAATAACTGCACAAGTGTAACAATAGCAACTAAATCAGTTCAGTCAAAAACACACAGTAACTGAAAAGTCCTAGAAGACAAAACAACAATGCCCAAATCAAAGTGCAGATCCATGAGAAACAAAACCCAAGAAGACCAATCTCCCAATGAAAGAATTAACCCAATAATGATGGATTCCAACCAGAACAAATTCACAGAAAACAGCCAAGAAAGCCAGACCCAAGACAATGACTTTCAAAGTATGATCATTACCATGATTAATACTATGAAAGAGGAAATCCAAGAGGAGTTAAACAACTGCATCAACCACTTTGAACAGGAACACAACAGGCATTTGGAGGACTGCAGAAAAACAGTTCAAGAAACAAAAATAGGCATAGAACAGTTAAAACAGTCTCAGGCAGAGTTTAAAATTGAACTAAAAGACAAGTTATCTTCAACCCAAAGCTCAACAGAGACTCTTATCAGCACAACTAATGAAGCAGAAAATAGAATTTCAGATCTTGAAGACAAAGTGGGAGAATTAACCAGCTCAATGGTAGAGATTGTTAAAGCCAAAAAGATACTTAAGAGGAACATTTAAGAGATATGGGACACCCTGAAGAAGCCTAACATGCACATTCATGGAATACCAGAGCAAGAATCTCAAAATACCACACCTGAGGAAATTTTTCAAATTATCATAAATGAAATCTGCCCTCAACTGAAGAATGAGAGGCCCATCCAAATACAAGAGGCATTTCTCACTCGAAACAGATATGACCAAAATAGAAAATCGCCACAGCAAATAATAGTCAAAACACTCCACATTCAAGGAAAAGAAGAGGTCCTGAGAGCTTCAAGAAAAAAAAAAAGTCACTTTTTTTAACATTTTTTATTATTACTGCCGCTCATACAAACTTAACAGGTACACCGGTTCCCTTCCTTCCTCCTCCTCCCCCCGACCCCCTTGCTCTCCCTCCCCTCCCTCCCCATGCCCCAGTGCCCCCCCACAATCCCTGGAGAATCCTTTAATGTGCATGCCAGACTCTCCTCTGGACCCTCCTCTCCGATGACGTACAAGGACCAAGTGGAATTTCCCTGAACCCTTTCCTGTGTTCCTCTTCAGCATAAGAGCACTACTGTGGTTGTCAATTCCTTGCTTCCAAGGATCTTGGTGTGTTTAGCAAATGCTAGACTTTGTGGGGTCAATAGTGTGTGGTACATTGCAGGGGGCATGCAAAGTTCAATTATGATTGCTTCAGCCCTAACTTGTGTGGAATATCTTGCATATCATTGCTCCTCCCATCCTTGTGCTCTTACAGTCTTACTGCCCCCTCTTCTGTGAATTTCCCTGAGCTTCAGGATGGGGAGAGATTAAGCTGGCCTAGTTCTAGGTAGTTGATATAGAGTCTCTGAAGTTCTGGATTATGGTTTGTTGATTTTCTTTTGCAGTTTTGCTCCTCCTGTAATGCCCTTCACTCCATCCTGATGGGTATTGGATGTTACCCCCCAGACAGAGTTAAAAAACTGTCAAACTAGAGACTTGTTATAAGAGTATATTCAAAGGTAGATGTAATAAAAGTAGGAAACCACAGTGAGGGAGGGGTCAATCACCCATTTGTAAAATTGTTACTTATTATCTGCCAGACTATATGTCCTCCTTTCTGGTGAGATCACACCCCCTCAGTTGTAAATGATCAGGAACGAATGTTTGTAAACTTATTCAGGCGTCTCATTACTTACTTGCAGTCCTTGATAGAGGCCTATTTTCTCTGCTGTAACATGGTCCCCTCTCTCCTTGTTTCTGGTGTGGCCCTCCAACCCTATTCCTCCTGTTCATAATCCTTGCAATTACTGTAGGTATTACAAAGATTTATCTTTGAGTGCCTCAAGGTAGGCTGGGTGGGTTTGGTACTAGGACCACCTATTAGGGAGCACATACAACGCTTAATTTTCGGGGTCTGGGATACTTCATTTAATATAATTGTTTCTAATGACATCCATTTCCTGGCAAATTCCAGTAATTCATCATTTTTGATGGGTGAATAGTACTCCATTTTAGAGATGTACCACATTTTTCTTATCCACTTGTCAACTGTTGGACATTTGGGTTGATTCCATGACTTTGCTATTGTAAACAGTGCTGTTATGAACATGGTCGTGCTTGTGCTATCGAGGTGAACCTCTGCTGCATGTGGGGTTATTCCCAAAAGTGGAATAGCAGGATCATGTGGCATTTCAATTTTTAATTTCTTTAAGAGTCTCCAGACGGCTCGCCAGAGTGGCTGTATGAGCCTCCATTCCCACCAGCAATTTAGGAGAGTTCCTCTCTCTCCACATCCACAGCAAATAATAGACAAAACACTCCACATTCAAGACAAAGAAAAGGTCCTGACAGCTTAAAGAGAAAAAAAGCAAATCACTTTTAAAGGCAAACCTATAAAAATAACAAATGACTTCTCAATGGAAACAGTAAAAGCAAGAAGAGTTTGGAGAGACATACTTCAAGTATTAAATAAGCAAAAATGCCAACCCAGACTGATATACCCGGCAAAACTATCTGTCATGATAGAGAGAGAAAGAAAAATTTTATACCACAAAGACAACTTGAAGGGCAACATGTCTACCAAACCAGGCCTTCAAAAAATGCTAGAAATGCTACACAAACTTGAAGAAAAAAACAAGTGTATCCAGGAGGACAGAAGGGAAGTATAATACCACCAAAACATAAATGTCAAACAATAAGCTTACAAAATTCACTAAACATAAAAAAATGTCCAGAATTAAAAATAATTTCTCCATTATAACATTAAATGTCAATGGTATTACCTCACTGATTAAGAGACACAGACTACAAACTTGCATTGAAAACCACAATCCAAGCCTCTGCTGCCTTCAAGAAATTCATCTCACCACAAAAGATAAGTACATCCTAAAAATGAAAGGCTGGTCCAAAAATCTGGAAGCTAATGGAATAAGGAAACAGGCAGGGGTAGCCATTATGCTGTCAGACAAAGTGGACTTCAAACCAAAGAAAATCATAAGAGACACAGATGGATACTACATTTTAGTCACAGGTACAATTCACCAGGAAGACTTCACAATCCTGAACATATACGCACCCAATACAGGCCCCTCCACATTCATTAAGAAAATCCTAGAGCATTTAAAGCGAGAAATCAACCCCCAAACGATAATCCTTGGGGATTTCAACACCGCCCTCTCAACATGTGATAGATCAACAGGTCAAAAGCTTAACAGGGACACTTTGTTTTTTTTTTATATATGTATATATATAAACAAGTTTATTAAGAAATAACTCACAGTAAAAATAGTGTCCACCAAGGTAGCCATCCGCAGCAGCCTCCTTCCTGGCTGGAATTTTCCAGAAACCCTAAAGATCCCGAGAGGGTCTCAAGCCCTTGCTTCTCTGGAGGGTTGAAGACACTGGGTTCCGACGTTGGTGAAGAACAGCCGGGCTCCGACGTCGGCAGTCAACAGCAAACAACAGCAAGGTCTAGAGACCAGGCTCCAAAGGCAGCGGGAACAGCAACGACGTGATGGAAAAGGTGAAGCTCCAAGGACGGAGGCAGTGGCAGCAGCAACAAAGAAGGCCACGACATTCTGAAGGCGAAGAGCTTGCACGCAGAGTGGACTCCACAGCAAGTTGACACCGGATCAGGGAAGAGCAAGTCCCTCCTCCTTGCACCTCCTATTATCCCGTCCATCACTGGAAAGTACCACCCACTATGGGCTGGGTTCTCCACAGCAATCAGTCAAGTATTTATAGGGTTGTTCAGGAAACATTCTAATCCTTAACCTTCCACAGCCACCCCCAAACAGTCTGCAACTGTTAAGTTGACATCAGAATGCAACTATAACAGCAGCAATTGGTTTCCAGGCTCTGGGAGACAGGAACAGAAGATAATTGGGCTGGACCTCTCCCCCATATCAAAGTCAAGTCTCTCATTCAACTCAGACCTAATGACAAGTCTGCCCAAGTCCAAAGCATGCACCTTTCCTACTTTTATAAAATAAGAACTTGGTACCAGAGCAAGTAAAACTCACTGACTGCATGAATGAATGTTCATTCTCTAGTCCACCACCAAAAGGAACCAACATGCTGCTAAGCAAGAAGGGCCAGTAGAATTAGCTAGGACTCCCGCTTACTTAGCTTCTCTGGCAAGGTAGTGATGTTTCCTGGCTGAGAGACCTCATGTCCCAGCTCAGCATCTGTTCTCCTCTGTGAGACACAGGTCTGTGTCTTCAGTAGCTGCAACCTCACTAGTCTGTGACCAGTTCCCTACTGAGCTTGAGGTGGCTGCTGCCTATGAAAGTTTTGACCTTTCTGAACCTTAGAAGCACCAGATGGAAGAAAAGGGCATCTGATTGCAACTGTACCCACACACCAAGATTGACTCTTGAGGACAACACGAGTCCTAAATCAAAGCAAGTTCATGCAACTTTTGCCCTTGCCATGAACCCCTCCAAGGAAGGTAGTTTTGTGAAGAGGCTACAGAGAGTCGCAAAACCCTATTTAGTGTGTGGGTGATGAAGGCTCAGATGGATACGATTTAGAATAATAATAGAATTTTAAGCTACAAAGTAGGAAGGGAGGCTGAGTACATGGAATCATAAGCAGATAAAAAGCATGGAGTCAACTGGCACTGAGCTGCAGTGAATAGGTTACAGAAGCAGCCCTGGCTGCTTTCCCCACCCCGTTCAGAATGAATATTTGGTTAAGGTCCATGTCTGATTCTTCCTAGAAATCAAGTCCCTGGAAGCACCTAAGACAGTGTTTACCACACAATAGCTACCTAGTATAGAATTATAAAATTATTTCTTTTAAAAGTGTTTATGAATCATTGGAGAGGAAGACCCAGTGGAGAGTTAGGCGTACACAATAAAGGACTCTCTGGGAATTGGGGGGGAGGTACTGGGGGATGGGGAGGGAGAGGAGGGAGAGGAGGGGGTTCGGGGGGAGGAGGGGGGAGGGAGGGAACTGGTAAAAAAATTTTAAAATGTATAATTAAATTTTTAATAAAAAAAAGTGTTTATGAATCAAACTATTTGTTAATAGACCGTTACATTTTGAAAATCAAATAAAAATGGACTGAATTCAAACTTTATTTCTGAACTATATTTCTGCAGGTGAATATTATGTCAATGGGCATCAAGATTCTTTCTCCACACCACCCTGAGAGATAACTGAGAGTTAATGTTGGCTGTGAGGGGGAAGGAGTGCTACTATCTTCAATGATATATCTACCGATATATGTTTTTTTAACATTTTTTATTATTATTTCCGCTCATACAAACTTAATAGGTACATTGGTTCCCACCCTCCCTCCTCCTCCCCCTGACCGCCTGCTCCCTCTCCTCTCACCCCTCCCTCCTCATCCCCCAGTGCTTCCCCTCCCAGACCCCGGAGAATCCTTTAATGTGCATGCCAGACTCTCCTCTGGGCCCTCCTCTCCAATGATGTAAAAGGACCCAGTGACATTTCCCTGAACCTTTCCTGTGTTCCCCTTAAGCATATGAACACTACTATGGCTGTCAATTCCTTGCCTCCAAGGATCTTGGTGCCTTTAGCAAATGCTAGACTTTGTGAGGTCAATAGTGTGTGGGACATTGCGCAGGGCATGCAAAGTCCAATTATGATTGCTTCGGCCCTAACTTGTGTAGAGTATCTTGCGATCATTGCTCCTCCCAAACTTGTGCTCTTACAATCTTACCGCCCCCTCTTCCGCAAATTTCCCTGAGCTTCAGGATGGGGAGAGATTAGGCTAGCCTAGTTCTAGGTGGTTGATATAGAGTCTCTGAAGTTCTGGATTATGGTTCATTGATTTTCTTTTGCAGTTTTGCTGCTCCTGCAATGCCCTTCACTCCATCCTGATGGGCACTGTATGTCACCCCTTGCATTCCTTGATGGAGGCCTATTTTCTCTGCTGTAATATGCTCCCCTCTCTACTTGTTTCTGGTGTGGCCCTCCAACCCCATTCCTCCTGTTAATAATCCTTGCAATTACTGTATTACATAGGTTTACCTTTGAGTGTCTCAATGTGGGCTGGGTGAGTTTGGGACTAGGATCCACCTATTAGGGAGTACATATGGTGCTTAATTTTCTGGGTTTGGGATACTTCACTTAATATAATTGTTTCTAATGACATCCATTTCCCAGCAAATTCCAATAATTCATCATTTTTGATGGCTGACTAGTACTCCATTGGATAGATGTACCACACTTTCCTTATCCACTCGTCACCTGTTGGACATTTGCGTTGATTCCATGTCTTTGCTACTGTAAACAGTGCTGCTATGAACATGGTCGTGCTTGTGCTATCGAGGTGAACCTCTGCTGTATGGGAGGTTATACACAAAAGTGGAATCGCAGGGTCATATGGCATTTCAATCTTTGATTTCTTTAAGAATCTCCAGACGGCTCGCCAGAGTGGCTGTATGAGCCTGCATTCCCACCAGCAATGCAGCAGAGTTCCCCTCTCTCCACATCCTCTCCAGCACTTGTTGTTGTTTGTATTGTGGATTTTTGCCATCCTGACCGGGGTGAGATGATATCTCAGGGAAGTTTTGATTTGCATTTCCCTGATGGCTAAGGAAGTGGAGTAATTTTTAAGATATTTGTTAGACATTTTAATTTCATCCCTGGTAAAGTTTCTTTTAAGTTCCAGGGCCCATTTTTTAATTGGGCCATTGGTTTCCTTGGAGTTTAGTTTTCTAAGTTCTTTGTGGACTCTGGATGGTAGAGCTCTATCAGATGTGTGGTTGGTGAAGATTTTCTCCCATTCTGTGGGTTGCCTTTGTGCTCATGTTACAATCTCTTTATTTGAACAGAAGCTCTTTAATTTCACAAGATCCCAACTGTTGAGAGTTGGTAGCAGTGAATCTGCCATTGGATGTCTGTTTAGGAAATGTTGGCCTAGCCCAATCAGCTCGAGGGAGTTCCCTATCCTTTCAACTATGGTTTTTATAGTCTCTGGCCTTATATCAAGGTTCTTGATCCATTTGGAATTAAGTCTTGTACATGGTGACAAGTACGGGTACAGCTTTAATCTTCTGCATGTGGAGATCCAGTTTTGCCAGCACCAGTTGTTGAAGATGCTGTTCTTTTTCCATTGGACTCTTTGGGCCCCTTTGTCAAAGACCAAATGGCTGTAACTTTGTGGGCTTATATCTGGGTCTTCAAGCCTTATCCATTGGTCTGTGTGTCTATTTTGTATTTATTTTGTTGTTTTTTTATTTTTAATACATTTTTTATTCTTATTTCAGCTCATACAAACTTAATGGGTACACCAGTTCCCTCCCTACCTCCCCCCCCCCCGTACCCCCTGCTCCTCCTCCCCACCCCCCTCCCTTTCCATCCCCCAGTGCCTCCCGCCCCAATTCCCAGAGAGTCCTTTCTTGTGCATGCCTGATTTTCCTCTGGGCCCTCCTCTCCGATGACGTACAAGGACCCAGTGGCCTTTCCCTAAACACTTTCCCGTGTTCCCCTTAGGTATAGGAACACTGCTGTGTCTGCCAATCCTTGCCTCCAAACATCTTGGTGTCTTTAGCAGATGCTGGATGTTGTGGGGTCAATAGTGTGTTGGACAATGCGCAGGGCATGTAAAGTCCAATTATGATTGCTTCAGCCCTAATTTGTATGGAGTATCTTACATATCATTGCTCCTCCCATCCTTTTGCTCTTACACTCTTAACACCCCCTCTTCCGCAAATTTCCCTGAGCTTCAGGATGGGGAGAGATTAAGCTGGCCTAGTTCTAGGTGGTTGATATAGAGTCTCTGAAGTTCTGGATTGTGGTTTGTTGGTTTTCTTTTGCAGTTTTGCTGCTCCTGCAATGCCCTTCACTCCATCCTGGTGGGCATTGTATGTTATCCCCTGGGTCGCAGCACAGTGAGGCCCAGCTGGACCTCCCATGCACGCGTCCTGGGCGGTGGAGTGGAGGGGAAGGGGGCACAGGGACACTTTGGAACTTAATCAAACCCTTAAAGAAATGGACGCTACAGACCTCTATGGAACTTTTCATCCACGTACCAAAGAATACACATTTTTCTCAGCAGCACATGGAACTTTCTCCAAAATAGATCACATATTGGGCCACAAAATGAATCTACACATATACAAAAAAGTTGAAATTCTAACCTGTGCCCTATCAAACCACTATGGCCTAAAGCTGGACATCCACAACACATCAAACAAGAGAAAATACACTAACTCCTGGAAACTTAACAATATGATGCTGAATGAGAACTGGATTCAGGAAGAAATTAAAAATGAAATTCAAGATTTCCTGAAAGCTAATGATAATGAAAATACAACTTACCAAAATCTCTGGGACACAATGAAAGCTGTCCGAAGAGGTAAGTTCATAGCTATTAATGCCTACATCAAAAAAATGGAAAAGTCAGAAATAAATCATTTAACAATGCAGCTTAAAACTTTAGAGAAACTAGAGCAATCAGATCCCAAAAGCATCAGAAGAGAGGAGATTAGCAAAATAAGGGGAGAAATTCCAAAATCGAGATTAAGAAAATGATACGATAGAGAAAATCAACCAGTCAAAACGCTGGTTCTTTGAAAAAATCAATAAGATTGATACACCCCTAGCTAAATTAACCAAAGGCAAGAGAGAGAAAACCGAAATTAACAAATTTAGAAATGAACATGGAGTTATCACTACTGATACCCAAGAAATCCAGAGAATTATAACATCATATTTCAAAAACTTATACTCTGTGAAATATGACAACACAAAAAATGGATGAATTCCTAAGTAAACGCAACTTACCTAAATTGAATCAGGAAGTGGTGAATTATTTAAATAGTGCTATAATGTATGAGGAAATTGAGAAAGTAATCTCGAATCTTCCCACCAAAAAATGTCCTTGACCAGATGGATTCAGCACAGAGTTGTACCAGACATTTAAGGAGTTAATAACACCAATACTCCTTAAACTGTTCCATCAAATAGCAAAGCAAGTTTGCAAATGGGTGATTGACCCCTCTCTCACTGAGGTTTCCTACTTTTATTACATCTACCCTTGAATGTGCTATTATAACAAGACTCCAGTTTAAAAGCTTTTTGTTTCTGACCAGGGTGTGACATACAGTTCCCAACAGGAAGAAGTGAAGGGCATAGCAGGAGCAGCAAAACTGCAAAAGAAAATCAACAAACTGCAATCCAGAGCTTCAGAGACTCAAACACAGAGAACTAGGCCAGCCTAATTTCTCCCCATTCTGAAGCTCAGGGACATTTGAGGAAGAGGGGGCGGTAAAATTGTAAGAGCACAAGGATGGGAGGAGCAATGATATGCAAGATTCTCCACACTAGTTAGGGACTTTGCATGCCTTGCGCAATGTGCAACACACTATTGACCTCACAAAGTCTAGCATCAGCTAAAGGAACCAAGATCCTTGGAGGCAAGGGATTGACAGCCACAGTAGTGTTCCTATGCTTAAGGGGAAAACGAGAAAGGGTTCAGGGAAATGCCACTGGGTCCTTGTACGTCATCGGAGAGGCAGACCCAGAGAAGAGTTAGGCATATACAATAAAGGACTCTTTGGGAATTGGGGGGGGGCACTGGGGGATGGGGAGGGAGGGGAGGAGGAGCACGGGGTTCGGGGGCAGGAGGAGGGAGGGAGGGAACCAGTCTACCTATCAAGTTTGTATGAGCGGAAAAAATAAAAAATGTATTAAAAAAAAAACAAATAGCAAAGCAAGGAACACTACCAAATTCCTTCTAATGAAGCTAATATCGTCTTAATCCCAAAACCTAATAAAGATACACTTAAAAAAGAAAACTGTAGGCCAATCTCTCAGATGAACACAGATGCAAAGATTTTCAACAAAGTCTTAGCAAATAGGATTCAAAAGCATATCAAAAAGATCACCACGGGGATAAAGTAGGCTTTATTCCAGGCATGTTTCAACATACGCAAATCAATAAATGCAATTCATCATATAAACCAGTCCAAAGTCCAAGACCACATGATACTCTTGATAGATGCAGAAAAAGCTTTTGACAAGATCCAACAGCCTTGTATGATCAAAACCCTAGAGACAATAGGAATGGAAGGAACCTTTATCAATATAATAAAAGCTATACAACAAAAGCGTTCACCAAAGATTATACTCAATGGGGAAAAACTTGAGGCATTCCCGTTTCGATCAGGAACTAGACAAGGATGTCCACTCTCACCACTTCTATTCAATATTGTACTTGAAGTCTTATCTGAAGCCATAAGACAAGAAAGGGACATAATAGGGATTCAAATCAGCAGGAAGAAGTCAAGCTATCCCTACTTGCAGATGACATGATCTTATACCTGAATGAGACCAAAAACTCCACCAGGAAGCTCCTGGAACTAATACAGAAGTTCAGCAGGGTGGCAGGATACAAAATAAATGTGCAAAAATCAGTGGCCTTCCTATATGACCAGAATGAAAGAAGAGAAAAAGCCCTGAGAGAAACAATCCCATTTACTATAACCCCTAAAAAAATGAAATGCCTTGGTATAAACCTAACCAAAGAAATAAGAGACCTTTATGATGAAAACTTTAAAACCCTAAAGAAACAAATTGCGGAAGACACCAGAAGGGGAAACACCTCCCATGTTTCTGGATTTACAGAATCAACATCGTAAAAATGACCATCCTACCAAAGGCAATATACAAATTCTGTGCTATACCAATTAAAATCCCAAAGCAATTCTTTAAAGAAGTTGACCAAACAATCTCAAAATTCATATGGAGGCACAAAAGACCCAGGATAGCAAAGACAATCCTGAGTAACAAAAACACTGCGGGAGGTATCACCATACCAAACCTTAGTCTATGCTACAAATCCATAGTTGTAAAAACAGCCTGGTACTGGCTCCAAAATACACACACAGATCAATGGATAAGCCATTTGGTCTTTGACAAAAGGGCCCAAAGAATCCAATGGAGAAAAAACAGTATCTTCAACAAATGGTGCTGGCAAAACTGGATCTCCACATGCAGAAGATTAAAGCTGGACCGTACTTGTCACCATGTACAAGAATTAATTCCAAATGGATCAAGGACCTTGATATAAGGCCAGGGACTATAAAAACCATAGGTGAAAGGGTAGGGAACTCCCTCGAGATGATTGGGCTAGGCCAACAGTTACTAAAGAGACATCCAATGGCACAGTCACTGCAACCAACTCTCAACAGTTGGAATATTGTGAAATTAAACAGTTTCTGTTCAGATAAAGAGATTGTAACACGAGCTCAAATGCAACCCACAGAATAGGAGAAAATCTTCACTAACCACTTGTCTGATAGAGCTCTATTATCCAGAGTGCACAAAGAACTTAGAAAACTAAACACTAAGGAAACAAATGGGCCAATTAAAAAATGGGCCTTGGAACTTAAAATAAACTTTACCAAGGACGAAATCAAAATGTCTAGGTCCTGGCAGCGAGCACCCAGGTCGACTCCGGCTTGGCCTGCGCCCTGCCCGGACTGCCCCAGCCCCCTCCGCGCCGCTCCACCCCGCCCACCGCCCGCTGCCCAAAGTGAGTGAGAGAGAGAGCCCAGCCCAACCCAACCACCCCGGAGCCCCACCGTCCCTGCGGCGAGCACCCAGGCCGACTCTGGCTTGGCCTGCGCCAGGCCCGGACCCAAGCTGCTCGCATCCTCCTGCCCCCGTGCGCCTAGCCACCCCCCTAGATCCCAGGTGAAGAATTCTGCCATTGAGCCAGCGAGTAAAAGAGCCCAGCCCAGCCCCCCCCCCACCCGGGAGCCGCCCGGCCAGCAGCACCGAGCCTCGCGGCCGCAGGCTTTACCCCGAAGCCCCGACCCCCTCCGCGCCCACCTTCCCAGGTCGCAGGTGAAGAATTCTGCCATCAACATCAGACCCTCTGCCTCTCTGGCCCACCGGGGACCTACGAACGTGGTCCATGGAAGACACACTGCTACTCAGAATTCAATAGAGCCCAAAGGAAACGCAAGAAAAATTCTAAGGAACAAAGGGAGCACAGGCCATACATCTGGACTCCACTACAATCATTATATCACGTGGGAGAGTTTCTTCTCATCCAGCCCAAAGATAAGTAAACTTTTTCTTTTCACCTCACTGATCCTTTAAAGTATCAATGCTGTAGATCAACTTTCTCATACAGCCACCCCACAACATACAGCTCCAGGGAGTACACCACTCACCCCCACATTTCACCAAGATACTAAATCATAAAAGTGCACTACCAAACTAATATTCACCCTCTAGTAACATAACCTGACTTAACTGACGTACTAACAGCCTAGTAGCATCATCTAGGATATAACAATAACAATACACAAAAATACCCAATCCAAGGCAAGCACTAGTAATAACTGGCAATCATAACAATAACAACTACATCGATTAAGTGAAAAACACACAGAAACTGAAAGGTCCTAAAAAACAAAACAACAATGTATAAGTGCAGATCCACGAGAATCAAAACCCAAGAAGACCAATCTCCTGCCGAAAGAATCAATCCCATAATAGGGATTCCGACCAGAACAAATCCACACAAAATAGCCATCAAAGCCAGACCCAACATAACGAAGTTCAGAGTATGATCCATACCATGATTAATACTATGAAACAGGAAATCCGAGAAGAGTTAAACAACCGTATATACCACTTTGAACAGGAACACAACAGGCACTTAGTGGAGTTGAGAAAAACAGTTCAAGAAACAAAAATAGGTATGGAGCAATTAAAACAGTCTCAGGCAGAGTTTAAAATTGAACTAAAAGAAAAGTTATCTTCAACCCAAAGCTCAACAGAGAGTCTTATCAGCAGAACACATGAGGCAGAAAATAGAATTTCAGATCTTGAAGACAAAGTGGGAAAATTAACCAGCTCAATGGGAGAGATTGTTAAAGCCAAAAAGATACTGGAGAAGAACATTCAAGAGATATGGGACACCCTGAAGAAGCCTAACATGCGCATTCATGGAATACCAGAACAAGAATCCCAAAATACCACACCTGAGGAAATATTTCAATTCATCATAAATGAAAACTTCCCACAATTAAAGAATGAGAGGCCTATCCAAATACAAGAGGCATTTTGCTCTCCAAACAGATATGACCAAAATAGAAAATTGCCACGACAAATAATAGTCAAAACACTCCACATTCAAGACAAAGAAAAGGTACTGAGAGCTTCAAGAGAAAAAAAGCAACTCACTTTTAAAGGTAAACCCATTAGAATAACAAATGACTACTCAATGGAAACAGTAAAAGCAAGAAGAGCTTGGAGAGACATACTTCAAGTATTAAATGAGCAAAAATGCCAACCCAGACTAATATACCCAGCAAAACTATCTGTCATGATTGAGGGAGAAAGAAAAGTTTTCCAACACAAACAAAACTTGATGGGATACATGTCTACCAAACCAGGCCTGCAAAAAATCCTAGAACTGATACTCAAGCTTGAAGAAAAGAACAAGTGTACCCAGGAGGACAGAAGGGAAGTATAACACCAACAAAACATAAATTTCAAATAACATGATTACAGAATCTACTAAACATAAAAAATGTACAGAAGTAAAAATAATTTCTCCATTATAACATTAAATGTCAATGGTTTTAACTCACCGATTAAGAGACACAGATTACAAACTTGGATTAAAAACCACAATCCAACAATCTGCTGCCTTCAGGAAACTCACTCACGACAAAAGATAGGCACATCCTAAGAATGAAAGGCTGGTCCAAAATCTTGCAAGCTAATGGAACCAGGAAACAGGCAGGGATAGCAATTATGCTTTCAGACAAAGTGCACTTCAAACCAAAGAAAATCATAAGAGACACAGATGGATACTACATTTTAGTCACAGGTACAATTCACCAGGAAGACTTCAAAATCCTGAACATTTATGCACCCAATACGGGCCCCTCCACATTCATCTAAAGCGTCTAAAGCAAGAAATCAACCCCCAAACGATCATTCTTGGGGACTTAAACACTGCCCTCTCAACATGGGATAGATCAACAGGTCAAAAGCTTAACAGAGACACTTTGGAACTTAATCAAACCCTTAAAGAAATGGACCTTACAGATCGCTATCGAACTTTTCACCCACGCACAAAAGTATACACATTTTTCTCAGCAGCACACAGAACTCTTTCCAAAATAGATCACATATTGGGCCACAAAACGAATCTACATATATACAAAAAAGTTGAAATTCTAACCTGTGCCCTATCAGACCACCACGGCCTAAAGCTGGACATCCACAACACAACAAACTAGAGAAAATACACTAACTCCTGGAAACTTAACAATATGATGCTGAATGAGAACTGGATTCAGGAAGAAAATAAAAAGGAAATTCAAGATTTCCTGAAAGTGAACGATAATGAAAATACAACTTACCAAAATCTCTGGGACACAATGAAAGCTGTCCTAAGAGGTAAGTTCATAGCTCTTAAGGCCTACATCAAAAAAATGGAAACATCAGAAATAAATAACTTAACGATGCAGCTTAAGGCTTTAGAGAAACTTGAGCAATCTGATCCCAAAAGTAATAGAAGAGAGAAGATTAGCAAAATAAGGGGAGAAATATATGAAATCGAGACTAAGAAAATGATAGAAAAAATCAACCAGTCAAAAAGCTGGTTCTTTGAAAAAATCAATAAGATTGATACACCCCTAGCTAAATTAACCAAAAGCAAGAGAGAGAAAACTAAATTAACAAAATTAGAAATGAACATGGAGTAATCACTGATACCCAAGAAATCCAGAGAATTATAACATCATATTTCAAAAACTTATACTCTGTGAAGTTTGACAACACACAAGAGATGGATGAATTTCTAAGTAAAGACATCTTACCTAAATTGGATCAGGAAGTTGTGAATTACTTAAATGGCCCGATAACATATAAGGAAATTGAAGAAGTAATCTCGAATCTTCCCACCAAAAAATGTCCTGGACCAGATGGATTCAGCACAGAATTCTAGCAGACATTTAAGGAGTCAATAACACTAATACTCCTTAAACTGTTCCATCAAATAGCAAAGGAAGGAACACTACCAAATTCCTTCTATGAAGCTAATATTGTCTTAATCCCAAAACCTAATAAAGATTCACTTAAAAAAGAAAACTATAGGCCGATCTCCCTGATGAACACAGACACAAACATTCTCAACAAAGTCTTAGCAAATCGGATTCAAAAACATATCAAAAAGATCATTCACAGGGACCAAGTAGGCTTCATCCCCGGCACGCAAGTTTGGTTCAACATACGCAAACCAATAAATGTAATTCATCATGTAAACCAGTCCAAAGTCCAAGACCACATGATACTCTCGATAGACGTAGAAAAAGCCTTTGACAAGGTCTAACAGCCTTTTATGATCAAAACGCTAGAGACAGTAGGAATGGAAGGAACCTTTATCAATATAATAAAAGGTGTATACAACAAGCCCACAACAAGGATTATGCTCAACGGGGAACAATTGGAAGCATTCCCACTTCGATCAGGAACTAGACAAGGCTGTCCACTCTCACCACTTCTATTCAATATTGTACTTGAAGTCTTAGCTGAAGCCATAAGACAAGAAAGGGATATAAAAGGGATTCAAATCGACAAGGAAGAAGTCAAGCTATCCCTATTTGCAGATGACATGATCTTATACCTGAGGGATCCCAAAAACTCCACCAGGAAGCTCCTGGAACTAATTGAGAAGTTCAGCAGGGTGTCAGGATACAAAATAAATGTGCAAAAATCAGAAGCCTTCCTATATGCCCAGAATGAAAGAAGTGAAAAATCCTTGAGAGAAACAATCCCATTTGCTGTAGCCCCTAAAAAAATGAAATACCTTGGTATAAACCTAACCAAGGAGGTAAAAGACCTTTACAATGAAAACTTTAAAACCCTATAGAAAGAAATTGCTGAAGACATCAGAAGGTGGAAAGACCTCCCATGCTCCTGGATTGGCAGAATCAACATCGTAAAAATGACCATACTACCAAAGGCAATATACAAATTCAATGCTATACCAATTAAAATCCCAGAGCAATTTTTTAAAGAAGTTGACCAATTTATCTCAAAATTCATAAGGAGGCAAAAAAGAACCAGGATACCAAAGACAATCCTGAGTAACAAAAACACTGCTGGAGGTATTACCATACCGAACCTTAGTCTATACTACAAATCCATAGTTATAAAAACAGCCTGGTACTGGCTCCAAAATAGACACAGAGATCAATGGATAAGGGTTGAGGACCCAGATATAAGCCCACCAAAATACAGCCATTTGATCTTCGACAAAGGGGCCCAAAGAATCCAATGGAAAAGAACAGCATCTTCAACAAATGGTGCTGGCAAAACTGGATCTCCACATGCAGAAGATTAAAGCTGGACCCGTACTTGTCACCATGTACAAGACTTAATTCCAAATGGGTCAAGGACCTTGATATCAGGCCAGAAACTATAAAAATCATAACTGAACGGATAGGGAACACCCTCGAGATGATTGGGCTAGGCCAACATTTCCTAAACAGACATGCAATGGCACAGTCACTGCTACCAACTCTCAACAGTTGGGATCTTGTGAAATTAAAGAGCTTCTGTTCAGATAAAGAGATTGTAACGTGAGCTCAAAGGCAACCCACAGAATGGGAGAAAATCTTCACTAACCACATATCTGACAGAGCTCCACTGTCCAGAGTGTACAAAGAACTTAGAAAATTAAGCACCAAGGAAACCAATGGCCCAATTAAAAAATGGGCCCTGGAACTTAAAAGAAATTTTACCAGAGATGAAATTAAAATGTCTAACAAATATCTTAAAAATGCTCCACTTATTTAGCCATCAGGGAAATGCAAATCAAAACCTCCCTGAGATATCATCTCACCCCGGTCAGGATGGCAAAAATCCACAATACAAACAACAACAAGTGCTGGAGAGGATGTGGAGAGAGGGGAACTCTGCTACATTGCTGGTGGGAATGCAGGCTCATACAGCCACTCTGGCGAGCTGTCTGGAGCTTCTTAAAGAAATTAAAGATTGAAATGCCATATGACCCTGCTATTCCACTTTTGGGAATAACCCCCCATGCGGCAGAGGTTCGCCTCGATAGCACAAGCTCGACCATGTTCATAGCAGCACTGTTTACAATAGCAAAGTCATGGAATCAAATGTCCAACAGTTGACGAGTGGATAAGGAAACTGTGGTACATCGATACAATGGAGTACTACTCAGCCATCAAAAATAATGTATTACTGGAATTTGTTGGGAAATGGATGTCATTAGAAACAATTATATTAAGTGAAGTATCCCAATCCCAGAAAGTTAAGCGCCGTATGTACACCCTAATAGGTGGCTCCTAGTACCAAACTCACCCAGCCCACATTGAGACACTCAAGGGTAAACCTATGTAATATGGTAATTGCAAGGATTGTGAACAGGAGGGATGGGGTTGGAGGGCCATACCAGACACAAAGAGAGAGGGGACCATGTTACAGCAGAGAAAATCGACCTCTAAGGAATGCAAGTAAGTAATGTGACACCTGGTTAAGTTCACAGACGTTCGTTTCTGATCATGTACAACTGAGGGGCTATGATCTCACCAGAAGGGGAGGGCATATAGTCTGGCAGATGAAAAGACATCATTTTGCAAATGGGTGACTGATCCCTCCCTCACCGAGGTTTCCTGCTTTGATTACATCTACCCTTGAATGTACTATTATAACAAGACTCCAGTTTAACAGTTTTTTGTCTCTGACCAGGGGGTGACATACAGTGCCCATCTGGATGGAGTGAAGGGCATTGCAGGAGCAGCAAAACTGCAAAAGAAAATCAACAAACCACAATCTAGAACTTCAGAGACTCCATATCATCCACATAGAACTAAGCCAACCTAATCTCCCCCCATCCTGACATTGAGGGACATCTGTGGAAGAGGGGGCGGTAAAATTGTATGAGTAAAAGGATGGGGGAGCAATGATTTGAAGAGTCTCCAAACTAGATAGGGCTGAAGCAATCATATTAGGACTTTGCATGCCCTGCGCCATGTCCATCACACTATTGACCTCACAAAGTCTAACATCGGCTAAAGGCACCAAGATCCTTGGAGGCAAGGGATTGATGGACACAGTAGTGTTCCTATGTTTAAGGGGAAGACGAGAAAGGGTTCAGGGAAATGCCACTGGGTTCGTTTACATCATCGGAAAGGAGGACCAAAGGAGAGTTAGGCATACACAATAAAGGACTCTCTCCGAATTGGGGGGGAGGCACTGGGAGATGGGAAGGGAGGGAGCAGAGGGTTCGGGGGGAGGAGGAGGGGGGAGGGAACTGGTATACCTATTAAGTTTGTATGAGCAGAAATAATAATAAAAAATGTTAAAAAAAAAGTGCACTTGCAACATTTGACTCAGAGTCCTCCTCACTTGGTTCACTACTTTGTAAAATCATGGCCTGTGTGAACATGTGCCATGCAAATGTCACAAAAAAAGTATGATTTTCTCCTGAGCGCAAATGTTACAGTGTAGAAACTTCTCTAGGATACTTATCCCCAAGAAGCGCACTTCCTACATTTGATTCTGAATCCTCCGCACTTGGTTCACTACTTTGGAAATAATCTCCTGCATGAATAGGTTCTATGGAAACTCCGCAAAACAAGTGTGATTTTCTGCAGAACACAAAGAGGTACAGTACCGAAACTTCTGTAGGATACTTATCACTAAGAAGTGCACTTCCAACATTTGACTCTGAGTCCTCCTCGCTTGGTTCTCTATTTTGGGAAATCATCGCCTGCGTGAACATGTTCCATGGAAGCATACCAAAACAAGTGTGATACTCTCTTGAACACAAATAATTACAGTATAGAAACTTTTGTCGGATACTTACCGCTAAGAAGAGCACTTGCAACATTTGACTCTGAGTCCTTCTCTCTTGGTTCACTATTTTGGAATATCATGGCTTGTGTGTAAATGTTCCATTGACTGTTGCACAACAAGTGTGACTTTCTCCTGATCACAAAGAGTTACAGTATAGAAACTTCTGTAGGATATGTATCCCAACGAAGTACACTTGCAACATTTGACTCTGAGTCATCCTCACTTGGTTAACTATTGTGGAAAAATCATGGCCTGCTTCAACATGTTCCATGGAAATGTGGCACAACAACTGACTATTTTTTCCTGAACACAAAGAGTTACAGTGTAGGAACTTCCATAGGATACTTACCGGTACGAAGTGCACGTGCAATATTTTACTCTGAACCCTCCTCACTTGGTTCAATATTTTGGAAATCACGATCTGCGTGAACATGTCATATGTAAATGTCGCAAAACAAGTGTGATCTTCTCCTGAACACAAATTGTTACAGTATAGAATCTTCTGTAGAATACTTATCCCTAAGAAGTGCACTTACAACATTTAACTCTCAGTCTTCCTCACTTGGTTCACTCTTTTGGAAAATCAAGGCCTGCGTGAAAATTTTCCATGAAAACATCACAAAACCAGTGGGATTTCCTCCTGAACATAAAAAGTTACAACATATGAACATCTACAGGATTCTTATCACTGAGAAGATGAAGTGAAACACGTGCATTTGACACTTCCACACTTGGTCACTATTTTCAAGCTCATGACAGGCCTGAACAAAGTTGGTAGAATCAGTACAAAACGAATGTTGTTTTCTCCAGAACACAAAGTTTTACAGTCTAGAAACCTGTGTAGGATACTTGTCCCAAAGAAGTGCACATGCTACATATGACTGTGAGTCCTCTTCACTTGGTTCAAGATTTTGGAAGGGATTGACATTCATGAACATGTTTCATGGAAACGTCATACAACAAGTGTGATTTCCTCCTGAACACAAAGAGTTACAATATAGAAACTTCTGAACGACACTTATCCTAAAGGAGTGCACTTGCAACATTTGACTCAGAGTCCTCCTCACTTGGTTCACTATTTTGGAAAATCATGGCCTGTGTGAACATGTGCCATGCAAATGTCACAAAACAAGTATGCTTATCTCCTGAATGCAAATGTTACAGTATACAAACTTCTGTAGGATACTTATCCGTAAGAGGTGCACTTCCAGAATTTGACTCTGAATCCTCCTCACTTGGTTCACTCTTTTGGAAATTCATGGTCTGCGTGAACATGTTCCATGCATATGTCACAAAACAAGGATGATTTTCTTCTGAACGCAATTGTTACAGTGTAGAAACGTCTCTAGGATACTTATCCCTATGAAGTGCACTTCCTACATTTGATTCTGAATCCTCCGCACTTGGTTCACTATTTTGGAAATCATTTCCTGCATGAATAGGATCCATGGAAACGTCGCAAAACAAGGGTGATTTTCTGCAAAACAGAAAGAGGTACAGTATCCAATCTTCTTTAGGATACTTACCACTAAGAAGTGCAATTCCAACGTTTGACTGTGAATCCTCCTCACTTGATTCATTATTTTGGAAAGTCATAGCCTGATTGAACATGTTATATGCAAATGTCGCAAAACAAGTGTGATCTTCTCCTGAACACAAAGTGTTACTGTATAGAATCTTCTATAGGATACTTATCCCTAAGATGTGCACTTCCAATATTTGACTCTGAGTCCTCCTCACTTGGTTCTCTATTTTGGAAAATCATAGCCTGTGTGAACATGTTCCATGGAAACATTACAAAACAAGTATGATACTCTCCTGAACAGCAAGAATTACAGTATAAAAACTTTTGTGGGATACTTATCGCTAAGAAGAGCACTTGCAACATTTGACTCAGAGTCCTCCTCACTTGGTTCACTATTTTGTAAAATCATGGCCTGTGTGAACATGTGTCATGCAAATGTCACAAAACAAGTATTATTTTCTCCTGAATGCAAATGTTACAGTATACAAACTTCTGTAGGATACTTATCCCTAACAGGTGCACTTCCAGCAATTGACTCTGAATCCTCCTCACTTGTTTCAATATTTTGGAAATTCATGGCCTTCGTTAACATGTTCCATGCAAATTACACAAAACAAGTATGATTTTCTGCTGAACGCAAATGTTACAGTGTAGAAACTTCACTAGGATACTTCTTCCTAAGAAGTGTGTTTCCTACATTGGAATATCATGGCTTGCATGTAAATGTTCCAGTACTATCGCACAACAAGTTTGACTTTCTCCTAATCACAAAGAGTTACAGTATAGAAACTTTTGTAGGATACCCATCCCAACGAAGTGCACGTGCAATATTTGACTCTGAACCCTCCTCACTTGGTTCACTATTTTGGAAAACCATGGCCTGCGCGAACATGTTATATGCAAATATCGCAAAACAAGTGTGATCTTCTCCTGAACACAAAGTGTTACAGTGTAGAATCTTCTGTAGTATACTTATCCCTAAGAAGTGCACTTCCAACATTTGACTCTCAGTCTTCCTCACTTGGTTCACTCTTTTGGAAAATCAAGGCCTGCGTGAACATATTCCATGAAAACGACACAAAACCAGTGTGATATTCTCCTGAACATAAAAAGTTACAACGTATGAACAATTACAGGATTCTTATCACTGAGAAGTGGAAGTGAAACATGTGAATTTGACGCTTCCTCACTTGGTCACTATTTTCAAGCTCATTACAGGACTGAACATAGTGGGTAGAATCAGCACAAACAAATGTTGATTTCTCCAGAACACAAAGTTTTTCTGTCTAGAATTCAGTGTAGGATACTTGCCCCAATGAAGTGCACATGCTATATATGACTGTGAGTCCTCTTCACTTGGTTCACGATTTTGGAAGGAAATGACATACATGAACATGCTTCATGGAAACGTTGTAATACAAGTGTAATTTCCTCCTGAACACAAAGAGTTATAGTATAGAAACTTCTGTACGAAACTTATCCTAAAGAAGTACACTTGCAACATTTGACTCAGAGTACTCACTCACTTGGTTCTTTTGGAAAATCATGGCCTGCGTGAACATGTGCCATGCAAATGTCACAAAACAAGTATGATTTTCTCCTGAACGCAAATGATACAGTATACAAACTTCTGTAGGATACTTATCCCCAAGAAGTGCACTTCCTACTTTTGTTTCTGTATCCTCCGCACTTGGTTCACTATTTTGGAAATCATCTCCTGCATGAATATGTTCCACGGAAACGTCACAAAACAAGTGTGATTTTCTGCAGAACACAAAGAGGTACAGTATCGAAACTTCTGTAGGATACTTAGCACTAAGAAGTGCACTTCCAACATTTGACTCTGTGTTCTCCTCACTTCGTTCACTATTTTGGAAAATCACAGCCGCGTGAACATGTTCCATGGAAACATTGTAAAACAAGTGTGATACTCTCCTGAACACAAAGAATTCCAGTATAGAAATTTTGTGGGTTACTTATCGCTAAGAAGAGCACTTGCAACATTTGACTCTGAGTCCCTCTCTCTTGGTTCAATATTTTGGAATATCATGGCTTGCGTGTAAATTTACCATTGACTGTCGCAAAACAAGTGTGACTTTCTCCTGATCACAAAGATTTACAGTATAGAAAATTCTGTAGCATACGTGTCCCAAAGAAGTGCACTTGCAACATTTCACTCTGCGTCATCCTCACTTGGTTCACTATTTTGGAAACATCATGGCCTATTTCAACATGTTCCATGGAAATGTGGCACAACAACTGTTATTTTCTCCTGAACACAAAGAGTTACAGTGTATGAACATCTGTAGGAGACTTACCGGTAAGAGGTGCACATGCAATATTTGACTGTGAACCCTCTTCACTTGGTTCACTATTTTGGAAAATCATGTCCTGTGTGAACATGTTATATGCAAATGTCGCAAACCAAGTGCGATCTTCTCCTGAACACAAATTGTTACAGTATAGAATCTTGTGTAGGATACTTATCCCTTAGAAGTGCACTTCCAACATTTGACTCTCAGTCCTCCTCACTTGTTTCACCATTTTGGAAAATCAAGGCCTGCGTGAACATATTCCATGAAAACGTCACAAAACCAGTGTGATATTCTCCTGAACATAAAAAGTTACAATGTATGAACATCTACAGGATTCTTATCACTGAGAAGTGGAAGTGAAACATGAGAATTTGACGCTTCCTCACTTGGTCACTATTTTCAAGCTCATTACAGGACTGAACATAGTGGGTAGAATCAGCACAAACAAATGTTGATTTCTCCAGAACACAAAGTTTTTCTGTCTAGAATTCAGTGTAGGATACTTGCCCCAATGAAGTGCACATGCTATATATGACTGTGAGTCCTCTTCACTTGGTTCACGATTTTGGAAGGAAATGACATACATGAACATGCTTCAAGGAAACATTGTAATACAAGTGTAATTTCCTCCTGAACACAAAGAGTTATAGTATAGAAACTTCTGTACGAAACTTATCCTAAAGAAGTACACTTGCAACATTTGACTCAGAGTACTCACTCACTTGGTTCTTTTGGAAAATCATGGCCTGCGTGAACATGTGCCATGCAAATGTCACAAAACAAGTATGATTTTCTCCTGAACGCAAATGATACAGTATACAAACTTCTGTAGGATACTTATCCCCAAGAAGTGCACTTCCTACTTTTGTTTCTGTATCCTCCGCACTTGGTTCACTATTTTGGAAATCATCTCCTGCATGAATATGTTCCACGGAAACGTCACAAAACAAGTGTGATTTTCTGCAGAACACAAAGAGGTACAGTATCGAAACTTCTGTAGGATACTTAGCACTAAGAAGTGCTCTTCCAACATTTGACTCTGTGTTCTCCTCACTTCGTTCACTATTTTGGAAAATCACAGCCGCGTGAACATGTTCCATGGAAACATTGTAAAACAAGTGTGATACTTTCCTGAACACAAAGAATTCCAGTATAGAAATTTTGTGGGTTACTTATCGCTAAGAAGAGCACTTGCAACATTTGACTCTGAGTCCCTCTCTCTTGGTTCAATATTTTGGAATATCATGGCTTGCGTGTAAATTTACCATTGACTGTCGCAAAACAAGTGTGACTTTCTCCTGATCACAAAGATTTACAGTATAGAAAATTCTGTAGCATACGTGTCCCAAAGAAGTGCACTTGCAACATTTCACTCTGCGTCATCCTCACTTGGTTCACTATTTTGGAAACATCATGGCCTATTTCAACATGTTCCATGGAAATGTGGCACAACAACTGTTATTTTCTCCTGAACACAAAGAGTTACAGTGTATGAACATCTGTAGGAGACTTACCGGTAAGAGGTGCACATGCAATATTTGACTGTGAACCCTCTTCACTTGGTTCACTATTTTGGAAAATCATGTCCTGTGTGAACATGTTATATGCAAATGTCGCAAACCAAGTGCGATCTTCTCCTGAACACAAATTGTTACAGTATAGAATCTTGTGTAGGATACTTATCCCTTAGAAGTGCACTTCCAACATTTGACTCTCAGTCCTCCTCACTTGTTTCACCATTTTGGAAAATCAAGGCCTGCGTGAACATATTCCATGAAAACGTCACAAAACCAGTGTGATATTCTCCTGAACATAAAAAGTTACAATGTATGAACATCTACAGGATTCTTATCACTGAGAAGTGGAAGTGAAACATGAGAATTTGACGCTTCCTCACTTGGTCACTATTTTCAAGCTCATTACAGGACTGAACATAGTGGGTAGAATCAGCACAAACAAATGTTGATTTCTCCAGAACACAAAGTTTTTCTGTCTAGAATTCAGTGTAGGATACTTGCCCCAATGAAGTGCACATGCTATATATGACTGTGAGTCCTCTTCACTTGGTTCACGATTTTGGAAGGAAATGACATACATGAACATGCTTCATGGAAACGTTGTAATACAAGTGTAATTTCCTCCTGAACACAAAGAGTTATAGTATAGAAACTTCTGTACGAAACTTATCCTAAAGAAGTACACTTGCAACATTTGACTCAGAGTACTCACTCACTTGGTTCTTTTGGAAAATCATGGCCTGCGTGAACATGTGCCATGCAAATGTCACAAAACAAGTATGATTTTCTCCTGAACGCAAATGATACAGTATACAAACTTCTGTAGGATACTTATCCCCAAGAAGTGCACTTCCTACTTTTGTTTCTGTATCCTCCGCACTTGGTTCACTATTTTGGAAATCATCTCCTGCATGAATATGTTCCACGGAAACGTCACAAAACAAGTGTGATTTTCTGCAGAACACAAAGAGGTACAGTATCGAAACTTCTGTAGGATACTACCACTAAGGAGTGCACTTCCAACATTTGACTCTGAGTCATTCTCTCTTGGTTCACTATTTTGGAGTATCATAGCTTGCATGTAAATGTACCATTGACTGTTGCAAAACAAGTGTGACTTTCTCCTGATCACAAAGTGTTACAGTATAGAAACTTCTGTAGGATACTTACGACTAACAAGTGCACTTGCAACATTTGACTCTGAGTCATCCTCACTTGGTTCACTATTTTGGAAAATCAAAGCCTGCGTGAACATATTCCATGAAAACATCACATAAACACTGTGAATTTTTCCTGAAGTTAAATATGTGCCATTCAAATGCCTGAACATAGTTGGTAGAATCAGCACAAAACAAATGTTGTTTTCTCCAAAATACAAAGTTTTACAGTCTAGAAACCTGTGTAGGATACTTATCCCAAAGAAGTGAACATGCTACACATGACTTCCCTAAGAAGTGCACATGCTACATATGACTGTGTGTCCTCTTCACTTGGTTCACAATTTTGGAAGGGAACGACATGCATGAACATGTTTCATGGAAATGTCATAAAATGTGTGACTTCCTCCTGAACACAAAAGTTACAATATAGAAACTTCTGTACAATACTTTTCCTAAAGAAGTTCACTTGCAACATTTAACTCAGAGTCCTCCTCACTTGGTTCACTATTTTGTAAAATCATGGCCTGTGTGAACGTATACCATTCAAATGTCACAAAACAAGTATGATTTTCACCTGAAAACAAATGTTACAATATACGAACTTCTCTAGAATACTTATCCCTAAGAAGAGAAATTCCAACATTTGACTTTGAATCCTCTGCACTTGCTTCATTATTTTGGAAAATCATGGCCTGTGTGAACATGTTATATGCAAATGTCGCAAAACAAGTATGATCTTCTCCTGAACACAAAGTGTAACTCTATAGAATCTTCTGTAGGAAACTTATCCCTAAGAAGTGCACCTCCAACATTTGAATCTCAGTCCTCCTCACTTGGTTCACTATTTTGGAAAATCAAGGCCTGCGTTAACATTTTCCATGAAAACGTCACAAAACCAGTGTGAATTTCTCCTGAACATAAAAAGTTACAACATATGAACATCTACAGGATTCTTATCACTGAGAAGAGAAAGTGAAACATGTGAATTTGACGTGTCCTCACTTGGTCACTATTTTCAAGGTCATTACAATCCTGAACATAGTTGGTAGAATCAGCACAAAACAAATGTTGTTTTCTTCAGAATACAAAGTTTTACAGTCCAAAAACCTGTGTAGGATATTTATCCCAAAGAAGTGAACATGCTACACATGACTTCCCTAAGAAGTGCACATGCTGCATATGACTGTGAGTCCTCTTCACTTGGTTCACGATTTTGGAAGGGAACGACATGCATGAACATGTTTCATGGAAACGTCGTAAAACAAGTATGGCTTCCTCCTGAACACAAAGAGTTACAATATAGACACATCTGTATGATACTTATCCTAAAGAAGTTCACTTGCAATATTTAACTCACTTGGTTCACTATTTTGTTAAGTAATGGCCTGTGTGACCATGTGCCATTCAAATGTCACCAAACAAGTATGATTTTCGCCTGAACACAAATGTTACAGTATAGGAAGTTCTCTAGGATACTTATCCCTAAGAAGTGAAATGCCAACATTTGACTCTGAATCCTCCGCACTTGGTTCCCTCTTTAGAAAAATCATGGCCTGCGTGAACATGTTATATGCAAATGCCGCAAAACAAGTATGATCTTCTCCTGAACACAAAGTGTAACACTACAGAATCTTCTGTAGGATACTTATCCCTAAGAAGTGCACCTCCAATATTTGAATCTCAGTCCTCCTCACTTGGTTCACTATTTTGGAAAATCAAGGCCTGCGTGAACATATTCCATCAAAACTTCACAAAACCAGTGTGAATTTCTCCTGAACATACAAAGTTACAACGTATGAACATCTACAGGATTCTTATCACTGAGAAGAGAAAGTGAAACATGTGAATTTGACGCGTCCTCACTTGGTCACTATTTTCAAGCTCATTGCAAGCCTGAACATAGTTGGTAGTATCAGCACAAAACAAATGTTGTTTTCTCCAGAATACAAAGTTTTACAGTCTGGAAACGTGTGTAGGATACTTATCCCAAAGAAGTGAACATGCTACACATGACTTCCCTAAGAAGTGCACACGCTACATATGACTGTGTGTCCTCTTCACTTGGTTCATGATTTTGGAAGGGAACGACATGCATGAACATGTTTCATGGAAACGTCATAAAATGTATGACTTCCTCCCGAACACAAAGAGTTACAATATAGAAACTCCTGTACGATACTTATCCTAAAGAAGTGCACTTGCAACATTTAACTCGGAATCCTCCTCACTTGGTTCACTATTTTGTAAAATCATGGCCTGTGTGAACGTATACCATTCAAATGTCACAAAACAAGTATGATTTTCGCCTGAAAACAAATGTTACAATATAGGAACTTCTCTAGAATACTTATCCCTAAGAAGAGAAATTCCAACATTTGACTCTGAATCCTCCGCACTTGCTTCACTATTTTGGAAAATCATGGCCTGCGTGAACATGTTATATGCAAATGTCGCAAAAGAAGTATGATCTTCTCCTGAACACAAAGTGTAACTCTATAGAATCTTCTGTAGGATACTTCTCCCTAAGAAGTGCACACCAACATTTGAATCTCAGTCCTCCTCACTTGGTTCACTATTATGGAATGTCGCAAAACAAGTATGATCTTGTCCTCAACACAAAGTGTTATAGTATAGAATCTTCTGTAGGATACTCATCCCTAAGAAGTGCACTTCCAACATTTGACTCTCAGTCCTCTTCACTTGGTTCACCATTTTGGAAAATCAAGGCCTGTGTGAACATATTCCATGAAAACGTCACAGAAGCAGTGTGATTTCCTCCTGAACACAAAGAGTTACAGCATAGAAACTTCTGTACGACACTTATCCTAAAGAAGTGCACTTGCACGATTTGACTCAGGATCCTGCTCACTTGAACATCTACAGGATTCACTATTTTGTGAAATCACGGCCTGTGTGAACAGTTGCCATGCAAATGTCACAAAACAAGTATGATTTTCTCCTGAACCCAAATGTTACAGTATACAACTTCTGTAGGATACTTATCCCTAAGAGGTGCACTTCCAGCCTTTGACTCTAAATCCTCCTCACTTGGTTCACTATTTTGGAAATTCATGACCTGTGTGAACAAGTTCCATGCAAATGTCACAAAACAAGTATGGTTTTCTCCTGAATGCAAATATTACATTGTAGAAACGTCTCTAGTATACTTATCCCCAAGAAGTGTGCTTCCTACATTTGATTCTGAATCCTCTGCACTTGGTTCACTATTTTGGAAATCATCTCCTGCATGAATAGGTTCCATAGACGCGTAGGCAAACAAGTGTGATTTTCTGCAGAACACAAAGAGGTACAGTATCGAAACTTCTTTAGGAAACTTACCACAAAGAAGTACACTTGCAATATTTGACTCTGAGTCCTCCTCACTTGCTTCACGATTTTGGAAAATCATGGCCTGCGTGAATATGTTATATGCAAATGTTGCAAAACAAGTATGATCTTCTCCTGAACACAAAGTGTTCCAGTATAAAATCTTCGGTAGGATACTTATCCCTACGAAGTGCACTTCCAACATTTGACTCTCAGTCCTCTTCACTTGGTACACCATTTTGGAAAATCAAGGCCTGTGTGAACATACTCCATGAAAACGTCACAAAACCAGTGTGATTTCCTCCTGAACACAAAGAGTTACAGCATAGAAACTTCTGTAGGACACTTATCCTAAAGAAGAGCACTTGCACGATTTGACTCAGGATCCTGCTCACTTGGTTCACTATTTTGTAAAATCATGGCCTGTGTGAACATGTGTCATGCAAATGTCACAAAACAAATATGATTTTCTCCTGAACCCAAATGTTACAGTATACAAAATTCTGTAGGATACTTATCCCTAAGAGGTGCACTTCCAGTATTTGACTCTTAATCCTCCTCACTTCTTTCACTATTTTGGAAATTCCTGGCATGTGGGATCATGTTCCATGCAAATGTCACAAAAACAAGTATGATTTTCACCTGTACGCAAATTTTACAGTGTGGAAACATCTCCACGATACTTATCCGCAAGAAGTGGACTTCCTACATTTGATTCTAAATCCTCCGCACTTGGATCACTATTTTGGAAATCATCTCCTGCATGAATAAGTTCCATGGAAACGTCTCAAAACAAGTGTGATTTTCTGCAGAACACAAAGAGGTACAGTATCGAAACTTCTGTAGGACACTTATCACTAAGAAGTGCACTTCCAACATTTGTCTCTGAGTCCTCCTCACTTGGTTCAATATTTTGCAAAATCATAACCTGCGTGAACATGTTCCAGGGAAACATTGCAAAACAAGTCTTATACTTTCCTGAACACAAAGAATGACAGTATAGAAACTTTGGTGGGATACTTACCACTAAGAAGAAGAGCACTTGCAACATTTGACTCTGAGACCTTCTCTCTTGGTTCAATATTTTAGAATATCATGGCTTGCGTGTAAATGTTCCATTGACTGTTGCACAAGAAGTGTGATTTCCTCCTGAACACAAAGAGTTATGATATAGAAACTTCTGTACGACACTTATCCTGAGACACTCATAGGTAAATGTATGTATTACCTGCAGTAATTGCAAGGATTATGAACAGGAGAGATGGGGTTGAAGGACCACACAAGTATCAAGGGGAGAAGTGACCATGTTACATTTGAGAAAATAGGCCTCCAACAAGGACTGCAAGAAGGTAATGTGACACCTAGTTAAGTTCACAATTCGTTCCTGATCATTTACAACTAAGGGGGTATGAACTCACCAGAAGGGGAGGGCATATAGTCCAGCAGATTAAAAAGTAACCATTTTGCAAATGGGTGATTGACCCCTCCCATTGCCTAAGTCCATATGACCCTGTGATTCCAAGTTTGGGTATAAGCATTACATCTACCCTTGAATGTGCTCTTTTTTTTTAATTTTTTTTATTATTATTATTTATTCAACTGTGTGTATGTGCGCGCGCGTGTCTGTGTGTGTGTGTATGTGTGTGTAGAACCACGGACGAATTCGCGAACCACCATGGACGCCTCCACCTCTTTCTGCCCTGGGATTCACAGGCTCCGCCCTACCAGGACCAGTGGCGCAGGCCGCCCCCGCTTCCGTCTGGCGTCTATACGTGGGATCTGGGATCCGAACTCGGGACCTTCCGCCTGCAAGGCGGAGGCTTAACCCCTGAGCCACCTCTCCAGCCCCCCCTTGAATGTGCTCTTATAAGAAGACTCCAGTTTAACAGCTTTCTGTCTCTGGCCAGGGGGTGACATACAGTGCCCCTCCCGATGGAGTGAAGGGCATTACAGGAGCAACAAAACTGCAAAAGAAAATCAACGAACCACAATCCAGAACTTTAGAGACTCTATATCAACCACCTAGAACTAGGCCAGACTAATCAATCCCCATCCTGAAGCTCAGGGACATTTGCGGAAGAGGGGGCGGTAAGAGTGTAAGAGCAAAAGGATGGGAGGAGCAATGATTTGCAAGATACTCCACACAAGTTAGGGCCGATGCAATCATAATTGGACAGTGCATGCCCGGCGCAATGTCCAACACACTATTGACCTCACAAAGTCTAGCACCTGCTAAAGGCACCAAGATCCTTGGAGGCAAGGGATTGACAGCCACAGTAGTGTTCCTATGCTTAAGGGGAATACAGGAAGGGGTTCAGGGAAATGCCACTGGGTCCTTGTATGTCATCAGAGAGGAGGCCCAGAGGAGAGTTAGTCATGCACAAGAAAGGACTGTGGGAATCGGGGCGGGAGGCATGGGGGGATGGGGCGGGAGGTGAGGGGAGGGGGAGTAGGGGGCTCGGTGGGGAGGAGGAGGGAGGGAGGGAACTAGTGTACCTATTGTTTTTATGAGCTGAAATAATAATAAATATGTATTATATAAAGAAAGTTACAACGTATGAACATCTACAGGATTCTTATCACTGAGACGTGAATGTGAAACGAGAATTTGACGCTTCCTCACTTGGTCACTATTTTATTTTATTTTATTTTATTTTTTAGCTTTTATATAGATTTATTTATTTATTTTTTATTAAAAATTTAATTATACATTTAAAATTTTTTTATCAGTTCCCTCCCTCCCCCCTCTTTCTCCCCAACCCCCTCCTCCCCCTTCCCATCCCTCAGTGCCCCCCCCTCAATTCCTAGAGAGTCCTTTATTGTGTACGCCTAACTCTCCACTGGGTCCTCCTCTCCGATGACATATAAGGACCCAGTGGCATTTCCATAAGCCCTTTCTCTTGTTCCCCTTAAGCTTAAGATCACTACTATGGCTGGAAATCCCTTGCCTCCAGGGGTCTCGGTGCCCTTAACAGATGCTAGACTTTATGAGGGCAACAGTGCGCTGGATATTGCGCAGGGCATGCAAAGTCCCATTATGATTGCTTTGGCCCCAACTATTGTTGAGAATCTTGCAAATCGTTGCTCCTCCCATCCTTTTGCTCTTACAATCTTACCGCCCCCTCTTCCGCAAATGTCCCTGAGCTCCAGGATGGGGAGAGATTAGGCTGGCCTAGTTCTATGTGATTGATATAGTGTCTGAAGTTCTGGATTGTGGTTTGTTGATTTTCTTTTGCAGTTTTGCTGCTCCTGCAATGCCCTTCACTCCATTCTGCTGGGCACTGTATGTCACCCCCTGGCCAGAGACAAAAAGCTGTTAAACTGGAGTCTTGTTATAATAGCACATTCAAGGGTAGATGTAGTAAGAGTAGGAAATCTCAATGAGGGAGGGGTCCATCACCCATTTGCAAAATGATTACTTTTTATCTGCTAGACTATATGCCCTCCCCTTCTGGTGAGATCAGGAAAGAACATCTGTGAACTTAACCAGGTTTCTCATTACTTACTTGCAGACCTTGATGGAGGCCTATTTTCTCTGCTGTAACATGGTCCCTTCTCTCCTTGTTTCTGCTGTGGCCCTCCTACCCCATCTCTCTTGTTCATAATCCTTGCAATTACTGTGTTACATAGGTTTACTTTTGAGTGTCTCAATGTGGGCTGGGTGAGTTTGGTACTAGGAGCCACCTATTAGGGAGTACATACGGCGCTTAATTTTCTGGGTTTGGGATACTTCACTTAATGTAATTCTTTCTAATGACATCCATTTCCCAGCAAATTCCAGTAATTCATCATTTTTGATGGCTGAGTAGTACTCCATTGTATAGATGTACCACAATTTCCTTATCCACTCGTCAACTGTTGGACATTTAGGTTGATTCCATGACTTTGCTATTGTAAACAATGCTGCTATGAACATGGTCGAGCTTGTGCTATCGAGGCGAACCTCTGCTGCATGGGGGGTTATTCCCAAAAGTGGGATAGCAGGGTCATATGGCATTTCAATCTTTAATTTCTTTAAGAATCTCCAGACGGCTCGCCAGAGTGGCTGTATGAGCCTGCATTCCCACCAACAATGTAGGAGAGTTCCCCTCTCTCCACATCCTCTCCAGCATTTGTCGTTGTTTGTATTGTGGATTTTTGCCTTCCTGACCGGGGTGAGATGATATGTCAGGGAAGTTTTGATTTGCATTTCCCTGATGGCGAAGGAAGTGGAGCATTTTTTAAGATATTTGTTAGACATTTTAATTTCATCCCTGGTAAAGTTTCTTTGAAGTTCCAGGGCCCATTTTTTAATTGGGTCAGTGTTTTCCTTGGAGTTTAGTTTTCTAAGTTCTTTGTGCACTCTGGACAGTAGAGCTCTGTCAGATATGTGGTTAGTGAAGATTTTCTCCCATTCCGTGGTTTGCCTTTGAGCTCGTGTGACAATCTCTTTATCTGAACAGAAGCTCTTTAATTTCACAAGATCCCAACTGTTGAGAGTTGGTAGCAGTGACTGTGCCATTGGATGTCTGTTTAGGAACTGTTGGCCTAGCCCAATCAGCTCCAGGGAGTTCCCTATCCTTTCAACTATGGATTTTAAAGTCTCTGGCCTGATATCAAGGTCCTTGATCCATTTAGAATTAAGTCTTATACATGGTGACAAGTACGTGTCCAGCTTTAATCTTCTGCATGTGAAGATTCAGTTTTGCCAGCACCATTTGTTGAAGATGCTGTTCTTTTTCCATTGGATTCTTTGGGCCCCTTTGTCAAAGACCAAATGGCTGTAACTTTGTGGGCTTATATCTGGGTCTTCAATCCTTATCCATTGATCTGTGTGTCTATTTTGGAGCCAGTACCAGGCTGTCTTTGTAACTATGGATTTGTAGTATAGACTTAGGTTTGGTATGGTAATACCTCCAGCTGAGTTTTTGGTACTCAGGACTGTTTTTGCTATCCTGGGTCTTTTGTGCCTCCATATGAACTTTGAGATTGTTTGGTCAACTTCTTTGAAGAATTGCTTTGGCATTTTGATTGGTATAGCATTGAATCTGTATATTGCCTTTGGTAGGATGGTCATTTTTACGATATTGATTCTGCCAATCCAGGAACATGGGAGGTCTTTCCACCTTCTGGTGTCTTGTGCTATTTCTTTCTTTAGGGTTTTAAAATTTTCATTGTAAAGGTCTTTTACCTCCTTAGTTAGGTTTATACCGAGGTATTTCATTTTTTTAGCTATTATAGTAAATAGTATGGTTTCTCTCAAGGCTTTTTCACTTCTTTCATTCTGGGCATATAGGAAGGCCTCTGATTTTTGCACATTTATTTTGTATCCTGCCACCCTGCTGAACTTCTCAATTAGTTTCAGGAGCCTCCTGGTGGAGTTTTTGGGATCACACAAGTATAAGATCATGTCATCTGCAAATAAGGATAGCTTGACTTCTTCCTTGCAGATTTGAATCCCTCTTATGTCCCTTTCTTGTCTTATGGCTTCAGCTAAGACTTCAAGTACAATATTGAATAGAAGTGGTGAGAGTCGACAGCCTTGTCTACTTCCTGATCGAAGTGTGAATGATTCCAATTGTTCCCCATTGAGCATAATCCTTGCTGTGGGCTTGTTGTATATAGCTTTTATTATATTGATTAAGGTTCCTTCCATTCCCACTGTCTCTAGCGTTTTGATCATAAAAGGCTGTTGGATCTTGTCAAAAGCTTTTTCTGCATCTATCGAGAGTATCATGTGGTCTTGGACTTTGGACTGGTTTACATGATGAATTACATTTATTGATTTGCCTATGTTGAAACAACCTTGTGTGCCGGGGATGAAGCCTACTTGGTCCCCATGAATGATCTTTTTAATATGTTTTTGAATCCGATTTGCTAAGACTTTGTTGAGAATCTTTGCGTCTGTGTTCATCAGGGAGATCGGCCTATAGTTTTCTTTCTTAAGTGAATCTTTATTAGGTTTTGGGATTAAGACAATATTAGCTTCATAGAAGGAATTTGGTAGTGTTCCTTCCTTTGCTATTTGATGGAACAGTTTAAGGAGTATTGGTGTTATTAACTCCTTAAATGTCTGGTAGAACTCTGTGCTGAATCCATCTGGTCCAGGACATTTTTTGGTGGGAAGATTCGAGATTACTTCCTCAATTTCCTTATATGTTATAGGACTATTTAAATAATTCACAACTTCCTGATTCAATTTAGGTAAGTTGTGTTTACTTAGAAATTCATCCATCTCTTTTGTGTTGTCAAACTTCACAGAGTATAAGTTTTTGAAATATGATGTTATAATTCTCTGGATTTCTTGGGTATCAGTACTGATAACTCCGTGTTCATTTCTAATTTTGTTAATTTGGGGTTTCTCTCTCTTGCTTTTGGTTAATTTGGCTAGGGGTGTATCAATCTTGTTGATTTTTTCAAAGAACCAGCTTTTTGACTGGTTGATTTTTTCTATTGTTTCTTAGTCTCGATTTCAGATATTTCTCCCCTTATTTTGCTAATCTCTTCTCTTCTACTGCTTTTGGGATCAGATTGCTCAAGTTTCTCTAAAGCTATAAGCTGCATTGTTAAGTTGTTTATTTCTGATGTTTCCATTTTTTTGACGTAGGCATTAAGGGCTATGAACTTACCTCTTAGAATAGCTTTCATTGTGTCCCAGAGATTTTGGTAGGTTGTTTTTTCGTTATCATTCACTTTAAGGAAATCTTGAATTTCCTTTTTAATTTCTTCCTGAATCCAGTTCTCATTCAGCATCATAGTGTTAAGTTTCCAGGAGTTAGTGTATTTTCTCTTGTTTGATGTGTTGTGGATGTCCAGCTTTAGGCCGTGGTGGTCTGATAGGGCACAGGTTAGAATTTCAACTGTCGTGTATATGTGTAGATTCATTTTGTGGCCCAATATGTGATCTATTTTGGAGAAAGTTCCGTGTGCTGCTGAGAAAAATGTGTATTCTTTGGTGCGTGGGTGAAAAGTTCGATAGAGATCTGTAAGGTCCATTGCTTTCAGGGTTTGATTAAGTTCCAAAGTGTCTCTGTTAAGCTTTTGACCTGTTGATCTATCCCATGTTGAGAGGGCGGTGTTGAAGTCCCCAAGAATTATCGTTTGGCGGTTGATTTCCTGCTTTAGACGCTGTAGGGTTTTCTTAATGAATGTGGAGGGGCCCGTATTGGGTGAATATATGTTCAGTATTGTGAAGTCTTCCTGGTGAATTGTACCTGTGACTAAAATGTAGTATCCATCTGTGTCTCTTATAATTTTCTTTGGTTTGAAGTCCACTTTGTCTGATAGCATAATGGCTACCCCTGCCTGTTTCCTGGTTCCATTAGCTTGCAAGATTTTGGACCAGCCTTTCATTGTTAGGATGTGCCTATCTTTTGTGGTGAGATGGGTTTCCTGCAGGCAGCAGATTGATGGATTGTGATTTTTAATCCAAGGTTGTAATCTGTGTCTCTTGATCAGTGAATTAATTCCATTAACATTTAGTGTTATAATGGAGAAACTATTGTTAATTCCAGACATTTATTATGTTTAGTAGCTTTTATAAGTATATTGCTTCGCTTTTAATGGTGTTATATTTGCCTTCTGTTCTCCTGGATATGCCTGTTTTTTTCTTCATGCTTGAGTATCATTTCTAGCATTTTTTGAAGGCTTGGTTTGCTGGACATGTATCCCTTAAAGTTGTCTTTGTGCTGGAAAATTTTTCTTTCTCCCTCGATCATGACTGATAGTTTTGCAGGGTAAAGCAGCCTGGGTTGACATTGTTTCTCATTCAATACTTGAAGTATGTCTCTCCAAGCTCTTCTTGCTTTTTCTGTTTTGACTGAGAAGTCATTTGTTATTTTAATAGGTTTACCTTTAAAAGTGATTTGTTTTTTCTCCCTTGAAGCTCTCAGCACCAGTTCTTTATCTTGAATGTGGAGTGTTTTAACTATTATTTGCTGAGGCATGCTTCTGTTTTGGTCGTATCTGTTTGGGGTGCGGAATGCCTCTTGTATATCACTGGGCCTCTCCTTTTTTAGATGAGGAAAGTTTTCCTTGATGATCGTTTGAAAAATTTCCTCAGGGGTGGTATTTTGAGATTTTTTTTCTGGTATTCCATGAATTCGCATGTTAGGCTTCTTCAGGGTGTCCCATATCTCTTGGATATTTCTCTCAAGTATCTTTTTGGCTTTAACAACCTCTTCCATTGAGCTGGTTAGTACTCCCACTTTAATCAAGGTCTGAAATTCTGTTTTCTGCTTCATTAGTTCTGTTGATAAGACTCTCTGTGGCATTCTGGGTTGAAGATAACTTGTCTTTTAGCTCAGTTTTAAACACTGCTTGAGTTTGTTTTAACTGCTCTATGCCACTTTTTGTTTCTTGCAATGTTTTTCTCAACTCCTCCAGATGTCTGTTGTGTTCCTCTTCAAAGCGATTGATTCGATTATGTAATTCCTCCCGGATTTCCTCTTTCATAGTATTGAACATGGTAATGATCATATTTTGAAAGACCTTATCCTGGGTGAGGCTTTCTTGGCCTTTTTCCGCGGGTTTGTTCTTGTTGGAGTCTAACATTATGGGATTAATTTCTTCAGTGGGAAATTTGTTTACTTGAGTGTTGCTTCTCATGGATTTGCACTTTGACTTTGGCATTGTCATTTTAACTCTTAAGATCTCTCAATTTCACTAAACTGAATTATTTGGCCTGGGGTCCTGGTGGGTGGGGCCCGAACAGGGACTTACCTAGGGCCCGGGGTCAGGCCCGGCTGGACCATGCACGTGTCCTGACCAGTGGAGCGGGGTGGGGTGAAAAGGGAGGATGGGCGCGTCCGCGTGGAGCTATTTAACCGGAGGGCAGCTGGGGCGGGGCCCGGGCGCAAGGGGAGGTCCTCCTCATCCCTCGACCCCCGCGCGGCTCCAGCTGGATGGTGGGAGTCGGAGCCGGGTCCCTGTGGGCTGACCTGGGGTCCTGGTGGGCGGTGCACGAACGATGACTTACCTAGGGCGCGGGGTGAAGCCTGGCTGGATCTCGCGCACGTGTCCCGACCAGCAGAGCGGGGTGTGGTGAAAAGGTGGTCACTATTTTCAAGCTCTTTACAGGCCTGTACATATTTGGTAGAGTCAGCACAAAACAAGTATGATTTTCTCCTGAACGCAAATGTTACAGTAAACAAACTTCTGTAGGATACTTATCCCTAAGAGGTGACCTTCCAGCATTTGACTCTAAATCCTCCTCAGTTGTTTCACTATTTTGGAAACCCATGGCCTGCGTGAACATGTTCCATGGAAATGTCAAAAACATGTATGATTTTCTCCTGAACACAAATGTTACAGTGCAGAAACTTCTCTAGAATTCTTATCCACAAGAAGTGCACTTCCTACATTTGATTCTGAAAAGTCTGCACTTGGTTCACTATTTTGGAAATCATCTCCTGCATGAATAGGTTCCATGGAAACATCGCAAAACAAGTGTAATTTTCTACAGAACACAAAGAGGTACAGTATCGAAACTTCTGTAGGATACTTACCACTAAGAAGTGCACTTCCAACATTTGACTCTGTGTCCTCCTCCCTTGGTTCACTCTTTTGGAAAATCATAGCCTGAGTGAACATGTTCCATGAAAACGTCACAAAACCAGTGTAATTTCCTCCTGAACATAAAAAGTTACAAGGTAAGAACATCTACAGGATTCTTATCACTGACAAGTGAAAATGAAAGATGTGAATTTGAGGTTTCCTCACTTAGTCACTATTTTCAAGCTAATTACAGGCCTGAACATAGTTGGTAGAATCAGCAAAAAAATGAATGTTTTCTCCAGAACACAAAGTTCTACCGTCTAGAAACCTGTGTAGGATACTTGTCCCAAAGAAGTGCACATGGTACATATGACTGTGAGTCCTCTTCACTTGGCTCACGATTTTGGAAGGGAATGACATGCATGAATATGTTTCATGGAAAGGTCATACAACCAGTGTGATTTCCTCCTGAACACAAAGAGTTACAATGTAGAAACTTCTCTACAACACTTATCCTAAAGAAGTGCACTTGAAACATTTGACTCAGAGTCCTCCTCACTTGGTTCACTATTTGTAAAATCATGGCCTGTGTGAACAGGTGCCATGCAAATGTCACAAAACAAGTATGATTTTCTCCTGAATCCAAATGTTATAGTATACAAACTTCTGTAGGATACTTATCCCTAAGAGGTGCACTTCCAGCATTTGACTCTGAATCCTCCTCACTTGGTTCACTATTTTGGAAACTCATGGCCTGCGTGAACATATTTCATAGAAATGTCATAAAACAAGTATGATTTTCACCTGACCGAAAAAGTTACAGTGTAGAAACTTCTGTAGAATACTTATCCGCAAGAAGTGCACTTCCTATATTTGATTCTGAATCCTCCGCACTCGGTACACTATTTTGGAAATCACCTCCTGCATGAATAGGTTCCAAGGAAACGTCGCAAAACAAGTGTAATTTTCTGGAGAACACAAAGAGGTACAGTATCGAAACTTTTGTAGGATACTTACCACTAAGAAGTGCACTTCCAACATTTGACTCTGAGTCCTCCTCACTTGGTTCACTATTTTGGAAAATCATAGCCTGGGTGAACATGTTCCAGGGAAACATTGCAAAACAAGTGTGATACTCTCCTGAACACAAAGAATGACAGTATAGAAACTTTGGTGGGATACTTATTGCTAAGAAGAGCACTTGCAACATTTGACTCTGAGTCCTTCTCTCTTGGTTCACTATTTCGGAATATCATGGCTTGCGTGTAAATGTTCCATTGATTGTCTCACAACAAGGGTGACTTTCTCCTGATCACAAAGACTTACAGTATAGAAACTTCTGTAGGATACATATCGCAACGAATGCACTTGCAACATTTGGCTCAGAGTCCTCTTCACTTGCTTCAATATTTTGTAAAATCATGGTCTGCGTGAACATGTTATATGCAAATGTCGCAAAACAAGTATGATCTTCTCCTGAACACAGAGTGTTACAGTATAGAATCTTCTGCAGGATACTTATCCGTAAGAACTGCACTTCCAACATTTGACTCTCAGTCCTCCTCACTTCGTTCGCCATTTTGGAAAATCAAGGTCTGCCTGAACATATTCCATGAAAACATCAAAAAACCAGTGTGATTTCTTCCTGAATATAAAAAGTTACAACGTATGAACATCTACAAGATTCTTATCACTGAGAAGTGAAAGTGAAAGATGTGAATTTGACGCTTCCTCACTTGGTCACTATTTTCAAGCTCATTACAGGCCTGAACATAGTTGGTAGAATCAGCACAATACGAATGTTGTTTTCTCCAGAACACAAAGTTTTACCGTCTAGAAACCTGTGTAGGATACTTGTCACAAAGAAGTGCACATGCTACGTATGACTGTGACTCCTCTTCACTTGGCTCACGATATTGGAAGGGAATGTCATGCATGAATATGTTTCATGGAAAGGTCGTACAAAAAGTGTGATTTCCTCCTGAACAAAAAGAGTTACAATATAGAAATTTCTGTACGACACTTATCATAAAGAAGTGCACTTGCAACATTTGACTCAGACTCCTCCTCACTTGTTTCACTATTTTGTAAAATCATGGCCTGTGTGAACAGGTGCCATGCAAATGTCAGAAAACAAGTATGATTTTCTCCTGAACCCAAATGGTACAGTATACAAACTTCTGTAGGATACTTCTCCCTAAGAGGTGACCTTCCAGCATTTGACTCTAAATCATCCTCACTTGGTTCACTATTTTGGAAACCCATGGCCTGCTTGAACATGTTCCATACAAATGTCACAAAACTTGTATGATTTTCTCCTGAACGCAAATGTTACAGTGCAGAAACTTCCCTAGAATACTTATTCACAAGAAGTGCACTTCCTACATTTGATTCTGAAAACTCTGCACTTGGTTCACTATTTTGGAAATCATCTCCTGCATGAATAGATTCCATGGAAACATCGCAAAACAAGTGTAATTTTCTGCAGAACACAAAGAGGTACAGTATCGAAACTTCTGTATGATACTTACCACTAAGAAGTGCACTTCCAACATTTGACTCTGTGTCCTCCTCCCTTGGTTCACTCTTTTGGAAAATCATAGCCTGAGTGAACATGTTCCATGAAAACGTCACAAAACCAGTGTGATTTCCTCCTGAACATAAAAAGTTACAAGGTAAGAACATCTACAGTTTCTTATCAGTGAGAAGTGAAAATGAAAGATGTGAATTTGACGTTTGCTCACTTAGTCACTATTTTCAAGCTAATTACAGGCCTGAACATAGTTGGTAGAATCAGCAAAAAACGAATGTTGTTTTCTCCAGAACACAAAGTTTTACCGTCTAGAAACCTGTGTAGGATACTTGTCCCAAAGAAGTGCACATGCTACATATGACTGTGAGTCCTCTTCACTTGGCTCACGATTTTGGAAGGGAATGACATGCATGAACATGTTTCATGCAAATGTCGTGCAACCAGTGTGATTTCCTCCTGAACACAAAGAGTTACAGTATAGAAACTTCTGTACTACACATATGCTAAAGAAGTGCACTTGCAACATTTGACTCAGAGACCTCCTCACTTGGTTCACTATTTTGTAAAATCATGGCCTGTGTGAATAGGTGCCATGCAAATGTCACAACACAAGCATGATTTTCTCCTGAACGCAAATGTTACAGTATACTAACTTCTGTAGGATACTTATCCCTAGGAATTACAGTATAGAAACATTTGGCTCTGAATCCTCATCACTTGGTTCACCATTTTGAAATTTCATGCCGTGTGTGAACATGTCCCATGCAAATGTCACAAAACAAGGATGATATTCTCCGGAATACAAATGTTGCAGTGTAGCAACTTCTCTAGGATACTTATCCCCAAGAAGTGCACTTCCTATATTTGATCCTGAATCCTCCGCACTTGGTTCACAAATTTGGAATTCATCTCCTGCATGAATAGGTTCCATGGAAACATCGCAAAACAAGTGTGAATTTCTGCAGAACACAAACAGGTACAGTATCGAAACTTCTGTAGGATACTTACCACTAAGAAGTGCAATTCCAACATTTAACTCTGAGTCCTCATCACTTGGTTCACTATTTTGGAAAATCATAGCCTGCATGAACATGTTCCAGGAAAACCTTGCAAAACAAGTGTGATACTCTCCTAAACACTAAGAATGACAGTATAGAAACTTTGGTGGGATACTTACCGCTAAAAAGAAGAGCACTTGCAACATTTGACTCTGAGTACTTCTCTCTTGGTTCACTATTTTGGAGTATCATGGCTTGTGTGTAAATGTTCCATTGACTGTCGCACAACAAGTGTGACTTTCTCCGTATCACAAAGACTTACAGTATAGAAACTTCTGTAGGATACGTATCCCTACGAAGTGCACTTGCAGCATTTGACTCTGAGTCATCCACACTTGGTTAACTATTTTGGAAATATCATGGCCTGCTTCAACATGTTCCATGGAAATGTGGCACAACAACTGTTATTTTCTCCTGAACACAAAGAGTAATAGTATAGGAACTTCTGTAGGACACTTACTGGTAAAAAGAGCACGTGCAATATTTGATTCTGAACCCTCCTCACTTGGTTCACTATTTTGGAAAATCATAGCCTGCGTGAACATGTTCCAGGGAAACATTGCAAAACAATTGTGATACTCTCCTGAACACCAAGAATGACAGAATAGAAATTTTGGTGGGATAGTTACAGCTAAGAAGAAGAGCACTTCCAAAATTTGACTCTGAGTCCTTCTCTCCTGGTTATTTTGGAATATCATGGCTTGCGTGTAAATGTTCCATTGACTGTCGCACAGAAGTGTGACTTTCTCCTGATCACAAAGAGTTACAGTATAGAAACTTCTGTAGGATACCTATCCCAACGAAGTGCACTTGCTACATTTGACTCTGAGTCATCCTCACTTGGTTAACTATTTTGGAAAAATCATGGCCTGCTTCAACATGTTCCATGGAAATGTGGCGCAACGACTGTTATTTTCTCCTGAACACAAAGAGTTACAGTATAGGAAGTTCCGTAGGACACTTACCGTTAAGAAGTCCACGTGCAATATTTGACTCTGAACCTTCCTCACTTGGTTCAGTATTTTGGATATTCATAGCCTGCGTGAACATGTTCCAGCGAAACATTGCAAAACTAGTGTGTACTCTCCTGAACACCAACAATATCAGTATAGAAACTTTGGTGGGATACATACTGCTAAGAAGAAGAGCACTTGCAACATTTGACTCTGAGTCCGTCTCTATTGGTTCACTATTTTGGAATATCATGGCTTGCGTGTAAATGTTCCATTGACTGTAGCACAACAAGTGTGACTTTCTCCTGATCACAAGGAGTTACAGTATAGAAACTTCTGTAGGATATGTATCCCAATGAAGTGCACTTGCAACATTTGACTCTGAGTCATCATCACTAGGTTAACTATTTTGGAAAAATCATGGCCTGCTTCAACATGTTCTATAGAAATGTGGCACAACAACTGTCATTTTCTCCTGAACACAAAGAATTACAGTATAGGGACTTCCATAGGACAGTTACCGGTAAGAAGAGCACGTGCAATATTTGACTCTAAAACCTCCTCACTTGGTTAACAATTTTGGAAAATCATGTCCTGTGTGAACAAGTTATATGCAAATGTCACAAAACAAGTATGATCTTCTCCTGAACACAAAGTGTTACAGTATAGAATCTTCTGTAGGATACTTATCCCTAAGAAATGCACTTCCAACATTTGACACTCAGTCCTCTTCAGTTGGTTCACCATTTTGGAAAATCAAGGCCTGCGTGAACATATTCCATGAAAACTTCAAAAAACCAGTATGATTTTCTCCTGAACATAAAAAGTTACCACGTATGAACATCTACAGGATTCTTATCACTGAAAAGTGGAAGTGAAACATGTGAATTTGACGCTTCCTCACTTGGTCACTATTTTCAAGCTCATGACAGGCCTGAACATAGTTGGTAGTATCAGCACAAAACGAATGTTGTTTTCTCCAGAACACAGTATTACCGTCTAGAAACCTGTGTCGGATACTTGTCCCAAAGAAGTGCACACGCTACATATGAATGTGAGTCCTCTTCTCTTGGTTCATGATTTTGGAAGGGAATGACATGCATGAACATGTTTCATGGAAACGTCGTACAGCAAGTGTGATTTCCTCCTGAACACAAAGAATTACAATATAGAAACTTCTGTAGGACACTTATCCTAAAGAAGTGCACTTGCAACATTTGACTCATAGACCTCCTCACTTGGTTCACTATTTTTAAAATCATGGCCTGTGTGAACATGTGCCATGCAAATTTCAAAAAACAAGTATGATTTTCTCCTGAACGCGAATGTTACTGTATACAATCTTCACTAGGACACTTATCACGAAATGGTGCACTTCCAGCATTTGATTCTGAATCCTCCTCACTTGGTACACTATTTTGGAAATTCATGGCGTGTGTGAACATGTTCCATGCAAATGTCACAAAACAAGGATGATTTTCTTCGGAATACAAATGTTGCAGTGTAGCAACTTCCCTAGGATACTTATCCCCAAAAGTGCACTTCCTATATTTGATCCTGAATCCTCCGCTCTTGGTTCACAATTTTGGAATTCATCTCCTGCATGAATAGGTTCCATGGAAACATCACAAAACAAGTGTGATTTTCTGTAGAACACAAAGAGGTACAGTATCGAAACTTCTGTAAGATACTTACCACTAAGAAGTGCACTTCCAACATTTGACTCTGTGTCCTCCTCACTTGGTTCACTATTTTGGAAAATCATAGCCTGCATGAACATGTTCCAGGGAAACATTGTAAAACAAGTGTGATACTCTCCTGAACACTAAGAATGACAGTATAGAAATTTTGGTGGGATACTTACCGCTAAAAAGAAGAGCACTTGCAACATTTGACTCTGAGTCCTTCTCTCTTCGTTCATTATTTTGGAGTATCATGGCTTGCGTTTAAATGTTCCATTGACTGTTGCACAACAAGTGTGATTTTTTCCTGATCACAAAGACTTACAGTATAGAAACTTCTGTAGGATACGTATCCCAACGAAGTGCACTTGCAACATTTGACTCTGAGTCATCCTCACTTGGTTAACTATTTTGGAAATATCATGGCCTGCGTCAACATGTTCCATGGAAATGTGGCACAACAACTGTTATTTTCTCCTGAACACAAAGAGTAATAGTATAGGAACTTCCGTAGGACACTTACCGGTAAAAAGAGCACGTGCAATATTTGATTCTGAACCCTCCTCACTTGGTTCACTATTTTGGAAAATCATAGCCTGCGTGAACATGTTCCAGGGAAACATTGCAAAACAATTGTGATACTCTCCTGAACACCAAGAATGACAGTTTAGAAATTTTGGTGTGAAACTTACCGCTAAAAAGAAGAGCACTTCCAACATTTGATTCTGAGTCCTTCTCTCTTGGTTATTTTGGAATATCATGGCTTGCGTGTAAATGTTCCATTGACTGTTGCACAACAAGTGTGACTTTCTCCTGATCACAAAGAGTTACAGTATAGAAACTTCTGTAGGATACCTATCCCAACGAAGTGCACTTGCTACATTTGACTCTGAGTCATCCTCACTTGGTTAACTATTTTGGAAAAATCATGGCCTGCTTCAACATCTTCTATGGAAATGTGGCACAACAACTGTCAATTTCTCCTGAACACAAAGAATTACAGTATAGGGACTTCCATAGGACAGTTACCGGTAAGAAGAGCACGTGCAATATTTGGCTCTAAAACCTCCTCACTTGGTTCACAATTTTGGAAAATCATGGCCTGTCTGAACAAGTTATATGCAAATGTTGCAAAACAAGTATGATCTTCTCCTGAACACAAAGTGTTACAGTATAGAATCTTCTGTAGGATACTTATCCCTAAGAAGTGCACTTCCAACATTTGACACTCAGTCCTCCTCAATTGATTCACCATTTTGGAAAATCAGGGCCTGCGTGAATATATTCCATGAAAACTTCAAAAAAACAGTGTGATTTTTCTCCTGAACATAAACAGTTACCATGTATGAACATCTACAGGATTCGTATCACTGAGAAGTGAAGGTGAAACATGTGAATTTGACACTTCCTCACTTGGTCACTATTTTCAGGCTCTTGACAGGCCTGAACATAGTTGGTAGTATCAGCACGAAACGAATGTTTTTTTCTCCAAACACAATTTTACCCTCTAGAAACCAGTGTAGGATACTTGTCCCAAAGAAGTGCACACGCTACATATGACTGTGAGTCCTCTTCCCTTGGTTCACTATTTTGTAAAATCATGGCCTGTGTGAACATGTGCCATGCAAATGTCAAAAAACAAGTATGATTTTCTCCTGAACGCGAATGTTAGAATATACAAACTTCTCTAGGATACTTATAACGAAATGGTGCACTTCCAGCATTTGACTCTGAATCCTCCTCAAGTGGTTCAATATTTTGGAAATTCATGGCCTGTGTTAACATGTTCTATGTAAATGTCACAAAACAAGTATGATTTTCTCCTGAACGCAAATGTTACAGTGTAGAAACCTATCTAGGATACCTATCCCAAAGAAGTGCACATCCTACACTTGATTCTGAATCGTCCGCTCTTGTTTCACTATTTTGGAAATCATCTCCTGCATGAATAGGTTCCATGGAAAAGTCGCAAAACAAGTGTGATTTTCTGCAGAACACAAAGAGGTACAGAATCGAAACTTCTGTAGGATACTTACCACTAAGAAGTGTACTTCCAACATTTGACTCTGGGTCCTCCTCACTTGATTCACTATTTTGGAAAGTCAAAGCCTGCATGAACACATTCCAGGGAAACATTCCAAAACAAGTGTGATACTCTCCTGAACACCAACAATGTCAGTATAGAAACGTTGATGGATACTTACCTCTAAGAAGTAGATCACTTGCAACATTTGACTCTGAGTCCTTCTCTCTTGGTTCACTATTTTGGAATATTATGGCTGGCGTGTAAATGTTCCATTGACTGTAGCACATCAAGTGTGACTTTCTCCTGATCACAAAGACTTACAGTATAGAAGCTTCTGGAGAATACATATCCCAACGAAGTGCACTTGCAACATTTGCTTCTGAGTCATCCTCATTTTGTTAACTATTTTGGAAAAATCATGGCCTGCTTCCACATGTTCCATGGAAATGTGGCCCAAAAACTGTTATTTTCTCCTGAACACAAAGAGTTACAGTACAGGAAGTTCCATAGGTTACTTGCCGGTAAGAAGTGCACGTGCAATATTTGACTCTGAACCCTCCTCACTTGGTTCACTATTTTGGAAAATCATGGCCTGCGTGAACATGTGCCATGCAAATGTCACAAAACAAGTATGATTTTTTTCCTGAATGCAAATGCTACAGTATAGAAACTTCTCTAGGATACTTATCCCCAAGAAGTGCACTTCCTTCATTTGATTCTGAATCCTCCGCACTTGATTCACTATTTTGGAAATCCTCTCCTGTATGAATAGGTTCCATGGGAACGTCACAAAACACGTGAGTTTTTTTGAAGAACACAAAGAGGTATAGTATCGAAACTTCTGTAGGATACCTATCATTGAGAAGTGCACTTCCAATATTTGACTCTGAGTCCTCCTCACTTGGTTCACTATTTTGGAAAATCAAAGCCTGCGTGAACATGTTCCAGGTAAACATTCAAAACAAGTATGATACTCTCCTGAACAACAAGAATGAAACTTTGGTGGGATACTTACAGCTAAGAAGAAGAGCACTTGCAACATTTGACTCTGAGTCGTTGACTCTTGGTTCACTATTTTGGAGTATCATGGCTTGCGTGTAAATGTTCCATTGACTGTCACACAACAAGTGTGACTTTCTCCGTATCACAAAGACTTACAGTATAGAAACTTCTGTAGGATACGTATCCCAACGAAGTGCACTTGCAACATTTGACTCTGAGTCATACTCACTTGGTTAACTATTTTGGAAAAATCATGGCCTGCTTCAAAATGTTCTATGGAAATGTGGCACAACAACTGTTATTTTCTCCTGAACACAAAGAGTAATAGTATAGGAACTTCCGTAGGACACTTACTGGTAAAGAGCACATGCAATATTTGATTCTGAACCCTCTTCTCTTGGTTCACTATTTTGGAAAATCATGGCATGCATGAACATGTTATATGCAAATGTTGCAAAACAAGTATGATCTTCTCCTGAACACAAAGTGTTACAGTATAGAATCTTCTGTAGGATACTTACCCCTAAGAAGTGCACTTCCAACATTTGACTCTCAGTCCTCCTCAGGTGGTTCACCATTTTGGAAAATCAAGGCCTGCGTGAACATATTCCATGATAACGTATCAAAACCAGTGTGATTTCCTCCTGAACATAAAAAGTTACAACGCATGAATATCTACAGGATTCTTATCACTGAGAAGTGAAGGTGAAACATGTGAATTTGACACTTCCTCACTTGGTCACTATTTTCAAGCTCAACAGGCCTGAACATAGTTGGTAGAATCAGCACAAAACGAATGCTGTTTTCTCCAGAACACACAGTTTTACCGTCTAGAAACCTGTATAAGATACTTGTCCCAAAGAAGTGCACATGCTACATATGACTGTGAGTCCTCTTCACTTGGTTCATGATTTTGGAAGTGAATGACATACATGAACATGTTTAATGGCAACGTCGTACAACAAGTGTGATTTCCTTCTGAACACAAAGTTTTACAGTATAGAAACCTCTGTGTGACACTTATCCTAAAGAAGTGCACTTGCAACATTTGACTCAGAGTCCTCCTCACTTGGTTCACTATTTTGTAATATCATGGCCTGCGTGAACATGTGCCATGCAAATGTCACAAAAGAAGTATGATTTTCTCCTGAACGCAAATGTTACAGTGTAGAAACTTCTCTAGGATACTTATCCCCAAGAACTGTACTTCCTGCAATTGATTCTGAATCCTCCGCACTTGGTTCACTATTTTGGAAATCATCTCCTGCATGAATAGGTTCCATGGAAACGTCGCAAAACAGGTGTATTTTCTGCAGAACACAAAGACGTACAGAATCGAAACTTCTGTAGGATACTTATCACTAAGAAGTGCACTTCCAACATTTGACTCTGGGTCCTCCTCACTTGATTCACTATTTGGGAAAGTCAAAGACTGCGTGAACATGTTCAATGGAAACATTCCAAAACAAGTGTGATGCTCTCCTGAACACAAAGAATTACAGTAGAGAAACTTTTGTGGGATACTTACCGCTAAGAAGAGCACTTGCAATATTTGGCTCTGAGTCCTTCGCTCTTGGTTATTTTGCAATATCATGGCTTGCGTGTAAATGTTCCATTGACTGTTGCACAACAAGTGTGACTTTCTCCTGATCACAAAGACTTACAGTATGGAAACTTCTGTAGGATACGTATCCCAACGAAGTGTGCTTGCAACATTTGACTCTGAGTCATCCTCATTTGGTTAACTATTTTGGAAATATCATGGCCTGCTTCAACATATTCCGTGGAAATGTGGCACAACAACTGGTAGTTTCTCCTGAACACAAAGAGTTACAGTATAGTAACTTCCGTAGGATACTTACCGGTAAGAAGTGCAGTTGCAATATTTCATTTGAACCATCCTCACTTGGCTCACTATTTTGGAAAATCATGGCCTGCTTCAACGTGTTCCATGGAAATGTGGCACAACAACTGTTAGTTTCTCCTGAACACAAAGAGTTACAGTATAATAACTTCCATAGGATACTTACAGGTAAGAAGTGCACGTGCAATATTTGACTCTGAACCCCTCCTCACTTGGTTCAATATTTTGGAAAATCATGGCCTCGTGAACATGTTATAGGCAAATGTCGCAAAACAAGAGTGATCGTCACCTGAACACAAAGTGTTACAGTATAGAATATTTTGTAGGATACTTATCCCTAAGAGGTGCACTTCCATCATTTGACTCTGAATCCTCCTCACTTGGTTCACTATTTTGGAAATTCATGACCTGCGTTAACATGTTCCATGCAAATGTCACAAAACAAGGATTATTTTCTCCTGAACGCAAATGTTACAGTGAAGAAACTTCTCAAGGATACCTATCCCCAAGAAGTGCACATCCTACTTTTGATTCTCAATCCTCCATACTTGGTTTACTATTTTGGAAATCATCTCTTGCACGAATATGTTCCATGGAAACGTCGCAAAACAAGTGTGATTTTCTGCAGAACACAAAGAGGTACAGTATCGAAACTTCTGTAGGATACTTACCACTAAGAAGTGCACTTCCAACATTTGACTCTGAGTCCTCCGCACTTGGTTCACTATTTTGGAAAATCATAGCTTGTGTGAACATGTTCCAGGGAAACATTGCAAAACAAGTGTGATACTCTCCTGAACACAAAGAATAACAGTATAGAAACTTTGGTGGGATACTTACAGCTAAGAAGAAGAGCACTTGCAACATTTGTGTCTGAGTCCTTCTCTCTTGGTTCACTATTTTGGAATATCATGGATTGCGTGTAAATGTTCCATTGACTGTCGCACAACAAGTGTGAATTTCTCCTGATCACAAAGAGTTACATTATGGAAACTTCTGTAGGATACATATGCCAAAGAAGTGCACTTCCAACATTTGACTCTGAGTCATCCTCACTTGGTTAACTATTTTGGAAAATCATAGCCTGCGTGAACATTTTCCAGGGAAACATTGCAAAACAAGTGTGATACTCTCCTCAACACCAAGAATGACAGTATAGAAACTTTGGTCGGATATTTACCGCTAAGAAGAAGAGCACTTACAACAGTTGACTCTGAGTCCTTCTGTCTTGGTTCACTGTTTTGGAATATCATGGCTTGCGTGTAAATGTTCCATTGACTGTCACGCAACAAGTGTGACTTTCTTCTGATCACAAAGAGTTACAGTATAGAAACTTCTGTAGGATGCGTATCCCAACGAAGTGCACTTGCAACCTTTGACTCTGAGTCATCCACACTTGGTTAACTATTTTGGAAAAATCATGGCCTGCTTCAACATGTTCCATGGAAATGTGGTACAACAACTGTTATTTTCTCCTGAACACAAAGAGTTACAGTATAGTAACTTCCGTAGGATACTTACCGGTAAGAAGTGCAGTTGCAATATTTCATTTGAACCATCCTCACTTGGCTCACTATTTTGGAAAATCATGGCCTGCTTCAACGTGTTCCATGGAAATGTGGCACAACAACTGTTAGTTTCTCCTGAACACAAAGAGTTACAGTATAATAACTTCCATAGGATACTTACAGGTAAGAAGTGCACGTGCAATATTTGACTCTGAACCCTCCTCACTTGGTTCACTATTTTGGAAAATCATGGCCTGTGTGAACATGTTATAGGCAAATGTCACAAAACAAGTGTGATCTTCAACTGAACACAAAGTGTTACAGTATAAAATCTTCTGTAGGATACTTATCCCTAAGAGGTGCACTTCCAGCAATTGACTCTGGATCCTCCTCACTTGGTTCACTATTTTGGAAATTCATGGCCTGCGTGAACATGTTCCATGCAAATGTCACAAAACAAGTATGATTTTCTCCTGAACGCAAATGTTGCAGTGTAGAAACTTCTCTAGGATACCTATCCCCAAGAAGTGCACATCCTACATTTGATTCTCAATCCTCCATACTTGGTTCACTATTTTGGGAATCATCTCCTGCATGAGTAGGTTCCATGGAAACGTCGCAAAACAAGTGTGATTTTCTGCAGAACACAAAGAGGTACAGTATCGAAACTTCTGTAGGATACTTACCACTAAGAAGTGCACTTCCAACATTTGACTCTGAGTCCTCCGCACTTGGTTCACTATTTTGGAAAATCATAGCTTGTGTGAACATGTTCCAGGGAAACATTGCAAAACAAGTGTGATACTCTCCTGAACACAAAGAATAACAGTATAGAAACTTTGGTGGGATACTTACAGCTAAGAAGAAGAGCACTTGCAACATTTGACTCTGAGTCATCCTCACTTGCTTAACTATTTTGGAAAAATCGTGGCCTGCTTCAACATGTTCCATGGCAATGTGGCACAACAACTGTTATTTTCTCCTGAACACAAAGAGTTACATTATAGGAAGTTCCGTAGGATAATTACCAGTAAGAAGTCCACGTGCAATATTTGACTCTGAACCCTCTTCTCTTGGTTCACTATTTTGGAAAATCATAGCAAGCATGAACATGTTATATGCAAGTATTGCAAAACAAGTATGATCTTCCCCTGAACACAAAGTGTTGCAGTATAGAATCTTCTGTAGGATACTTACCCCTAAGAAGTGCACTTCCAACATTTGACTCTCAGTCCTCCTCAGGTGGTTCACCATTTTGGAAAATCAAGGCCTGCGTGAACATATTCCATGAAAACGTATCAAAACCAGTGTGATTTCCTCCTGAACATAAAAAGTTACAACGTATGAATATCTACAGGATTCGTATCACTGAGAAGTTGAAGGTGAAACATGTGAATTTGACACTTCCTCACTTGGTCACTATTTTCAAGCTCATTACAGGCCTGAACATAGTTGGTAGAATCAGCACAAAACGAATGTTGTTTTCTCCAGAACACACAGTTTTACCGTCTAGAAACCTGTATAAGATACTTGTCCCAAAGAAGTGCACATGCTACATATGACTGTGAGTCCTCTTCACTTGGTTCATGATTTTGGAAGTGAATGACATGCATGAACATATTTAATGGCAACGTCGTACAACAAGTGTGATTTCCTTCTGAACACAAAGTTCTACAGTATAGAAACCTCTGTGTGACACTTATCCTAAAGAAGTGCACTTGCAACATTTGACTCAGAGTCCTCCTCACTTGGTTCACTATTTTGTAATATCATGGCCTGCGTGAACATGTGCCATGCAAATGTCACAAAAGAAGTATGATTTTCTCCTGAACGCAAATGTTACAGTGTAGAAACTTCTCTAGGATACTTATCCCCAAGAACTGTACTTCCTGCAATTGATTCTGAATCCTCCGCACTTGGTTCACTATTTTGGAAATCATCTCCTGCATGAATAGGTTCCATGGAAACGTCGCAAAACAGGTGTGATTTTCTGCAGAACACAAAGACGTACAGAATCGAAACTTCTGTAGGATACTTATCACTAAGAAGTGCACTTCCAACATTTGACTCTGGGTCCTCCTCACTTGATTCACTATTTGGGAAAGTCAAAGACTGCGTGAACATGTTCAATGGAAACATTCCAAAACAAGTGTGATGCTCTCCTGAACACAAAGAATTACAGTAGAGAAACTTTTGTGGGATACTTACCGCTAAGAAGAGCACTTGCAATATTTGGCTCTGAGTCCTTCGCTCTTGGTTATTTTGCAATATCATGGCTTGCGTGTAAATGTTCCATTGACTGTTGCACAACAAGTGTGACTTTCTCCTGATCACAAAGACTTACAGTATGGAAACCTCTGTAGGATACGTATCCCAACGAAGTGCACTTCCAACATTTGACTCTGAGTCATCCTCATTTGGTTAACTATTTTGGAAAAATCATGGCCTGCTTCAACATGTTCCGTGGAAATGTGGCACAACAACTGTTAGTTTCACCTGAACACAAAGAGTTACAGTATAATAACTTCCATAGGATACTTACAGGTAAGAAGTGCACGTGCAATATTTGACTCTGAACCCTCCTCACTTGGTTCACTGTTTTGGAAAATCATGGCCTGCGTGAACATGTTATAGGCAAATGTCACAATACAAGTGTGATCTTCAACTGAACACAAAGTGTTACAGTATAGAATATTCTGTAGGACACTTATCCCTAAGAGGTGCACTTCCATCGTTTGACTCTGAATCCTCCTCACTTGGTTCACTATTTTGGAAATTCATGACCTGCGTTAACATGTTCCATGCAAATGTCACAAAACAAGGATTATTTTCTCCTGAACGCAAATGTTACAGTGAAGAAACTTCTCAAGGATACCTATCCCCAAGAAGTGCACAACCTACTTTTGATTCTCAATCCTCCATACTTGGTTTACTATTTTGGAAATCATCTCTTGCACGAATATGTTCCATGGAAACGTCGCAAAACAAGTGTGATTTTCTGCAGAACACAAAGAGGTACAGTATCAAAACTTCTGTAGGATACTTACCACTAAGAAGTTCAAGTCCAACATTTGACTCTGAGTCCTCCTCACTTGGTTCACTCTTTTGGAAAATCATAGCCTGCATGAACATGTTCCAGGGAAACATTGCAAAACAAGTGTGATACTCTCCTGAACACAAAGAATAACAGAATAGAAACTTTGGTGGGATACTTACAGCTAAGAAGAAGAGCACTTGCAACATTTATGTCTGAGTCCTTCTCTCTTGGCTCACTATTTTGGAATATCATGGATTGCGTGTAAATGTTCCATTGACTGTCGCACAACAAGTGTGAATTTCTCCTGATCACAAAGAGTTACATTATGGAAACTTCTGTAGGATACGTATGCCAAGGAAGTGCACTTCCAACATTTGACTCTGAGTCATCCTCACTTGGTTAACTATTTTGGAAAATCATAGCCTGTGTGAACATTTTCCAGGGAAACATTGCAAAACAAGTGTGATACTCTCCTCAATACCAAGAATGACAGTATAGAAAACTTTGGTAGGATACTTACCGCTAAGAAGAAGAGCACTTACAACAGTTGACTCTGAGTCCTTCTGTCTTGGTTCACTGTTTTGGAATATCATGGCTTGCGTGTAAATGTTCCATTGACTGTCACGCAACAAGTGTGACTTTCTTCTGATCACAAAGAGTTACAGTATAGAAACTTCTGTAGGATGCGTATCCCAACGAAGTGCACTTGCAACCTTTGACTCTGAGTCATCCACACTTGGTTAACTATTTTGGAAAAATCATGGCCTGCTTCAACATGTTCCATGGAAATGTGGTACAACAACTGTTATTTTCTCCTGAACACAAAGAGTTACAGTATAGTAACTTCCGTAGGATACTTACAGGTAAGAAGTGCACGTGCAATATTTGACTCTGAACCCTCCTCACTTGGTTCACTGTTTTGGAAAATCATGGCCTGCGTGAACATGTTATAGGCAAATGTCACAAAACAAGTGTGATCTTCAACTGAACACAAAGTGTTACAGTATAAAATCTTCTGTAGGATACTTATCCCTAAGAGGTGCACTTCCAGCAATTGACTCTGGATCCTCCTCACTTGGTTCACTATTTTGGAAATTCATGGCCTGCGTGAACATGTTCCATGCAAATGTCACAAAACAAGTATGATTTTCTCCTGAACGCAAATGTTGCAGTGTAAAAACTTCTCTAGGATACCTATCCCCAAGAAGTGCACATCCTACATTTGATTCTCAATCCTCCATACTTGGTTCACTATTTTGGGAATCATCTCCTGCATGAGTAGGTTCCATGGAAACGTCGCAAAACAAGTGTGATTTTCTGCAGAACACAAAGAGGTACAGTATCGAAACTTCTGTAGGATACTTACCACTAAGAAGTGCACTTCCAACATTTGACTCTGAGTCCTCCGCACTTGGTTCACTATTTTGGAAAATCATAGCTTGTGTGAACACGTTCCAGGGAAACATTGCAAAACAAGTGTGATACTCTCCTGAACACAAAGAATAACAGTATAGAAACTTTGGTGGGATACTTACAGCTAAGAAGAAGAGCACTTGCAACATTTATGTCTGAGTCATCCTCACTTGCTTAACTATTTTGGAAAAATCGTGGCCTGCTTCAACATGTTCCATGGAAATGTGGCACAACAACTGTTATTTTCTCCTGAGCACAAAGAGTTACATTATAGGAAGTTCCGTAGGATACTTACCGGTAAGAAGTCCACGTGCAATATTGACTCTGAACCCTCCTCACTTGGTTCGCTAATTTGGAAAATCATGGCCTGAATGAACATGTGCCATGCAAATGTCACAAAACAAGTATGATTTCTCCTGAACACAAAGTGTTCCAGTATAGAATCTTCTGTAGGATACTTATCCTTAAGAAGTGCACTTCCAACATTTGAGTCTCAGTCTTCCTCACTTGGTTCACTCTTTTGGAAAATCATAGCCTGCATGAACATGTTCCAGGGAACATTGCAAACAAGTGTGATACTCTCCTGAACACAAAGAATTACAGTAGAGAAACTTTTGTGGGATACTTACCGCTATGAAGAGCATTTGCAACATTTGCCTCTGAGTCCTTCTCTCTTGGTTCACTATTTTGGGATATCATGGCTTGCGTGTAAATGTGCCATTGACTGTCGCACAACAAGTGTGACTTTCTCCTGATCACAAAGAGTTACAGTATAGAAACTTATGTAGGATACGTATCCCAACGAAGTGCACTTGCAACATTTGACTCTGAGTCATCCTCACTTGGTTCACTATTTTGGAAAAATCATGGCCTGCTTCAACATGTTCCATGGAAATGTGACACAACAACTGTTATTTTCTCCTGAACACAAAGAGTTACAGTATAGGAAGTTCCGTAGGATAGTTACCAGCAAGAAGTCCACCGACAATATTTGACTCTGAACCCTCCTCACTTAGTTCACTATTTTGGAAATCATGGCCTGCGTGAACATGTTATATGCAAAAATCGCAAATCAAGTGTGATCTTCTCCTGACCACAAAGTGTTACAGATAGAATCTTCTGTAGGATACTTATCCCTAAGAAGTGTACTTCGAACATTTGACTCTCAGTCTTCTCACTTCGTTCACTCGTTGGAGGAAAATCAAGGCCTGCGTGAACATATCCATGAAAATGGCACAAAACCAGTGTGATTTTCTCCTGAACATAAAAAGTTACAACGTACGAACATCTACAGGATTCTTATCACTGAGAGGTGAAAGTGAAACATGTGAATTTGATGCTTCCTCACTTGGTCACTATTTTCAAGCTCATTACATGCCTGAACATAGTTGGTAGCGTCAGCACAAAATGAATGTTGTTTTCTCCAGAACACAAAGTTTCACCGTCTAGAAACCTGTGTAGGATACTTGTCCCAAAGAAGTGCACATGCTACATATGACTGTGAGTCCTCTTCACTTCGTTCACGATTTCGGATGCATGAACTTGTTTCATGGACACATCGTACAACAAGTGTGATTTCCTCCTGAACACAAAGAGTTACGGTATAGAAACGTCTGTATGATACTTATCCTAACGAAGTGCACTTGCAACATTTGACTCAGAGTCCTCCTCACTTGGTTCACTATTTTGTAAAATCATGGCGTGTGTGAACATGTGCCATGTAAATGTCACAAATCAAGTATGATTTTCCCCTCAGCACAAATGTTACAGTATACAAAATTCTGTAGGTACTCTCCCTAAGAGTGCACTTCCAACATTTGACTCTGAATCCTCCCTCACTTGGTTCACTATTTCGAAATCATCCTGCATGAACATGTTCCATGCAAATGCAAAACAAGTGGATTTCTGCAGAAACAAGGTACAGAAACTTCTGTAGGTACTTCACTAAGAGTGCACTTCCACATTTGACTCTGAATCCTCCTCACTTGGTTCACTATTTGGTAATTCATGGCCTGCATGAACATGTTCCTCACAAATGTCCAAAACAAGTGATTTTCTCCAAAAAAGTTACAGTCTAAACTTCTCTAGGATACTTACCCAAGAAGTGCACTTCCTACATTTGATTCTGAATCCTCCACACTTGGTTCACTATTTTGGAAATCATCTCCTGAAATGTTCCATAAACATCGCAAAACAAGTGTGATTTTCTGAAGAACACAAAGAGGTACATTATCGAAACTTCTGTAGGATGCTTACCACTAAGAAGTGCACTTGTAACATTTGACTCTGAGTCCTCCTCTCTTGGTTCACTATTTTGGGAAATCATAGCCTGCATGAACATTTTTCAGGGAAACATTGCAAAACAAGTGTGATACTCTCCTGAACACAAAGAATGACAGTATAGGAACTTTTGTGGGATACTTACCGCTAAGAAGAAGGGCACTTGCAACATTTGACTCTGAGTCCTTCTCTCTTGGTTCACTATTTTGGAATATCATCGCTTGCATGTAAATGTTCCATTGACTGTCGCACAACAAGTGTGACTTTCTCCTGATCACAAAGAGTTACAGTATAGAAAGTTCTGTAGGATACGTGTTCCAACGAAGTGCACTTGCAACATTTGACTCTGAGTCCTCTTCTCATGGTTCACTATTTTGGAAAATCATGGCCTGCTTCAACATTTTCCATGGAAATGTGGCACAACAACTGTTATATTCTCCTGAACACAAAGAGCTACAATATAGGAACTTCCGTAGGACACTTACCGGTTAGAAGTGCACGTACAATATTTGACTCTGAACCCTCCTCACTTTGTTCACTATTTTGGAAAATCATGGCCTGCATGAACATGTTAAATGCAAATGTCTCAAAACAAGTATGATCTTCTCCTGAACAAAATGTTTTACAGCATAGAATCTTCTGTAGGATACTTATACCTAAGAAGTGCACTTCCAACATGAGACTCTCAGTCCTCCTCACTTGGTTCACCATTTTGGAAAATCAAGGCCTGCGTGAACATATTCCATGAAAATGTCACAAAACCAGTGTGACTTTCTCCTGAACATAAAAAGTAACAAGGTATGAACATCTACAGGATTCTTATCACTGAGAAGTGAAAGTGAAGCATGTGAATTTGATGCTTCCTCACTTGGTCACTATTTTCAAGCTCATTACAGGCCTGAACATAGTTGGTAGCGTCAGCACAAAATGAATGTTGTTTTCTCCAGAACACAAAGTTTCACCGTCTAGAAACCTGTGTAGGATACTTTTCCCAAAGTAGTGCACGTGCTACATATGACTGTGAGTCCTCTTCACTTGGTTCACGATTTTGGATGCATGAACTTGTTTCATGGACACATCGTACAACAAGTGTGGTTTCCTCCTGAACACAAAGAGTTATGGTATAGAAACGTCTGTACGACACTTATCCTAAAGAAGTGCACTTGCAACATTTGAGTTAGAGTCCTCCTCACTTGGTTCACTATTTTGGAAAATCATGGCCTGTGTGAACATGTGCCATGTAAATGTCACAAATCAAGTATGATTTTCCCCTCAGCACAAATGTTACAATATACAAACTTCTGTAGGATAATCCTCCCTAAGAAGTGCACTTCCAACTATTGGATTCTGAATCCTCCTCGCTTGGTTCACTATTTTGGAAATTCATAGCTTGCGTGAACATGTTATATGCAAATGTTGCAAAACAAGTATGATTTTCTTCTGAACAAAAAGTGTTAGAGCATAGAATATTCTGTGTGGTACTTCTCCCTAAGAGGTGCACTTGCAACATTTGACTCTGAATCCTCCTCACTTGGTTCACTATTTTGGAAAATCAAGGCCTGTGTGAACATATTCCATGAAAGTGTCACAGAACCAGTGTGATTTTCTGCTGAACATAAAAAGGTACACAGTATGAACATCTACAGGATTCTTGTCACTGAGAAGTGAAAGTGAAACATGTTAATTTGACGCTTCCTCACTTGGTCACTATTTTTAAGCTCATTACATGCCTGAACATAGTTGGTAGAATCAGCACAAAACGAATGTTGTTTTCTCCAGAGCACAAAGTTTCACTGTCTAGAAACCTGTGTAGGATACTTATCCCAAAGAAGTGCACATGCTATATATGACTGTGAGTCCTCTTCACGTGGTTCATGATTTTGGAAGGGAATGACATGCATGAACATGTTTCATGGAAACGTCATAAAACAAGTGTGATTTCCTCCTGAACACAAAGAGTTATAGTAGAGAAACTTCTGTAACGACACTTATCCTAAAGAAGTGCACTTACAACATTTGACTCAGAGTCCTCCTCACTTGGTTCACTATTTTGGAAAATCATGGCCTGTGTGAACATGTGCCAAGCAAATGTCACAAAACAAGTATGATTTTCGCCTGAACACAAATCTTACAGTATAGGAACTTCTCTAGGATACTTATCCCTAAGAAGTGAAATTCCAACATTTGACTCTGAATCCTCGGTGCTTGGTTCACTATTTTGGAAATCATCTCCTGCATGAATAGGTTCCATGGAAACGTCGCAAAACAAGTGTGATTTTCTGCAGAACACAAAGAGGTAACGTATTGAAACTTCTGTAGGATACTTACCACTAAGAAGTGCATAGCCTGCGTGAACATGTTCTAGGGAAACATTGCAAAACAAGTGTGATACTCTCCTGAACAGAAAGAATGACAGTAAATAAACTTTGGTGGGATACTTACCGCTAAGAAGAAGAGCACTTGCAACATTTGACTCTGAGTCCTTCACTCTTGGTTCAATATTTTGGAATATCATGACTTGCGAGTAAATGTTCCGTTGACTCTCGCACCACAAGTGTGACTTTCTCCTGATCACAAAGCGTTACAGTATAGAAACTTTTGTAGGATATGTGTCCTAACGAAGTGCACTTGCAATATTTGACTCTGAGTCATCCTCACTTGGTTCACTATCTTGTAAAAATCATGGCATGCTTCAACATGTTCCATGGAAATGTGGCACACAACTGTTATTTTCTCCTGAACACAAAGAGTTACAGTATAGGAACTTCCATAGGACACTTACCGGTAAGAAGTGCACATGTAATATTTGACTCTAAACCCTACTGACTTGGTTCATTAATTTGGAAAATCATGGCCTGCGTGAACATGTTGTATGCAAATGTCGCAAAACAAGTATGATCTTCTCCTTAGCACGAAGTGTTACAGTGTAGAATCTTCTGTAGGATACTTATCCCTATGAAGTGCACTTCCAACATTTGACTCTCAGTTCTCCTCACTTGATTCACTATTTTGGGAAATCATAGCCTGCGTGAACATGTTCCAGGGAAACATTGCAAAACAAGTGTGATACTCTCCTGAACAGAAAGAATGACAGTAAATAAACTTTGGTGGGATACTTACCGCTAAGAAGAAGAGCACTTGCAACATTTGACTCTGAGTCCTTCACTCTTGGTTCAATATTTTGGAATATCATTGCTTGTGAGTAAATGTTCCATTGATTCTTGCACAACCAGTGTGACTTTCTCCTGATCACAAAGAGTTACAGTATAGGAACTTCTGTAGGATACATGTCCCAACGAAGTGCACTTGCAATATTTGACTCTGAGTCATCCTCACTTGGTTAACTATTTTGGAAAAATCATGGCCTGCTTCAACATGTTCCATGGACATGTGGAAAAACAACTGTTATTTTCTCCTGAACACAAAGAGTTACAGTATAGGAATTTCCGTAGGACACTTACCGGTAAGAAGTGCACGTGTAATATTTGACTCTAAACCATACAGACTTGGTTCATTATTTGGAAAATCATGGCCTGCGTGAACATGTTATATGCAAATGTCGCAAAACAAGTATGATCTTCTCCTTAGCACAAAGTGTTACAGTGTAGAATCTTCTGTAGGTTACTTATCCCTGAAAAGTGCCTTTCCAACATTTGACTCTCAGTCCTCCTCACTTGGTTCACCATTTTGGAAAATCAAAGCCTGCGTGAACATATTCCATGAAAACGTCACAAAGCCAGTGTGATTTCCTCCTGAATATAAAATGTTACAACATATGTACATCTAAAGGATTCTTATCACTGAGAAGTAAACGTGAAACATGTGAATTTGACGCTTCCTCACTTGGTCACTATTTTCAAGCTCATTACAGGCCTGGACATAGTTGGTAGAATCAGCACAAAACGAATATTTTTTTTTCGAGAACACAAAGATTTACTGTCTAGAAACCAGTGTAGGATACTTGTCCCAAAGAAGTGCACATGCTACATATGACAGTGAGTCCTCTTCACTTGCTTCACGTTTTTGGAAGGGAATGACATGCATGAACCTGTTTTATGGAAACATTGTACAACAAGTGTGGTTTCCTCCTGAACACAAAGAGTTACGGTATAGAAACTTCTGTAAGACACTTATCCTAAAGATGTGCACTTGCAACACTTGACTCAGAGTCCTCTTTACTTGGCTCACTATTTTGTAAAATCATGGCCTGTGTAAACATGTGCCATGCAAATATCACAAAACAAGTATGATTCCCTCCTGAATGCAAATGTTTCAGTATACAAACTTCTGTAGGATTCTTCTCCCTAAGAGGTGCACTTCCACCATTTGACTCTACAACCTCCTCACTTGGTTCACTATTCTGTAGGATACGTGTCCCAACAAAGTGCACTTGCATCATTTGACTCTGAGTCATCCTCACTTGGGTCACTATTTTGTAAAATCATGGCCTGCATGAACATGTGCCATGTAAATGTCACAAAACAAGTATGATTTTCGCCGGAACACAAATGTTACAGTATAGGAACTTCTCTAGGATACATATCCCCAAGAAGTGCACTTCCTACATTTGATTCTGAATCCTCTGCACTTGGTTCACTATTTTGGAAATCATCTCCTGCATGAATAGGTTCCACGCAAATGTCACAAAACAAGTGGAATTTTCTGCAGAACACAAAGAGGTACAGTATCGAAACTTCTGTAGGACACTTACCACTAAGAAGTGCACTTCCACCATTTGACTCTGAATCCTCCTCACTTGGTTCACTATTTTGAAAATTCATGGCCTGCATGAACATGTTCCATGCAAATGTCACAAAACAAGTATGATTTTCTCCTGAATGCAAATGTTACAGTGTAGAAACTTCTCTAGGATACTTATCCCCAAGAAGTGCACTTCCTACATTTGATTCTGAATCCTCTGCACTTAGTTCACTATTTTGGAAATCATCTCTTGCATGAATAGGTTCCATTGAAACGTCGCAAAACAAGTGTGATTTTCTCTAGAAAACAAAGAGGTACAGTATCGAAACTTCTGTGGGATACTTACCTCTAAGAAGTGCACTTCCAACATTTGACTCTGAGTCCTCTTCTCATGGTTCACTATTTTGGGAAATCATAGCCTGCATGAACATTTTCCAGGGAAATATTGCAAAACAAGTGTGATACTCTCCTGAACACAAAGAATGACAGTATAGTAACTGTTGTGGGATACTTACCGCTAAGAAGAAGGGCACTTGCAACATTTGACTCTGAGTCCTTCTCTCTTGGTTCACTATTTTGGAATATCATGGCTTGCGTGTAAATGTTCCATTGACTGTCGCAAAACAAGTGTGACTTTCTCCTGATCACAAAGAGTTACAGTATAGAAAGTTCTGTAGGATACGTGTTCCAACGAAGTGCACTTGCAACATTTGACTCTGAGTCATCCTCACTTAGTTAACTATTGTGGAAAAATCATGGCCTGCATCAAAATTTTCCATGGAAATGTGGCACAACAACTGTTATTTTCTCCTAAACACAAAGAGTTACAGTATAGGAACTTCCGTAGGACACTTACCGGTTAGAAGTGCATGTGCAATGTTTGACTCTGAACCCTCCTCACTTGGTTCACCCTTTTGGAAATTCATGGCCTGTGTGAACATGTTGTATGCCAATGTCGCAAAACAAGTATGATCATCTCCTGAACACAAAGTGTAACACTATAGAATCTTTTGTAGGATACTTATCCCTAAGAAGTGCACCTCCAACATTTGACTCTCAGTCCTCCTCACTTGGTTCACTATTTTGGAAACATATTACATGAAAACGTCACAAAACAGGGTGAATTTCTCCTGAACACAAAACGTTACAATGTATGAATACCTACAGGATTCTTACAACTGAGAAGAGAAATTGAAACATGTGAATTTGACATGTCCTCTCGTGGTCACTATTTTCAAGCTCATTACAAGCCTGAACAGAGGTGGTAGAATCAGCACAAAACAAATGTTGTTTGCTCCAGAATACAAAGTTTTATAGTCTAGAAACCTGTGTAGGATACTTATCCCAAAGAAGTGCACATGCTACATATGACTTCCCAAAGAAATGCACATGCTACATATGACTGTGACAGCTCTTCACATGGTTCACTATTTTGGAAGGGAATGACTTGCATGAACATGTTTCATGGAAACGTCGTAAAAAAAGTGTGATTCCCTCGTGAACACAAAGAGTTACAATATAGAAACTTCTGTGTTATACTTAGCCTAAAGAAGTGCACTTGCAACATTTAACTCAGAGTCCTCCTTACTTTTTTCACTATTTTGTAAAATCATGGCCTGTGTGCACATGTGCCATTCAAATGTTACAAAACAAGTATGATTTTTGCCTGAACACAAATGTTACAGTATAGGAACTTCTCTAGGATACTTATCCCTAAAAAATGAAATTCCAACATTTGACTCTGAATCCTCCGCACATGGTTCACTCTTTTGGAAAATCATGGGCTGCCTGAACATGTTATATGCGAATGTCGCAAAATAAGTATGATCTTCTCCTGAACACAAAGTGTAACACTACAGAATCTTCTGTAGGGCCCTTGTCCCTAAGAAGTGCACCTCCAACATTTGACTCTCAGTCTTCCTCACTTGGTTCACTATTTTGGAAAATCAAGGCCTGTGTGAACATATTCCATGAAAACGTCACAAAACCAGTGTGGATTTCTCCTGAACATTAAAAGTTACACATCTGAACATCTACAGGATTCTTATCACTGAGAAGAGAAAGTGAAACATGTGAATTTGACGCGTCCTCACTTGGTCACTATTTTCAAGCTCATTACAACCCTGAACAGATGTGATAGAATCAGCACAAAACAAATGTTCTTTCCTCCAGAATACAAAGTTTTACAGTCTAAAAGCCTGTGTAGGATACTTATCCCAAAGAAGTGCACATGCTACATATGACTTACCAAAGAAGTGCACATGCTACATAAGACTGTGAGTCCTCTTCACTTGGTTCACTATTTTGGAAGGGAATGACATGCATGAACATGTTTCATGGAAACGTCTTAAAACAAGTGTGATTTCCTCCTGAACACAAAGAGTTACAATATACAAACTTCTGTATGATACTTATCATAAAGAAGTGCATTTGCAACATTTAACGCAGAGTCTTCCTCCCTTGGTTCACTATTTGGTAAAATCATGGCCTGTGTGAACATGTGTCATTCGAATGTCACAAAACATATATGATTTTCGCCTGAACACCAATGTTACAGTATAGGAACTTCTCTAGGATACTTATCCCTAAGAAGTTAATTCCAACATTTGACTCTGAATCCTCTGCACTTGGTTCACCATTTTGGAAAATCATGGCCTGCGTGAACATGTTATATGCGAGTGTTGCAAAACCGTATGATCTTCTCTTGCACACAAAGTGTAACGCTATAGAATCTTCTGTAGGATAATTATCCCGAAGAAGGGAATCTCCAACATTTGACTCTGAGTTCTCCTCACTTTGAACACTATTTTGGAAAATCAAGGCCTGCGTGAACATATACCATGAAAAAGTCACAAAACCAGTGGAATTTCTCCTGAACACAAAAAGTTACAACATATGAGCATCTACAGGATTCTTATCACTGAGAAGAGAAAGTGAAACATGTGAATTTGAAGCACCCTCACTTGGTCACTCTTTTCAAGGTCATTAAAATCCTGAACATAGTTTATTAGAATCAGCACAAAACAAATTTTGTTTGCTCCCGAATACAAACTTTTACAGTCTAGAAACCTGTGTAGGATACTTATCCCAAAGAAGTACACATACTACATATGACTTCTGAAAAAAGTGCACATGCTGCATATGACTGTGAGTCCTCTATACTTGGTTCACTATTTTGGAAGGGAACGACATGCATGAGCATTTTTCATGGAAACGTCATAAACCAAGTGAGATTTCCTCCTGAACACAAAGAATTACAATATAGAAAATTCTGAAGGATACTTATCGTAAGAAGTGCACTTGCAACCTTAAATTCAGAGTCCTCCTCACCTGGTTCACTATTTTATAAAATCATGACCTGTGTGAACATGTGCCATTCAAATGTCACAAAACAAGTATGATTTTCGCCTGAACACAAATGTTACAGTGTAGGAACCTCTCTAGGATACTTATGCCTAAGAAGTGAAATTCCAACATTTGACTCTGAATCTTCCGCACTTGGTTCACTATTTTGGAAAATCATGGCCTGCCTGAACATGTGATAGTCCAATGTCGCAAAACAAGTATGATCTTCTCCTGAACACAAAGTTTAACACTATAGAATCTTCTGTAGGATACTTATCACTCAGAAGTGCACTCCCAACATTTGACTGTCAGTCCTCCTCACTTGGTTCACTATTTTGGAAAATCAAGGCCTGCGTAAACATATTCCATGAAAACGTCACAAAACCAGTGTTAATTTCTCCTGAACATAAAAAGTTACAACGAATGAACATCTACAGGATTCTTATCACTGAGAAGAGAAAGTGAAACATGTGAATTTGACGCATCCTCACTTGGTCACTATTTTCAAGCTCATTACAAGACTGAACATGGTAGAATTAGCAGAAAACAAATGTTGTTTTTTCCAGAATACAAAGCTTTACAGTCTAGAAACCTGTGTAGGATACATATGCTAAAGAAATGCAAATGGTACACACAACCTCCCAATGAAGTGCACATGCTACATATGACTGTGTGTCCTCTTCACCTGGTTCAGTATTTTGGAAGGGAACGACATGCATGAACATATTTCATGGAAACGTCGTAAAACAAGTGTGATTTCCTCCTGAACACAAAGAGTTAAAATATAGAAACTTCTGTTCGAGACTTATCCTAAAGAAGTGCGCTTGCAAACATTTAACTCAGAGTCCTCCTCACTTGGTTCACTATTTGGTAAAATCATGGCCTGTGTGAACATGTGCCATTCGAATGTCACAAAATAAGTATGATTTTCTCCTGAACACAGATGTTACAGGATAGGAACTTCTCTAGGATACTTATCCCTAAGAACTGAAATTCCAACATTGACTCTGAATCCCCTGGCTTGGTCACTATATTGTACACACATGACCTGTTGAACATATGCCATTCAAATGTCACAAAACAAGTATGATCTTCTCCTGAACACAAAGTGTAACACCATAGAATCTACTGTAGGATAGGTATCCCTAAAAAGTGCACCTTCAACATTTTCTGTCAGTCCTCATCAATTGGTTCACTCTTTTGGAAAATCAAGGCCTGCGTGAACTTATTCCATGAAAATGTCTCAAACCGATGAATTTCTCCTGAATATTAAAGTTACAACGTATGAACATCTACAGGATTCTTAACACTGAGAAGAGAAGAGAAATGTGAATTTGAAGCGTCCTCACTTTGTCACTATTTTCAAGCTCATTACAAGCCTGAACATAGTTGGTAGAATCAGCACAAAACAAATGTTTTTTCCTCCAGAATACAAAGTTTTACAGTCCAGAAACCTGTGTAGGATACTTATCCCAAAGAAGTGCACATGCTACACATGACTTCCCAAAGAAGAGGACATGCTACATATGACTGTGAGTCCTCTTCACTTGGTTCACTATTTTGGAAGGGAACGACATGCATGAACATGTTTCATGGAAACGTCGTAAAACAAGTGAGATTTCCTCCTGAACACAAAGAGGCACAATATAGAAAATTCTGTTCGAGACTTATCCTAAAGAAGTTCACTTGCAACATTTAACTCACTTGGTTCACTATTTTGTAAAATCATGGCCTGTGTGAACATGTGCCATTCAAATGTCACAAAACAAGTATGATTTTCACCTGAACACAAATGTTACAGTATAGGAACCTCTCTAGGATACTTATCCCTAAGAAGTGAAATTCCAACATTTGACTCTGAATCCTCCGCACTTGGTTCACTATTTTGGAAAATCATAGCCTGCGTGAACATGTTATTTGCCAATGTCACAAAACAAGTATGTTCTTCTCCTGAGCACAACTTGCAACACTATAGAATCTTCTGTAGGGTACTTATCCCTCAGAAGTGGACCACCAACATTTGGCTCTCAGTCTTCCTCACTTGGTTCACTATTTTGGAAAATCAAGGCCTGCGTGAACATATTCCATGAAAACATCACAAAACCAGTTTGAATTTCTCCTGAACATAAAAAGTTACAATGTATGAACATCTACAGGATTCTAATCACTGAGAAGAGAAATTGAAACATGTGAATTTGACGTGTCCTCACTTGGTCACTATTTTCAAGCTCATTACAAGCCTGAACAGAGTTGGTAGAATCAGCACAAAACAAATGTTGTTTTCTCCAGAATACAAAGTTTTACAGTCTGGAAACCTGTGTAGGATACTTATCCCCAAGAATTGCTCATGCTACACATGACTTCCCAAAGAAGAGCACATGCTACATATGACTGTGTGTCCTCTTCACTTGGTTCACTGTTTTGGAAGGGAATGACGTGCATGAACATGTTTCATGGAAACATCGTAAAAAAAGTGTGATTTCCTCCTGAACACAAAGAGTTACAATATAGAAACTTCTGTAAGATACTTATCCTAAAGAAGTGTACTTGCAAAATTTAACTCATAAATGCTCCTCACTTGGTTCACTATTTTGTAAAATCATGGCCTGTGTGAACATGTGCCATTCAAATGTCACAAAACAAGTATGATTTTAGCCTGAACAGAAATGTTACATTATAGGAACTTCTCTAGTCTACTTATCCCTAAGAAGTCAAATTCCAGCATTTGACTCTGAATCCTCTGCACTTGGTTCACTATTTTGGAAAATCATATCCAGCGTGAACATGTTGTATGGGAATGTCGCAAAACAAGTATGATCTTCTCCTGAACACAAAGTGTAACACTATAGAATCTTCTGTAAGATACTTATCCCTCAGAACTGCACCAACAAACTTTAACTCTCAGTCCTCCTCACTTGGTTCACTATTTTGGAATATCAAGTCCTGCGTGAACATATTCCATGAAAACGTCACAAAACCAGTGTGAATTTCTCCTGAACATAAAAATTACAACGTATGAACATCCACAGGATTCTTATCACTGAGAAGAGAAAGTGAAACATGTGAATTTGACGCATCCTGAATTGTTCACTATTTTCAAGCTCATTACAAGCCTGAACATAGTTGGTAGAATCAGCACAAAACAAATGTTGTTTGCTCCAGAATACAGTTTTACAGTCTAGAAACCTGTGTAGGATACTGATCCCAAAGAAGTGCACATGCTACACATGACTTCCCAAAGAAGGGCACATGCTACATATGACTGTGAGTCCTCTTTACTTGGTTCACTGTTTCAGAAGGGAACGACATGCATGAACATATTTCATTGAAACGCTGTAAAACAAGTGTGAATTCCTCCTGAACACAAAGACGGTACAATATAGAAACTCCTGTTCGAGACTTATCCTAAAGAAGTAGAAGTACACTTGCAACATTTAACTCAGAATCCTCCTCACTTAGTTCTTTATTTTGTAAAATCATGGCCTGTGTGAACATGAGCCATTCAAATGTCACAAAACAAGTATGATTTTCACCTGAACACAAATGTTACAGGATAAGAACTTCTCTAGGATACCTATCTCTAAGAAGTGAAATTCCAACATTTGACTCTGAATCCTCTGCACTTGGTTATTTTTTTTGGAAAATCATATCCATCGTGAACATGTTATATGCCAATGTCGCAAAACAAGTATGATCTTCTCCTGAACACAAAGTGTAACACTATAGAATCTTCTGTAGGATACTTATCCCTAAGAAGTGCACCTCCAACTTTTGACTCTCAGTCTTCCTCACTTGGTTTACTCTTTTGGAAAATCAAGGCCTGTGTGAACATATTCCATGAAAACGTCACTAAACCAGTGTGAATTTCTCCTGAACATAAAAAGTTACAACGTATGAATATCTACAGAATTCTTATCACTGAGAAAAGAAAGTGAAACATGTGAATATGACGCATCCTCACTTGGTCACTATTTTCAAGCTCATTACAAGCCTGAACGTAGTTGGTAGAATCAGCACAAAAGAAATGTTGTTTTCTCCAGAATACAAAGTTTTACCGTCTAGAAACCTGTGCTGAATACTTTTCCCAAAGTAGTGCACATGCTACATATGACTGTGAGTCCTCTTCACTTGGTTCACGATTTTACAAGGGAATGACATGCATGAATATGTTTCATGGAAACGTTGTACAAGTGTGATTTCCTCCTGAACACAGAGTTACAGTATAGAAACATCTGTACGACACATATCCTAAGGAATTGCACTTGCCATATTTGATTCAGAGTCCTCCTCACTTGGTTCACTATTTTGGAAAATCATGGCCTGCGTGAAAATGTGCCATGCAAATGTCACAAAACAAGTATGATTTTCTCCTGAACGCAAATGTTACACTATACAAACTTCTGTAGGATACTTATCCCTAAGAGGTGCACTTCCAGCATTTGACTCTGAATCCTCCTCACTAGGTTCACTATTTTGGAAATTCATGGCCTGCGTGAACATGTTCCATGCAAATGTCATAAAACAAGGATGATATTCTCCTGAAACCAAGTGTTACATTGTCAAAACGTCTCTAGGATGCTTATCCCCAAGACGTGCACTTCCTACATTTGATTCGGAATCCTTTGCACTTGGTTCAATATTTTGGAAATCACCTCCTGCATGAATAGGTTCCATCAAACGTCGCAAAACAAGTGTGATACTCTCTTGAACACAAAGAATTACAGTATAAAAACTTTTGTGGGATACTTACTGCTAAGAAGAGCACTTGCAACATTTGACTCTGAGTCCTTACTGTTGTTTCACTATTTTGGAATATCATGGCTTGCGTGTAAATAAACCATTGATTCTCACACAACAAGTGTGACTTTCTCCTGATCACAAAGAGTTAAAGTACAGAAACTTCTGTAGGATACGTATCCCAACGAAGTGCACTTGCAACATTTGACTCTGAGTAATCCTCACTTGGTTAACTATTTTGGAAAAATCATGGCCTGCTTCAACATGTTCCATGGAAATGTGGCACAAAAACTTTTATATTCTCCTGAACACAAAGAGTTACAGTATAGGAACTTCCATAGGATATTTACCGGTAAAAAGTGCACCTGCAATATTTGACTCTGAACACTCCTCACTTGGTTCACTATTTTGGAAAATCATGGCCTGCGTGAACATGTTATATGCAAATGTCGCAAAACAAGGGTGATCTTCTCCTGAACACAAAGTGTTACAATATAGAATCTTCTGTAGGATACTTATCCAAAAGAAGTGCACATGCTACATATGACTGTCAGTCCTCTTCACTTGGTTCACGATTTTGGAAGGGAATGACATGCGTGAACATGTTTCATGGAAACGTCGCACAACAAGTGTGATTTCCTTCTGAACACAAAGAGTACATTATAGAAACTTCTGTACGACACTTATCCTAAAGAAGTGCACTTGCAATATTTGATTCAGAGTCCTCCTCACTTGGTTCACTATTTTGGAAAATCATGGCCTGCGTGAACATGTGCCAATGGAAATGTCAAAAACCAAATATGATTTTCTTCTGAACGCAAATATTAAAGTATACAAACTTCTGTAGGATACTAATCCCTAAGAAGTGCACTTCCACCATTTGACTCTGAATCCTCCTCACTTGGTTCACTCTTTTGGAAATTCATGGCCTGCGTGAGCATGTTCCATGCAAATGTCACAAAACATGGATGATTTTCTCCTGAACGCAAATGTTACAGTGTAGAAACATCTGTAGGATACTTATCCCCAAGAAGTGCACTTCCTACATTTGATTCTGAATCCTCTGCACTTGGTTCACTATTTTGGAAATCATCTCCTGCATGAACATGTTCCATGGAACATGGCAAAACAAGTGTGATACTCTCCTGAACACAAAGAATTACACAATAGAAACTTTTGTGGGATACTTACCGCTAAGAAGAGGACTTGCAACATTTGACTCTGAGTTCTTCTCTCTTGATTCACTATTTTGGAATATCATGGCTTGCTTGTAAATAAATCATTGATTGTCGCACAACAAGTGTGACTTTCTCCTGATCACAAAGAGTTACAGTATAGAAACTTCTGTAGGATACGTATCCCAAAGAAGTGCACTTGCAACATTTGACTCTGAGTCATCCTCACTTGGTTAACTATTTTGGAAAAATCATGGCCTGCTTCAACATGTTCCATGGAAAGGAGGCACAACAACTCTTATTTTTTCCTGAACACAAAAATTTACAGTATAGGAACTTCCGTAGGATACTTACCGGTAAGAAGTGCACGTGCAGTATTTGACTCTGAACTCTCCTCACTTGGTTCATTATTTTGGAAAATCATGGCCTGCGTGAACATGTTATATGCAAATGTCGCAAAACAAGTGTGATCTTCTCCTGCACACAAAGTGTTACAGTATAGAATAATCTGTAGGATACTTATCCCTAAGAAGTGCACTTCCAACATTTGTCTCTCAGTCTTCCTCACTTGGTTCACTCTTTTGGAAAAACAGGGCCTGCGTGAACATATTCCATGAAAACGTCACAAAACCAGTGTGATTTCCTCCTGAACATAAAAAGTTACAACGTATGAACATCTACAGGATTCTTATCACTGAGAAGTGGAAGTGAAACATGTGAATTTGACGCTTCCTCACTTGGTCAAGCTCATTATAGGCCTGAACATAGTGGGTAGAATCAGCACAAAACGAATGTTGTTTTCTCAAGAACACAAAGTTTTACAGTCTAGAAACCTGTGTAGGATACTTATCTCAAAGAAGTGCACATGCTACATATGACTGTGGGTCCTCTTCACTTGGTTCACGATTTTGAAAGGGAATGACATGCATGAACATGTTTCATGGAAACATCGTACAACAAGTGTGATTTCCTCCTGAACACAGAGTTACAGTATAGAAACTTCTTTACGACACATATCCTAAGGAAGTGCACTTGCCACATTTGACTCAGGGTCCTCCTCACTTGGTTCACTATTTTGGAAAATCATAGCCTGGATGAACATGTTCCATGGAAACATTGCAAACAAGTGTGATACTCTCCTGAACACAAAGAGTTACAGTATAGACACTTTTGTACAACACTTATCCTAAAGAATTGCACTTCCAGCATTTGACTCAGAGTCCTGCTCACTTGGTTCTCTATTTCAGAAAGTCATGGCCTGCGTGAACATGTGCCATGCAAATGTCACAAAACAAGTATGATTTTCTCCTGAACGCAAATGTTACAGTATACAATTTTCTGTAGGATACTTATCCCTAAGAGGTGCACTTCCAGCATTTGACTCTGAATCCTCTTCACTTGGCTCACTTTTTTGGAAATTCATGGCCTGCGTGAACATGTTCCATCCAAATGTCACAAAACAAGCATAATTTCTTCTGAACGCAAATGTTCCAGTGTAGAAACGTCTCTAGGATACTTATCCCCAAGAAGTGCACTTCCTACATTTGATTCTGAATCCTCCGCACTTGATTCACTATTTTGGAAATCATCTTCTGCATGAATAGATTCCATGGTAATGTCGAAAAACAAGTGTGATTTTCTGCAGAACACAAAGAGGTTCAGTATCAAAACTTCTGTAGGATACTTACCACTAAGAAGTGCACTTCCAACATTTGACTCAGAGTCCTCCTCACTTGGTCCACTATATTCGAAATTCATGGCCTGTGTGAACATGTTCCATGCAAAGTTCACAAAACAGGAATGATTTCTCCTGAACGCAAATGTTACAGTGTACACACTTTTGTGGGATACTTACCTCTAATAAGTAACTCTTGATTCTGAGTCCTTCTCTCTTGGTTCACTATTTTGGAATATGATGGCTTGCGTGTAAATGTACCATTGACTGTCGCACAACAAGTGTGATTTCCTCCTGAACACAAAGAGTTACAGTATAGAAACTTCTGTACGACACTTATCCTAAAGTAGTGCACTTGCAACATTTGGGTCAGATTCCTCCTCACTTGGTTCACTATTTTGGAGAATCTTGGCCTGCGTGAACATGTGCCATGCAAATATCACAAAACAAGTATGATTTTCTCCTGAACGCAAATGTTACAGTATACAAACTTCTGTAGGATACTTATCCCTAAGAGGTGCACTTCCAGTATTTGACTATGAATCCTCCTCAGTTGGATTACTATTTTGGAAATGCATGCCCTGCGTGAACATGTGCCATGCAAATGTCACAAACAAGGATGTTTTTCTCCTAAACGCAAATGTTACAGTGTAGAAACTTCTGTAGGATATTTATCCCTTCGAAGTGCACTTCCTATATTTGATTCTGAATCCTCGGCACTTGGTTCACTATTTTGGAAATCATCTCCTGCATGAATAGGTTCCATGGAAACGTCGCAAAACAAGTGTGATACTCTCCTGAACACAAAGAATTACAGTATAGAAACTTTTGTGGGATACTTACCGCTAAGAAGAGCACTTCCAACATTTGGCTCTGAGTCCTTCTCTCTTGGTTCACTATTTTGGAATATCATGGCTGGTGTGTAAATGTACCATTGACTGTCGCACAACAAGTTGACTTTGTACTGATCACAGAGTTACTGTATAGAAACCTCTCTAGGATACATATCCCAATGAAGTTTACTTGCAACATGTGACTCTGAGTCACCCTCACTTGGTTAACTTTCTTGGAAAAATCATGGCCTGCTTCATCATGTTCCATGGAAATGTGGCACAACAACTGTTATTTTCTCCTGAACATAAAGAGTTAAAATATAGGAACTTCTGTATGTTATTTACCTGTAAGAAGTGCACGTGCAATATTTGACTCTGAACCCTCTTCACTTGGTTCACTGTTTTGGAAAATCATGGCCTGCGTGAACATGTTATATGCAAATGTCGCAAAACATGTGTGATCTTCTCCTAAACACAAAGTTTTACAGTACAGAATCTTCTATAGGATACTTATCCCTGAGAAGTGCAATTCCAACATTTGACTCTCAGTCTTCCTCACTTGGTTCACTCTTTTGGAAAATCAAGGCCTGCGTGAACATATTCCATGAAAACGTAACAAAACCAGTGTGATTTTCTCCTGAACATAAAAAGTTACAACGTATGAACATCTACAGAATTCTTATCACTGAGAGGTGGACGTGAAACATGTGAATTTGACGCTTCCTCAATTGGCCATTACATTCAAGCTCATTAAAGGCCTGACCATAGATGGTAGAATCAGCACAAAACGAATATTGTTTTCTCCAGAACACAAAGTTTTTCCATCTAGAAACCTGTGTAGGATACTTATCCCAAAGAAGTGCACATGCTACATATGACTGTGAGTCCTCTTCACTTGGTTCACGATTTTGGAAGGGAATGACATGCGTGAACATGTTTCATGGAAACGTCGTACAACAAGTGTGATTTCCTCCTGAACACAAAGAGTTACAGTATAGAAACTTCTATATGACACTTATCCTAAGGAAGTGCACTTGCCATATTTGACTCAGAGTACTCCTCACTTGGTTCACTATTTTGGAAAATCATGGCCTGCGTGAACATGTGCCATGCAAATGTCAAAAAACAAGGATGATTTTCTCCTGAATGCAAATGTTACAGTGTAGAAACATCTCTAGGATTCTTTTCCCCAAGAAGTGCACTTCCTACATTTGATTCTGAATCCTCCGCACTTGGTTCACTATTTTGGAAATCATCTCCTGCATGAATAGGTTCCATGAAAATGTCGCAAAACATGTGTGATTTTCTGCAGAGCACAAAGAGGTACAGTATCGTAACTTCTGTAGGGTACGTACCACTGTACCACTAAGAAGTGCACTTCCAACATTTGACTCAGAGTCCTCCTCAGTTGGTTCACTATTTTGGAAATTCATGGCCTGTGTGAACATGTTCCATGCGAATGTCAGGATACAAGGACGATTTTCTCCTGAACGCAAATGTTACAGTGTAGAAACTTTTGTGGGATACTTACCAATAACAAGAGCACTTGCAACATTTAACTCTGAGTCCTTCTCTCTTGGTTCTCTATTTTGGAAAATCATGGCTTGCATGTAAATAAACCATTGACTGTCACACAACAAGTGTGACTTTCTCCTGATGACAAGGAGTTACAATATAGAAACATCTGTAGGATATGTATCCCAACGAAGTGCACTTTCAATATTTCACTCAGAGTCCTCCTCACTTGGTTCACTATTTTGGAAAATCATGGCCTGTGTGAACATGTGCCATTCAAATGTCACAAAACAAGTATGATTTTCTCCTGAATGCAAATGTTACATTATAAAACTTCTGTAGGATACTTATCCCTAAGAGGTGCACTTACAGCATTTGACTCTGAATCCTCCTCATTAGGTTCACTATTTTGGAAATTCATGGCCTTCCTGAAAATGTTCCATGCAAATGTCACAAAACAAGGATGATATTCTCCTGAACGCAAATGTTACAGTGTAGAAACTTCTGTAGGATACTTATCCCTACGAAGTGCACTTCCTACATTTGACTCTGAATCCTCCACACTTGGTTCACTATTTTGGAAATCATCCCCTGCATGAATAGGTTCCATGGAAACGTCGAAAAACAAGTGTGATACTCTCCTGAACACAAAGAATTAGAGTATGGAAACTTTTGTGGATACTTATCCCTAAGAAGAGCACTTGCAACATTTCACTCTGAATCCTTCTCTCTTGGTTCACTATTTTGGAATATCATGGCTTGCATGTAAATGTATCATTGACTGTCGCACAACAAGTGTGACTTTCTCCTGATAACAAAGAGTTATAGTATAGAAACTTCTGTAGGATACGTATCCCAACGAAGTGCACTTGCAACATTTGACTCTGAGTCATCCTCACTTGGTTAACTATTTTGAAAAAAATCATGGCCTGCTTCAACATGTTCCATGGAAATGTGGCACAACAACTGTTATTTTCTCCTGAGCACAGAGTTCCGGTAGAGGAACTTACGTAGGATAATTACCGGTAAGAAGTGCACATGCAATATTTGACTCTGAACCCTCCTCACTTGGTTCACTATTTTGGAATATCATGGCCTGCGTGAACATGTTAAATGCAAATGTCGCAAAACAAGTGTGATCTTCTCCTGAACACGAAGTGTTACAGTATAGAATCTTCTGGAGGATACTTATCACTAAGAAGTGTACTTCCAACATTTGACTCTCAGTCTTCCTCACTTGGTTAACTCTTTTGGAAATCTTGGGCTGCCTGAACATATTGCATGAAAACGTCACAAAACCAGTGTGATTTTCTCCTGAACATAAAAAGTTACAACGTATGAACAACTACAGGATTCTTATCATTGAGAAGTGAAAGTGAGACATGCGAATTTGATGCTTCCTCACTTGGTCACTATTTTCAAGCTCATTACAGGCCTGAACATAGTTGGTAGAATCAGCACAAAAAGAATGTTGTTTTCTCCAGAACACAAAGTTTTACAGTCTAGAAACCTGTGTGGGATTCTTATCCCAAAGAAGTGCACATGCTACATATGACTGTGAGTCCTCTCACTTGGTTCACGATTTTGGAAGGGAATGACATGCATGAACATGTTTCATGGAAACGTCGTACAACAAGTGTGATTTCCTCCTGAACACGAAGAGTTACAGTATAGAAACTTCTGTTACGACCGTCATCCTAATGAAGTGCACTTGCTACATTTGACTAAGAGTCTTCCTCACTTGGTTCACTATTTTGGGAAATCATGGCCTGCGTGAACATATTATATCCAAATGTCGTAAAACAAGTGTCATCTTCTCCTGAACACAAAGTGTTACAGTATAGAATCTTCTGTAGGATACTTATCCCTATGAAGTGCACTTCCAACATTTTACTCTCAGTCCTCCTCTCTTGATTCACCATTTTGGAAAATCAAGGCCTGTGTGAACATATTCCATGAAAACGTCTCAAAACCAGTGTGATTTCCTCCTGAACATAAAAAGTTACAACATATGAACATCTTCAGGATTCTTTTTTTTAACATTTTTATTATTATTTCTACTCATACATACTTAATAGGTAGACCAGTTCCCTCCCTCCCCCTCCCTCCCTCCCCATCTCCCAGTGCCTCCCCCCCAATTCCCAGAGAGTCATTTATTGTGTATGCCTAACTCTCCTCTTGGTCCTCCTTTCCGATGACATAAAAGGACCCAGTGGCATTTCCCTGAACCCTTTCTCGTGTTCCCCTTAAGCATAGGAACACTTCTGTTGCCATCGATCCCTTGCCTCCAAGGATCTTGGTTCCTTTAGCCGATGTTAGACTTTGTGAGGTCAATAGTGTGACGGACATGACACAGGACATGCAAAGTCCTATTATGATTGCTTCAGCTCTATCTAGTGTGGAGACTCTTCAAATCATTGCTCCCCCCCATCGTTTTGCTCTTACAATCTTACTGCCCCCTCTTCTGCAGATGTCCCTTAGTTTCAGAATGGGGGGAGATTAGGCTGGCTTAATTCTATGTGGATGATATAGTCTCTGAAGTTCTGGATTGTGGTTTGTTGATTTTCTTTTGCAGTTTTGCTGCTCCTGCAATGCCCTTCACTCCATTCTGCTGGGCACTGTATGTCACCCCCTGGTCAGAGACAAAAAACTGTGAAACTGGAGTCTTGTTATAATAACACATTCAAGGGTAGATGTAATAAAAGCAGGAAACCTCGGTGAGGGAGGGATCAGTCACCCATTTGCAAAATGATCACTTTTCATCTGCCAGACTATATGCCCTCCCCTTCTGGTGAGATCATACCCCCTCAGTTGTACATGATCAGGAACGAACGTTTGTGAACTTAACCAGGTGTCACATTACTTACTTGCATTCCTTGGAGGTCGATTTTCTCTGCTGTAACATGGTCCCTTCTCTCCTTGTGTCTGCTGTGGCCCTCCAATCCCATCCCTCCTGTTCACAATCCTTGCAATTACCGTATTACATAGGTTTACCCATGAGTTTCTCAATGTGGGCTGGGTGAGTTTGGTACTAGGAGCCACCTATTAGGGAATACATACGGCGCATAATTTTCTGGGTCTGGGTTACTTCACTTAATATAATTGTTTCTAATGACATCCATTTCCCACCAAATTCCAGTAATTCATCATTTTTGATGGCTGAGTAGTACTCCATTGTATAGATGTACCACTGTTTCCTTATCCACTCGTCAACTGTTGGACATTTAGGTTGATTCCATGACTTTGCTACTGTAAACAGTGCTGCTATGAACATGGTCGTGCTTGTGCTATCGAGGCGAACCTCTGCTGCATGGGGGGTTATTCCCAAAAGTGGAATAGCAGGGTCATATGGCATTTCAATCTTTAATTTCTTTAAGAATCTCCAGGAGGCTCGCCAGAATGGCTGTATGAGCCTGCATTCCCACCAGCAATGTAGCAGAGTTCCCCCTCTCTCCACATCCTCTACAGCACTTGTTGTTGTTTGTATTGTGGATTTTTGCCATCCTGGCCGGGGTGAGATGATACCTCAGGGAGGTTTTGATTTGCATTTCACTGATGGCTAAAGAAGTGGAGCATTTTTTAAGATATTTGTTAGACATTTTAATTTCATCTCTGGTAAAATTTCTTTAAAGTTCTAGGGCCCAGTTTTTAATTGGGCCATTGGTTTCCTTGGTGTTTAGTTTTCTAAGTTCTTTGTGCACTCTGGACAGTAGAGCTCTATCAGATATGTGGTTAGTGAAGATTTTCTCCCATACTGTGGGTTGCCTTTGAGCTCGTGTTATAATCTCTTTATCTGAACAGAAGCTCTTTAATTTCACACGATCCCAACTGTTGAGAGTTGGTAGCAGTTACTATGCCATTGGATGTCTGTTTAGGAAATGGTGGCCTAGCCCAATCAGCTCAAGGGAGTTCCCTATCCATTCAGTTATGATTTTTATAGTCTCTGGCCTTATATCAAGGTCCTTGATCCGTTTGGAATTAAGTCATGTACATGGTGACAAGTACGGGTCTAGCTTTAATCTTCTGCATTTGGAGATCCAGTTTTGCCAGCACCATTTGTTGAAGATGCTGTTCTTTTTCCATTGGATTCTTTGGGCCCCTTTGTTGAAAATCAAATGGCTATATTTTTGTGGGCTTATATCTGGGTTTTCAACCCTTATCCATTGATCTCTGTGTCTATTTTGGAGCCAGTACCAGGCTGTTTTTATAACTATGGATTTGTAATATAGACTAAGGTTCGGTATGGTAATACCTCCAGCAGTGTTTTTGTTACTCAGGATTGTCTTTGCTATCCTGGGTCTTTTGTGCCTCCATATGAATTTTGAGATTAATTGGTCAACTTCTTTAAAGAATCGCTTTGGGATTTTAATTGGTATAGCAAGCATTGAATTTGTATATTGCCTTTGGTAGGATGGTCATTTTTTCGATGTTGATTCGGCCAATCCAGGAGCATGGGAGGTCTTTCCACCTTCTGATATCTTCAGAAATTTCTTTCTTTAGGGTTTTTAAGTTTTCATTGTAAAGGTCTTTTACCTCCTTGGTTAGGTTTATACCAAGGTATTTCATTTTTATAGGGGCTATAGTAAATGGGATTGTTTTACTCAGGGCTTTTTCACTTCTTTCATTCTGGGCATATAGGAAGGCCTCTGATTTTTTCACATTTGTTTTGGATCCTGCCACCCTGCTGAACTTCTCAATTAGTTCCAGGAGCTTCCTGGTGGAGGTTTTGGGATCCCTCAGGTATAAGATCATGTCATCTGCAAATAGGGATAGCTCGACGTCTTCCTTTCCGATTAGAATCCCTTTTATGTCCCATTCTTGCCTTATGGCTTCAGCTAAGACTTCAAGTACAATATTGAATAGAAGTGGTGAGAGTGGACAACCTTGTCTAGTTCCTGATCGAAGTGGGAATGATTCCAATTGTTCCCCCATTGAGCATAATCCTTGCTGTGGGCTTGTTGTATACAGCTTTTATTATATTGATAAAGGTTCCTTCTATTCCTACTGTCTCTAGCAATTGATCATAAAAGCCTGTTGGATCTTGTCAAAGGCTTTTTCTGCAATTATCGAGAGTATCATGTGGTCTTGGACTTTGGACTGGTTTATATGATGAATTACATTTACTGATTTTTGTATGTTGAACCAACCTTGCATGCTGGGGATGAAGCCTACTTGGTCCCCGTGAATGAATTTTTTGATATGTTTTTGAATCCGATTATTAAGACTTTGTTGAGAATCTTTGCGTCTGTGTTCATCAGGGAGATCGGCCTATAGTTTTCTTTTTTTTTTTTTTTTTTTTTTTTCAGGGGAGAGCGCGAACGCAGTCCCCCACTACCACAAATTATGCAGTCGAGTTTCCCACATTTGGGGAAATCGCAGGGGTCAGCACATCCGGAGTGCAATGGATAAGCCTCGCCCTGGGAAAACCACCTTCGTGATCATGGTATCTCCCCTGCCAGGTAAGTATTATAGTTTTCTTTTTTAAGTGAATCTTTATTAGGTTTTTGGATTAAGACGATATTAGCTTCATAGAAGGAATTTGGTAGTGTTCCTTCCTTTGCTATTTGATGGAATAGTTTAAGGAGTATTGGTGTTATTGACTCCTTAAATGTCTGGTAGAATTCTGTGCTGAATCCATCTGGTCCAGGACATTTTGTGGTGGGAAGATTTGAGATTACTTCTTCAATTTCCTTATATGTTATAGGGCCATTTAAGTAATTCACAACTTCCTGATCCAATTTAGGTAAGATGTGTTTATTTAGAAATTCATCCACATCTTCTGTGTTGTCAAACTTCACAGAGTATAAGTTTTTGAAATATGATGTTATAATTCTCTGGATTTCTTGGGTATCTGTAGTGATTACTCCATGTTCATTTCTAATTTTGTTAATTTGGGTTTTCTCTCTCTTGCTTTTGGTTAATTTAGCTAGAGGTGTATCTATCTTATTGATTTTTTCAAAGAACCAGCTTTTTGACTGGTTGATTTTTTCTATCGTTTTCTTAGTCTCGATTTCAGATATTTCTCCCCTTATTTTGCTAATTTCCTCTCTTCTACTACTTTTGGGATCAGATTGCTCAAGTTTCTCTAAAGCCTTAAGCTGCATCATTAAGTTATTTATTTCTGACGTTTCCATTTTTTTATGTAGGCATTGAGAGCTATGAACTTACCTCTTAGAACAGCTTTCATTGTGTCCCAGAGATTTTGGTAAGTTGTAGTTTCGTTATCGTTCACTTTAAGGAAATCTTGAATTTCCTGTTTAATTTCTTCCTGAATCCAGTTCTCATTCAGAATCATATTGTTAAGTTTCCAGGAGTTAGTGTATTTTCTCTTGTTTGTTGTGTTGTTGTGGATGTGCAGCTTTAGGCTGTGGTGGTCTGATAGGGCACAGGTTAGAATTTCAACTTTCTTGTATATGTGTAGATTCATTTTGTGGCCCAATATGTGATGTATTTTGGAGAAAGCTCCGTGTGCTGCTGAGAAAAATGTGTATTCTTTGGTGCGTGGGTGAAAAGTTCGATAGAGATCTGTAAGGTCCATTTCTTTCAGGGTTTGATTAAGTTCCAAAGTGTCTCTGTTAAGCTTTTGACCTGTTGATCTATCCCATGTTGAGAGGGCGGTGTTGAAGTCCCCAAGATTCATGGTTTGGGGGTTGATTTCTTGCTTTAGACGCTGTAGAGTTTTCTTAATGAATGTGGAGGGCCCCGTATTGGGTGCATAAATGTTCAGGATTGTGAAGTCTTCCTGTTGAATTGTACCTGTGACTAAAATGTAGTATCCATCTGTGTCTCTTATGATTTTCTTTGGTTTGAAGTCCACTTTGTCTGAAAGCATAATTGCTACCCCCGCCTGTTTCCTGGTTCCATTAGCTTGTAAGATTTTGGACCAGCCTTTTATTTTTAGAGCGTGCCTATCTTTTGTGGTGAGATGAATTTCCTGAAGGCAGCAGATTGGTGGATTGTGGTTTTTAATCCAAGTTTGTAATCTGTGTCTCTTAATCGGTAAGTTAATGCCGTTGACATTTAATGTTATAATGGAGAAATTATTTTTAATTCTGGACATTTTTTATGTTTAGTAGATTTTGTAAGCATGTTGTTTGATATTTATGTTTTGGTGGTATTATACTTTCCTTCTGTCCTGGATACGCTTGTTCTTTTCTTCAAGCTTGAGTATCAGTTCTAGGATTTTTTGAAGGCCTGGTTTGGTAGACATGTATCCCTTCAAGTTGTCTTTCTGCTGGAAAACTTTTCTTTCTCCCTCAATCATGACAGATAGTTTTGCCGTGTATATCAGTCTGGGTTGGCATTTTTGCTCATTTAATACTTGAAGTATGTCTCTCCAAGCTCTTCTTGCTTTTACTGTTTCCATTGAGTAGTCATTTGTTATTCTAATAGGTTTACCTTTAAAAGTGAGTTGCTTTTTTTCTCTTGAAGCTCTCAGCACCTTTTCTTTGTCTTGAATGTGGAGTGTTTTGACTATTATTTGCCGTGGCGATTTTCTACTTTGGTCGTATCTGTTTGGAGTGGGAAATGCCTCTTGTGTTTGGATAGGCCTCTCATTCTTTAATTGTGGGAAGTTGTCATTTATGATGAATTGAAATATTTACTCAGATGTGGTATTTTGGGATTCTTGTTGTGGTATTCCATGAATGTGCATGTTAGGCTTCTTCAGGGTGCCCATATCTCTTGAATGTTCCTCTCCAGTATCTTTTTGGCTTTAACAATCTCTTCCATTGAGCTGCTTAATTCTCCCACTTTGTCTTCAAGATCTGAAATTCTATTTTCTGCCTCATTTGCTCTGCTGATAAGACTCTCTGTTGAGTTTTGTGTTGAAGATAACTTGTCTTTTAGTTCAATTTTAAACTCTGCCTGAGACTGATTTAATTGCTCCATACCTATTTTTGTTTCTTGAACTGTTTTTCTCAACTCCTCCAAGTGCCTGTTGTGTTCCTGTTCAAAGTGGTTCATACGGTTGTTTAACTCTTCTCAGATTTCCTCTTTCATAGTATTAATCATGGTAAGGATCATACTCTGAAAGTCGTTATGTTGGGTCTGGCTTCCGTGGCTATTTTCTGTGGATTTGTTCAGGTAGAATCCCTCATTATGGGATTGATTCTTTCGGCAGGAGATTGGTCTTCTTGGGTTTTGTTTCTCGTGGATCTGCACTTTGACTTGTACATTGTTGTTTTGTTTTTTAGGACCTTTCAGTTTCTGTGTTTTTCACTGAATCGACGTAGTTAGTATTGTTACGCTTGCCAGTTATTATTAGTGCTTACCTTGGATTGGGTATGTTTGTGTATTGTTATTATTATATCCTAGATGAGGCTACTAGGCTGTTAGTATGTCAGTTAAGTCAGGTTATGTTACCAGGGGGTGAATAATATTTTGGTAGTGCACTTTTACAATTTAGTTTCTTGGTGAAATGTTGGGGTGAGTGGTGTACTCCCTGGAGTTGTATGTTGTGGGGTGGCTGTATGAGAAAGTTGATCTACAGCATTGATACTTTAAAGGATCAGTAAGTTGAAAAGAAAAAGTTTACTTATCTTTGGGCTGGATGAGAAGAAACTCGCCCACGTGATACAATGATTGTAGTGGAGTCCAGATGTATGGCCTGTGCTCCCTTTGTTCCTTGGAATTTTGCTTGAGTTTCCTTTGGGCTCTATTGAATTCTGAGTAGCAGTGTGTCTTCCGTGGACCACGTGTGTAGGTCCCTGGTGGGCCAGAGAGGCAGAGGGTCTGATGTTGATGGCAGAATTCTTCACCTGCGACCTGGGAAGGTAAGCGCAAAGAGGGGCGGGGCCCCAGAGGCAAAGGAGGTGGCTGCACAGCATGGTGCTGCTGGCCGGGTATCTCCAGGGTGGGGGGCGGGGCTGGGCTGGGTTGTTTTCCTCCCTGGCTCAATGGCAGAATTCTTCACATGGGATCCAGGGGGGTGGCTAGGCGCACAGGGGGAAGGATCTAGGGGCTTGGGTCCCGGGCAGGGCCCAGGCTAGGCCGCAGTCAGCCTGGGTGCTCACTGCTGCTGGGACGCATGAGGATCCAGGTTGGTTGGGGGCTGGGCTGTGTTCTCTCTCTCTCTCTCACTCATTCACCTTGGGCGGGGGCGAGGCGGCACAGAGGAGGCTGGGGTCACTTTGGGCCAGGGGGCACAGGCCAAGCCTCAGTCGGCCTGGGTGCTCGCCGCCCCAGGGACAGGTGGGGCTCCGGGTTGGTTGGGGGCTGTGCTCTCTCTCTCTCTCTCTCTCTCTCACTCACTCCCCATGGAAGTGGGAGGAGCGGCGCAGAGGCGGCTGAGGTCGGTCCTGGCCAGGGGGACACAGGCCAAGCCCCAGTCGGCCTGGGTCCTCTCCGCCGCTGGGACGCCTGGGGCTCCAGGTTGGTTGGGGGCTGGGCTGTGCTCTCTCTTTCTCTCTCTCTCTCTCTCTCTCACTACATCTACAGGATTCTTATCACTGAGAAGTGAAAGTGAAACATGTGAATTTGACGCTTCCTCACTTGGTCAGTATTTTCAAGCTCATTACAAACCTGAAAATAGTTGGTAGAATCATCAAAAAACTAATATTGTTTTCTCCCAATCAGAAATATTTACAGTCTAGAAACTTGTGTAGGATACTTGTCCCAAGGAATTGCCCATGCTTCATATGACTGTGAATCCTCTTCACTTGGTTCACGATTTTGGAAGGGAATGACATGCATGAACATGTTTCATGGAAACATCGTACAAGAAGTGTGATTTCCTCCTGAACACAAAGAGTTATGGTATTGAATCTTCTTTACAACACTTATCATAAAGAAGTGCACTTGGTACAATTGACTGAGAGACCTCCTCACTTGGTTCACTATTTTGGAAAATCATGGCCTATGTGAACATGTGCCATGCAAATATCACAAAACAAGTATGATTTTCTTCTGAAAGCAAATGTTACATTATACAAACTTCTGTAGGATACTTATCCCTAAGAGGTGCACTTCCAGCATTTGACTCTGAATCCTGTTCACCTGGTTCACTATTTTGGAAATTCATGGCCTGCGTGAACATGTTCCATGCAAATGTCACTAAACAAGGATGATTTTCTCCTGAATGCAAATGTTACAGTGTATAACCTTCACTAGGATACTTATCCCCAAGAAGTGCATTTCCTACTTTTGATTCTGAATCCTCTGCTCTTGGTTCGCTATTTTGGAAATTGTCTCCTGCATCAATAGGGTCCATGGAAATGTCACAAAACAAGTGTGATTTTCTGCCGAACACAAAGAGCTACAGTATCGAAACCTCTGTAGGATACTTACCACAAAGAAGTGCATTTCCAATATTTGACTCTGAGTCCTTCTCACTTGGTTCACTATTTTGACAAGTCATAGCCTTCGTGAACATGTTCCATGGAAGCATTTCAAAACAAGTGTGATACTCACCTAAACACAAAGAATTAGAGTATAGAAACTTTTGTGGGATACTTACCGCTAAGAAGAGCACTTGCAACATTTGACTGTGAGTCCTTCTCTCTTGATTCACTACTTTGGAATATCATGGCTTGAGTGTAAATGTACCATTGACTTGTCGCACAACAAGTGTGACTTTCTCCTGATCACAAAGAGTTACAATATAGAAACTTCTGTAGGATAGGTGTCCACGAAGTGCACTTGCAACATTTGACTCTGAGTCAAACTCACTTGGTTAACTATTTTGGAAAAATCATGGCCAGTTTCAACATGTTCCATGGAAATGTAGCACAACAACTGTTATTTTTCCTGAACACAAAGAGTTACAGAATAGGAACTTCCGTAGGATACTTACCGGTAAGAAGTGCACTGGTAATATTTGACTCTGAACCCACCTCACTTGGTTCACTATTTAGGAAAATCATGGCCCGCGTGAATATGTTATATGCAAATGTCGCAAAACAAGTGTGATGTTCTCCTGAACACAGAGTGTTACAGTACAGAATCTTCTGTGGGATATTTACCCCTAAGGAGTGCACTTCCAACATTGGACTCTCAGTCCTCCTCACTTGGTTCACTCTTTTGGAAAATCATGGCCTGCGTGAACATGTTATATGTACAGGTCGCAAAACAAGTGTGATCTTCTCCTGAACACAAAGTGTTACAGTATAGAATCTTCTTTAGGATACTTATCTCTAAGAAGTGTACTTCCAACATTTGACTCTCAATCTTCCTCACTTGGTTCACCATTTTGGAAAATCAAGGTCTGTGTGAACATATTCCATGAAAATATCACAAAACCAGTGTGATTTTCTCCTGAACATAAAGAGTTAAAACGTATGAACATCTACAGGACTCTTATCACTGAGAAGTGAAAGAGATATATGTGAATCTGAAGTTTTTCTCTTGGTCCCTATTTTCAAGCTCATTACAAGCCTGAACATAGTTGGTAGAATCAGCAAAAAACGAATCATGTTTTCTGCAGAACACAAAGTTTTACAGTGTAGAAACCTGTGTAGGATACTTATCCCAAAGAAGTGCACATGCTACATATGACTGTGAGTGCTCTTCTCTTGTTCATGATTTTGGAAGGGAATGACATGCATGAACATGTTTCATGGAAAGGTCGTACAACAAATGTGATTTCCTCCTTAACACAAAGAGTACAGTATAAAAACTTCTGTGTGACACTTATCATAAAGAACTACACTTGAAACATTGTTCTCAGAGTCCTCCTCACTTGGTTCACTATTTTCGAAAATCATGGCCTGTGTGAACATGTGCCATGCAAATGTCACAAAACAGGATGATTTTCTCCTGAACGCAAATGTTACAGTGTAGAAACATCTCTAGGATACTTATCCCCAAGAAGTGCACTTCCTACATTTGATTCTGAATCCTCCGCAACTGGTTCACTATTTTGGAAATCATTTCCTACATGAATAGTTTCCATGGAAACGTCGCAAAACAAGTGTGATTTTCCACAGAACACAAAGAGGTACAGTATCGAAACTTCTATAGGATACTTACCACTAAGAAGTGTACTTCCAACATTGACTCTGCGTCTTTCTCAGTTGGTTCACTATTTGGAAAGTCGTAGCCTGCGTGAACATGTTCCATGGAAGCATTACAAAACAAGTGTGATACTCTCCTGAACACAAAGAATTACGGTATCGAAACTTTTGTGGGATACTTACAGCTAAGAAGAGCACTTGTAACATTTGACTCTGAGACGTTCTCTCTTGGTTCACTATTTTGGAATATCATGGCTTGCATGAACATATTCCATGAAAACGTCACAAAACCAGTGTGATTTTCTCCTGAACATAAAAAGTTACAACTTATCAACATCTGCAGGATTCTTATCACTGAGAAGTGAAAGTGAAACATGTGAATTTGACGCTTCTTCACTTGGTCACTATTTTCAAGCTCATTACAGGCCTGAACATAGTTGGTCGAATCAGCACAAAACAAATGTTGTTTTCTCCAGAACACAAAGTTTTATAGTCTAGAAACCTGTGTAGGATACTTATCCCAAAGAAGAGCACATGCTGCATATGACTGTGAGTCCTCTTCACTTGGTTCACGAATTTGGAAGGGAATGACATGCATGAACATGTTTCATGGAAATGTCGAAAAACAAGTGTGATTTTCCCTGAACACAAAGAGTAACAGTATAAAACTTCTGTACAACACTTATCCTAAAGAAGTGCACTTGCAACATTTGACTCAGAGTTCTCCTCACTTGGTTCACTATTTTAGAAAATCATGGCCTGCGTGAACATGTGCCATGCAAATGTCACAAAACAAGTGTGATCTTCTCCTGAACACAAAGTGTTTACAGTATAGAATCTTCTATAGGATACTTATCCCTAAGAAGTGCACTTCCAACATTTGACTCTCAGTCCTCCTCACTTGGTTCACTCTTTTGGAAAAACATGGCCTGCTTGAATATATTTCATGAAAACCTCACAAAACCAGTGTGATTTTCCCCTGAACATAAAAAGTTACAACGTATGAACATCTACAGTATTCTTATCACTGAGAAGTGGAAGTGAAACATGTGAATTTGACACTTCCTCACTTGGTCACTATTTTCAAGCTCATTACAGGCCTGAACATAGTTGGTAGAATCAGCAGAAACGAATGTGGTTTTCTACAGAACACAAAGTTTTTGCAGTCTAGAAACCTGTGTAGTATACTTATCCCAAAAGAAGTGCACTTGCTACATATGGCTGTGAGTCCCCATCACCTTGGCTCTGATTTTGGAAAGGGAATGGCGATGCAGCGAAAATGTTTTCATAGAAATGTCGAACAACAAGTGTGATTTGCTCCTAAACACAAAGAGTTACAGTATAGAAACTTCTGTACGACACTTATCCTAAAGAAGTGCACGTGCAACATTTGACTCCGAGGTCCTCCTCATTTGGTTCACTATTTTGGAAAATCATGGCCTGCGTGAACTGTGCCATGCAAATGTCCCAAACAAGTATGAGTTTTTCCTTATCGCAAATGTTACAGTATATAAAACTCCTGTAGGGTACTTATCTATATGAGGTGCACTTCCAGCATTTGACTCTGAATCCTTACACACTTGGTGCACTATTTTGGAAATTCATGGCCTGCTTGAACATGTTCCATGCAAATGTCACAAAACCAGTATGATTTTCTCCTGAACGTAAATGTTACGTGTAGAAACGTCTCTAGGACACTTATACCTACGAAATGCACTTGCAACATTTGACTCAGAGTCCTCCTCACTTGGTTCACTATTTTGGAAAATCATGGCCTGCATGAACATGGTATATGCAAATGTTGCACAACAAGTGTGATCTTCTCCTGAACACAAACTATTACAGTATAGAATCTCCTGTAGGATACTTATCCCCAAGAAGTGCACTTCCAACATTTGACTCTCAGTGTTCCTCACTTGGTTCACTCTTTGGAAAATCAAGGCCTGTGTGAACATATTCCATGAAAACGTCACAAAACCAGTGTGATTTTCTCCTGAACATAAAAAGTTACAGCATATGAACATCTACAGGATTCTTATCACTGAGAAGTGGAAGTGAAACATGTGAATTTGACGCTTCCTCACTTGGTCACTATTTTCAAGCTCATTACAAGCCTGAACCTAGTTGGTAGAATCAGCACAAAACGAATGTTGTTTTTTCCAGAACACTAAGTTTTACAGTCTAGAAACCTGTGTAAGATACTTATCCCAAAGAACTGCACATGCTACATATGACTGTGAGTCTTCTGCACTTGGTTCACGATTTTGGAAGGGAATTACATGCGTGAACATGTTCCATGGAAACGTGTACAACAAGTGTGATCTCCTCCTGAACACAAAGAGTTAAAGTATAGAAACTTCTGTACGACACTTATCCTAAAGAAGTGCACTTGCAGCATTTGACTCAGAGTCCTCATCTCTTGGTTCATTATTTTGGAAAATCATAGCCTTAGTGAACATGTGCCATGTAAATGTCACAAAACAAGTATGATTTTCTCCTGAACGCAAATGTTACAGTGTAGAAACGTCTCTAGGATACATATCCCCAAGAAGTGCACTTCCTACCTTTGATTCTGAATCCTCCGCACTTGGTTCACTATTTTGGAAATGCTTAAAAATGCTGAAAATGTTCTATGTCCTGCATTATCAACATATAACCAAAATCTAATATTTAAGCAAAAATAAATAATTACATCCATCTCAGTAGTATGTGAATTTATTTCTGGCTTCAATACATAGTAAAACTATATGTATACCAAAGAATTGTTTTATTTTATTTTTTTATTTATTCAATTGTGTGTGTGTGTGTGTGTGTGTGTGTGTGTGTGTGTGTGTGTGCAGAACCACCGGCGAATTCGGGAACCACCATGGACCGCCTCCGCCAACTCCTTGTTTACTCTGCCCTGGCATTCACAGGCTCCACCCTACCAGAACCACTCCCATTTCCGCCCGGCGTCTATATGTGGGGTCTAGGATCCGAACTCAGGACCTTCTGCCTGCAAGGCAGAGGCTTAACCCCTGAGTCACCTCTCCAGCCCCCAAAGAATTGTTTTAAAATAAGTTTCTTTATGAATTATTATTAGTAAATGTAGGATTTTACGCTTACATACCTGGGATCACATGGAAATTTCACAAGCAAAACAGACTTGTGAGTAGTAAAAATGCTAGTTAATTAAAAGCAGTCATTTAGACAAGACTCATTTCTACCTGCCATTGAACTTCAAGACATGAGTTTGTAAAAGCAGTAAACAACATTAACATTGGGCTAAATCAAATAAAGTATCACTTTGAATTTTCATAGTTCAGAGCAATTTCTTGTGTGTGTGTGTATGTGTGTGTGTGTGTGTGTGTGTGTGTGTGTGTGTGTGTGTGTGTACTAGAGAACACTAGAATGATTGTGCCTATGGAAGACCAAGAGTGATATCAGGTACCACCTTGAATTGCTCTACCTACTTATTGTTTTGCTGTAGAGTTTCCACTGGAGTTTTACATGGGATCTGGGATTCAAATTCATATCCTTCTGCTTATGAAGCACAGGCTTTAACCCCTAAACTATCTCTCCAGTCCTAGTTCAGAACAACTGATTACATGTCTTGCATATGGTAACATCAGCAGAAAAATGAAAGTTGAATATTTTGAATTTTTGAGAGAGAGAGAGAGAGAGAGAACATCAAAGTAACTATGGGCTAGGCTATAAGAACACGTCATTGTTGCTAAAATGGCAGTGTGCATTAAAACCAAAGAAGAACTGTGGAGATGGCTCAGGGGTTAAAAGTCTCTGTCTTGCAAACAAAAGGACCTGCATTAGCATTCTCAGATTCCTCATAATAATGTCAGATGGAAATGGTGGTGGCCTTTACGACCGGTCCTGGAACACAGAGCTTGGGAAACCCCAGAACAGAAACAATGAGATAGAACAATCCAAAATGATTCCTGATTCACTCCACACAGGCATACACACTCAAGCGCCCTCTTGTGTACACACACACACACACACACACACACACACACACACACACACACACACTCTCATGCTCCCATACACCCAAAAACAATAACAACAATGATAATAATAATACTAAAGCAACCAAAGGAAATGTCTGAAAATAAGTTGAATGCAGGTAAAGGTAACAGTGTTTCCCAGAATAGACTCTGTGCTAATAACTAGATAATATAAGATTGTCTAATGCCCTTATTAATATTATGATTCAGTCACTGAGCTTAAGCATTTGAATATTATAAAATTCCAAAAATGATTCAATTTGCTCTACTTTTTCCAAAGTAAAGTCATACTAAACCACTTAAAATAGGACGTTTCCCTATTTTAAAAGGTTATTAACTCCACTATTCTTCAGAGAAATGAAAATTGAAACAACCTGAGAACTAACTCTATACCTACTGCAATGTCTAAATTTAAAAAGAAGGTAGAAAAGAGGGTTCTAGTACTTATTGTTTGCCCCTCCTGAAATAGTAATATAACAACTATCCATCAGTGAAAGTGATAAAATGAAATGTCAACATATAGAGGGTTGAAAAAATTTGTAAACCATCTATATGACAAGGAATTAGCATTCAAAATGCACAGGGAAATCCACAATGTACAAAACAACTCCACAGTGAAGTATTCATAAATCAGTTTTTAAATTATCAAGTAACTTTACAGACATTTTGCAAAGATTTGCAAATTAATAGGTATACAAAAAGGTGTTAAGTGTGACAAATCATCAGAAGAATTAAAATCCATATCTGAAGGAAATAACTCAATTATCAGGCTAGTGTTATATAAAAATTAATAGTTATTGGGGAGAAGACAAAGAAAAGGACATAGTTGTAAATTGTTTGCAGTGATGTAAATTGTTGTAACTAGCATGAATAACAGTATGAAGAGTCCACAAAAATAATAGAAGTTTTGTGTGATGCAGCAGTCTCACTTCTGACATATATCCTAAGGTATTTCAGTCAATGTCTTGAAGAGACATCTCATGTTCATTACAGCATTATTCACAATTGTAAAGATATAGAATCTATGTTGATGTCCATAAATTAAAGAAATGGATAAAGAAAATGGTTTGCACAAATGTAATGCAATTTTATTCACATTTTAAAGAGAAGGAAATCCTGTTGTTCCTGTAAACATAGGTGGATTTGGAGAATACTGTGCAAAGTGAAATTACCTTTGTATTTAAGACCCAGATTATCTAATGTATACATAGAATTTGAAGAAGGCAAATTTACACAAATATAGAGTAGAAACGTCATTGCAAGAGATATGATGGTGGGGAAAATGAGGATTTTTTTGTCAAAGGGTGCAAAATTTCAGATGCATAGTAAACACATTCTGAAAATTAATGTACAACTTGATATAATATAATGTGTTGTTGTATAATGAAATGGATAAGGTAAATCTTGAATGTTGTTACCACACACAAAATTACTAATCTTATGAGATGATGAATATAACAACTGTGGCAATCACTTAAGAATGTATATTTATTTGAAAGTATTACGTGTATCTTAAAAGTAAATAATTTTTCAAAAAATTAAAGAAAAATTACATGATTTAAATAAAGAAGGCACATTTAATAAATTAATTAAACAGGGTAACAAATATATGACAGTTATAAAAATTAATTAGAAAAGAAAAATAAAAATGAAACTAAGAAAGCAAATTTGTTTATGGCCGCATGTAATTGATTAAAATATTTAAAGATGTAACAAAAGAAGCAAAACACTAGTATTTTTAAAGAAAAATAAAGAACATATAAATATATTAGTAGACATTCAGTGTTCATTGTTTGGAAGGCAAATATTGCTAGAATAGAAATTCTCCACATATATCTTTATTCAGTACAATCTTTTTTTTTTTTTTTTTTTAGTATTAAGGCAGAGTTTATTAGAGGAGAGAAAGAACAGAATTCACAGATGTGAATCCATGAGGGGAAGAGAGCCACCAAGAACTCATGGACTCCAGGCATGGAATCCATGAGGGCCAGGGAAAGATGGAAAAAGAACTCATGAACTCCAGATGTGGAGTACAATGAGAGACAAAGGAACCTGATTTAGTACAATCTTTATCAAAACACTAGTAGGATATTATTCTGAAATTGACATGCTGGTTCTCAAATGCAAAAGATGTAAAATAATAGGAGCAATTACAGAAAAGAAGTACACACTGTTAGTATTTTTACTTTCAATTCATAAACAATTTAATTTAAAGCTACATAACAGAAAGCACACAGACATACATAGAAGCAAGACAACATAAAGAGACACAAGGAGAAGACAGCCACCTACAGGCCAAAAAAGGCATGAGAGAGTCCTAGAAGAGATCACAGTTTGAGATTTTCAGAAGCTAACACATTTTTTAATTTCTGGGCTCTAGAACTGTAATACAATATGCTTCTGTCATCCTAAAAGAAACTTAAAATTTCCTATTTCTTCAAAGACATCACTTAGAAAATTGAAGCAATTCACTAATTCAAGAGAAAGTATTTGCACTAACTAGACAATCATAAGCCAGAATAAAACCTTTCTGTTCCCCTAAAAGCTGCTTGGTTGAGAATTTATTAACAACATGCAGGCAAACTGCAACAATCTGTATATTTCCTTTGGTAGGATGGTCATTTTTCACAATGTTCATTGTTCAGATCCATGAGCACCAGAGGTCTTTATAGCTTCCGGAATCTTCTATACTTTCTCTCATGTTTTAAAGTTTATATTGCACACATCTTTTATGTGTTTAGTTAGGTTTATTCCAAGATGTCATGGTTTGAAATGTGTCCCCCACAGTCTCATGTGTTTGGCAAGGTCATGGCACCTTGAGAGGTGGAGACTTGCTGGAGGAAGGCAGTCACAAGGGGTGGGCCTTGAGGTGGTTGAGTCCCACCCTACCTCCAGGAGAAGTCAGCCTTTGCAGCAAGCAGTCTGCAGCTCTTGGCTTCCAAAATGTCTGCAGTGACTTAGCCTCCTCCAGCTTTGGCCAGCCAGCCATACCACCTCTGCTTTGAGAGACTGTACCTTTCCTCTGTAACCATAAGCTGAATAAACCTCCCTTTCTCCCTTAAGTTGATTGACTTTGGGTGCTCTCTCACAGCAATAGTTAAGAATAACCATTACAGAAATTGGTACCGGTAGTGGGATATTGCTGTGAGATTAAGAACAGCTGGTACCACAACGTGAAGTTGTTTGTGAAGTTGAGAGAGTTGGTACCCAGCAGTATGGCCAATGCTGTGATGTGGCTAGTGTGCCTTCGGAACTGTTTGTTGGGAGAAATATGGAGAACTTTGAGACTTTGTGCTGGGAAAGTCTTTGCATCTTGGCAGTTGGGCCAAAGGGACCTTTCTCCTGAGAGCTCCGAGGAGAGCAATGCTGTGAGAGATGCAGGCAGTGGAAGCCCAGCTTGTGATGGTCCAGAGGGGAACAGAGACTGTGTTTGCAACTGGATGAGTGACACATGGAGCCATGTGTTGGCCGAGAGTTTAGTGAAGTTTTGCCCTCGTCCTGAAAGTTTGCCTGAAGTTAAGCTGGAATGCTTGGTGGAGGAAATTTCAAAGCAATGTAGTCTTGACAATGTGATATGGCTACTTTTTAGTTGTCTTCAGAGTTATGAAAAAGAGCAAAGAATCAGGAATAAGCAAAAACTGTAAGATCTGATGATGAAAAATACAATGCCAAACTTAAAGAGTTGAACCAGGAAGAAGCAGAGAACAAAATGGCTGTTGAAGAGATTAGCTCCATTTGTAAATCTAAGGCCTGCTCCAATTTGAATAACAGGAGAGGCCCTAGCTTGAGGGCAAGATCCTCAGGGAAGGCTCCTACTCATAAGAATGCAAATCCTTTCAGAAGACTGCAGCTAAAGGGTGGAGTTCCAAAGCAAGAGCTGGTTTCTCTTACAAAGCAACTGCCCAGGAGTGAAAGAGATGGTCAACATACAGAAGCAGAATCAGCTGTGATTCAAGGGGGCCAGTCTTGGCAAAGTCATCCACATGGTTCTGGTTTTAGAGGCATCAGTGATGCAAGAGGGAGGAGATTGTGGAGTCCTCCTCCAAGATTTCAAAAATTGGCAGAATCCAGGCATCATGAGGCAAGAAGTTTGTAGTTTAAAGGCCCAAGAAGGGCAGTTTGTGCTGTGTAAATAAATAAAGCCTGGCTTGCCATTGAGAAGTAAAGATGTTAGAAATGCCAGCGACAACGTGGGACACCTGCCAAGGAGAGCTGTATACCCTTGGGAGGAGTCAGCTCAAGAGAGCAACATGTTCTATGGGCAGCTGCATTGGATGGGTGGAACCAAAGCCCTTTGGAACTGAGATGATTTCAAGGAGAGGCTCACCTGTTGGACTTGGAGCTACAAGATTTGGAATTTGTCCTGCTGGTTTTCAGTCTTGTTATGGACCAATCTTTCCTGGATATGCCCTCATTCCTTCCTTTTGGAATGGGAATGTTCATTCTGTGCCATTGTATGTTGGAAGTATGTAACTTGTATTTTGATTTTACAGGAGGCTTTGGACTTTAGACTTTTGGACTGTTGGGACTACTGATGTAGTCTATGAAGACTTTTAAAGTTGACTGAGTATGGTTTGCATAATGAGATGGCAATGAGCCTGTGGGGGGCAGGGATGGAGTGTTATGGTTTGAAATGTGACCCCACAGTCTCATGTTTTGGCAAGGTCATGACACCTTGAGAGGTGGAGCCTTGCTGGAGGAAGGCAGTCACAAGGGGTGGGCCTTGAGGTGGTTGAGTCCCACCCTACCTCTAGAAGGAGCTGCCTTTGCTGCAAGCAGTCTTGCGGCTTTTGGCTTCCAAGATGTCTGCGGTGACTTAGCCTCCTCCAGCTTTGGCCAGCCAGCCATGCCGCCTCTGCTTTGACAGACTCTACCTTCCCTCTGGAACCATAAGCTGAATAAACCTCCCTTTCTCCCTTAAGTTGATTGACTTTGAGTGCTCTCTCACAGCAATATTTAAGAGTAACTGCTACACAAAGCATATCTCTTTTTTGGAGCTATGATGAATAGGGTTGTTTCTCTAGTTTCTTTATTAATTTGTTAAACCTTATTATCCATGCCCCAGCAAGTACTCAGGTCAGTATAGGCATCCCAAATGAAACCCAGTGGGCCAAACATGATGCTTGCTAAAAAGAAAGTATGAAGTGGAACAGGAGGGGAGTGGGAATGGGTAATAAGGGAGTGAAATACATAAATCCATTGTATTTAGATATGGAAGTATCAGAGATTTAATCTTTTTTTAAGTTTTAAATTTTCAGGTTTGACATTGAGCTCTTTGATTTATTTGGAATTAATTTTCTTGCAATATGAGAGATAAGGCTAGACATGTATCTATATATCTACATATCTACATGCAGATATCCAATTGTCCCAGCACTACTTATTGAAGATGATATCTTTGCTCCAATGTGTATGTTTGACATCCTTGTCAAAAATCAGGAGGATGTATGTGTGTGACTTGCATCTGGGTCCTCAATTCTAATCCATTGATTCATGTGACTGTTTTTGTGCCAGTATAATGTTGATTTTATTACTGTGGCTCTGTAGCATAACTTAAAAACAGGTGGTGTGGTAACACCTACTGCAGAGGTTTTATTGATTTAAGATAATTTTAGCTATCTGTATCAGTTTTGTATCAGTTTTGAGATTTTTTTATCAATTTCTCCAAATAACTCCTTTGGAGAAATTCCTTTATTTTACATCCTGTATGAGTTATCTGTTTATATCTCTGCCCACGTTCTGTGAAGATTTTATTCTTTTCTCTTAATTTTTAAAAAGTTCTTTATATATAGTCTTCACATTGTAACATGTGTTTAAAGTTTTATTCCAACCTCTCATTTGATTTTTATATTGTTTATGGCATTTCCTCTTTAATTTCACTTTCCATGTAGTTGAACTTATTAATATTTTCTTGTATTTGGATTTTGAATCATGGCTAGAAAGCTTTTAATTGCCTCTATGCTAATCTAATAAACTAGGTATTGCTTAGTACTTTTACATTATTTTGTACTATTAAGAGTAATAGGTTGACATCTTTGTTTGAGAAATTCAGTACAGTGAAACAATGAGATAAAAAAGCTAGAGGCTGATCCCATTTACTATAGCCCCTAAAAAAATGAAATACCTTGGTATAAACCTAACCAAGGAGGTAAAAGACCTTTACAATGAAAACTTTAAAACCCTAAAGAAAGAAATTGCAGAAGACACCAGAAGGTGGAAAGACCTCCCATGTTCCTGGATTGGCAGAATCAACATCGTAAAAATGACCATCCTACCAAAGGCAATATACAAATTCAATGCTATACCAATTAAAATCCCAAAGCAATTCTTTAAAGAAGTTGACCAAACAATCTCAAAATTCATATGGAGGAACAAAAAACCCAGGATAGCAAAAACAATCCTGAGTAACAAAAACACTGCTGGAGGTATTACCATACCAAACCTTAGTCTATACTACAAATCCATAGTTATAAAAACAGCCTGGTACTGGCTCCAAAACAGACACACAGATCAATGGATAAGGATTGAAGACCCAGATATAAGTCCACAAAATTACAGCCATTTGGTCGTTGACAAAGGGGCCCAAAGAATCCAATGGAAAAAGAACAGCATCTTCAACAAATGGTGCTGGCAAAACTGGATCTCCACATGCAGAAGATTAAAGCTGGACCCATACTTGTCACCATGTACACGACTTAATTCCAAATGGATCAAGGACTTTGATATAAGGCCAGAGACTATAAAAACCATAGTTGACAGGATAGGGAACTCCCTCGAGCTGATTGGGCTAGGCCAACATTTCCTAAACAGACATCCAGTGGCACAGTCACTGCTACCAACTCTCAACAGTTGGGATCTTGTGAAATTAAAGAGCTTCTGTTCAGATAAAGAGATTGTCACACGAGCCCAAAGGCAACCCACAGAATGGAGGAAAATCTTCACGAACCACATCTGATAGAGCTCTACTGTCCAGAATGCACAAAGAACTTAGAAAACTAAACATCAAGGAAACCAATGGCCCAATTAAAAAATGGACCCTGGAACTTAAAAGAAACTTTACCAGGGATGAAATTAAAATGTCTAACAAATATCTTAAAAAATGCTCCACTTCTTTAGTCATCAGGGAAATGCAGATCAAAACTTCCCTGAGATATCATCTCACCCCGGTCAGGATGTCAAAAATCCACAATACAAACAACACCAAATGCTGGAGAGGATGTGGAGAGAGGGGAACTCTCCTACATTGCTGGTGGGAATGCAGGCTCATACAGCCACTCTGGCGAGCCGTCTGGAGACTCTTAAAGAAATTAAAGATTGAATTGCCATATGACCCTGCTATTCCACTTTTGGGAATAACCCCCCATACAGCAGAGGTTCACCTCGATAGCACAAGTGCGACCATGTTCATAGCAGCACTGTTTACAATAGCAAAGTCATGGAATCAACCCAAATGTCCAACAGTTGACGAGTGGATAAGGAAACTGTGGTACATCTATACAATGGAGTACTACTCAGCCATCAAAAATGATGAATTACTGGAATTTGCTGGGAAATGGATGTCATTAGAAACAATTATATTAAATGAAGTATCCCAAACTCAGAAAATTAAGCACTGTATGTACTCCCTAATAGGTGGCTCCTAGTACCAAACCCACGCAACCCACCTTGAGACACTTAAAGGTAAATCTATGTAATACCTACAGTAATTGCAAGGATTATGAACAGGAGTGATGGGGTTGGAGGGCCACACCAGAAACAAGGAGAGAGGGGACCATGTTACAGCAGAGAAAATAGGCCACTATCAAGGACTGCAAGTAAGTAATGTGACACCTGGTTAAATTCACAGACGTTCGTTCTTGATCATTTTCAACTGAGGGGGTATGATCTCACCAGAAGGGGAGGGCATATAGTTTAGCAGATAAAAAATAACCATTTTGCAAATGGGTGATTGACCCCTCCCTTACTGAAGTTTCCTACTTTTATTACATCTACCCTTGAATGTGCTCTTATAACAAGACTCCAGTTTAACAGCTTTTTGTCTCCGGCCAGGGGGTGACATACAGTGTCTAGCAGGATGAAGTGAAGGGCATTGCAGGAGCAGCAAAACTGCAAAAGAAAATCAACAAACCATAATCCAGAACTTCAGAGACTCTATATCAACCACCTAGAACTGGGCCAGACTAATCTCTCCCCATCCTGAAGCTCAGGGACATTTGCGGAAGAGGGGGCGGTAAGATTGTAAGAGCAAATGGATGGGAGGAGCAATGATTTGCAAGATACTCCACACAAGTTAGGGCCAAAGCAATCATAATTGGACTTTGCATGCCCTGCGCAATGTCCAACACACTATTGACCTCACAAAGTCTAGCATCTGCTAAAGGCACCAAGATCCTTGGAGGCAAGGAATTGACAGCCACAATAGTGTTCCTATGCTTAAGGAGAACACGGGAAAGGGTTCAGGGAAATGCCACTGGGTCCTTGTATGTCAGGCATGCACAATAAAGGACTCTCTGGGAATTGGGGCGGGAGGCAATGGGGCATGGGGAGGGAAGGGTGAGGGGAGGGGGAGCAGGGGGTTTGGGGGGAGGAGGAGGAAGGGAGGGAACTGGTGTACCTATTAAGTTTGTATGAGCGGAAATAATAATAAAAATGTATTAATAAAAAAATAAAAATAAATAAAAAGCTAGAGGCTGATAATAACTAAGAATAATTCAAATTTTAGAATGAGATTATAGAAAAGAGAAAATCACCATTTAAAATACAGTTGCTAATAATGTTCCAAATTATCAGAAATATAATTTTTCATAAAAGTGATCTTAAGTTGCTACTAAGCAAGATATATGAAAAATACTACATATTGAAATTGTAGAATGCCACAGACAATGAAAAATCATAAAACAGATAGAAAGAAAAGACAAAAGCTAGCATGTAGCCATAAAATAATAAAGCAGCATTGTATGTATTCATTGAGAAGATACTCAGCACATACAGTCAAGTTTTTATGTTAAGAACAGCAATCTTAAGGCTTTGTGACAATTCTGAAATGACTAAACGTAAAGATGCATTCCTCTATACTGAACTTGTTGGATGGAAAAACCATGTCATTAGGATGACCAAGGCAATCTGGGCTGAAGTGGGGCAAATGCACTTGATCAATCAAACACCCAGGTTGAGGGCTGCAGATATGGATGAAAGGACCAGCTGATGCAAATCAGCCATCAAAATACTCAGGACATGCTCTGAAAACTTACAGGCTCCATGATAAAGATATGACAGAGATTAACTCCTCATCTATTCCTTTATGGTTTATTGGTGTTAGCTGCAACAGAAAATGGGCTTATAGTGATGTTTTGAGAATACCTGGCTGTCCACTCTGGACAAAGTATAAAGCATGGCAGCTTTAGAACTGGGAAGGAAATTTTGGGAAAATGGTGATTTTTTTTGACTGTCTAGGTAGTCCTTCTTTGGGGATGGGGAGGAGTGAGAGGAACCATCACCTGATCTCTGCTCAGGGGACCCCTGGGCTATGCATGTCCAAAAGCCAGATGGGTTGGCCTTGAGGGCAGAAAGCAGGGCTGAGTGACAGGTAAGTGATACCCAGTATAGATCCTTGCCACAGTGGTCCAAATTGACAGACCTGATTCTTATTTATGACTGTGACAAGTGAGATTCTGATACATAAAGTCAAGTTTTAAAAAGTTGCAAAGCATTAATATATTAATCTTACATTTGTATATAAGAAAACTATGCACATATATGCATTGTATATACAATCTCTTAGAAATATATTTCAGATATGATTACTCATGATTGTCTCTTAGATGTTGCCACAGAGGAGCCCAACAGACTTGAGAGCTTTCATTTGCCACTTCATAGCTTCTGCACAGATTTAGTTTCTTTGTTTTTATTTTTTAATTTGAATTCCCTGATCCTTGAGGAGAAAGGATAAGATGTCCTGCTTAGGGCTGAGTTCTCCACAGTCATCTATCCTCTGTTGACTGTCATCTGTTGCTAAAAAGAAGCTTCTGAGATTGAGGTTGCAAACTGTAAATCTGTAGGTTTAAAGGTAGGGGTCTGATTTGTCTTACTCCCTATTTTTTTCATGATTCCACCCATCTGTCTTTAAATTACTTAATTTATGTTAGTAGCTGAATAATATTCCATTGTGGATATGTACACATTTTCCTTATCCATTCACCAGTTGATGGCCATCAAGGTGAGTTCCATTCCCTTGCTAATATAAATAAAGCTGCAGTGAACATAAATGTGCAAGTATTTCAATGGTAAGATATAGACTTCTTTGGAAATATGCTCAGAAGTGGGCCATATGGTAGTTTGATTTCTAGTTTTTTTAAATTATTTTTTATTCTTTTAGTTTTACAAACATAATGAGTGGTTGTTCCTACCCTCCCTCTTTTCCCCCTCCTCCCCCCCCTCTTCCTTCCCTCCCTTCACCAATCCAACCCTTTCCCTCTCACTCTCCTGTCTGTCTGTTTGTGTGAGCCCCAGAATTCCCTTCAGATTGTCTGCATTAGTATGGACTCAGACCTCTGTGGTAGATTAAGTGGCTGGCTCTTCCTTGGGTAGACCCCACTGGTAGATGTACTCCCCTTCACCTGTCTATCCCTAACTCTTAAGATTCCCCCTGCATGTAATTGTTTCTCCTGAGTTCCTCACTAGTCTATGGGGGAATGCTGATATGCTAGCTATCGTCCAGTTCTGGTGAGGATAAGTCTCAGTGCAGTGAGTTCCTAGATGCAGCAGTCCTGTCTTGAGTGGAATGTCTTAGCCTGCAGTGGACCTCCCCACCTTTAGGCTCTTACAGTCTTTTGAGGAATCTCCACACTGGTTTCCACAGTGATTGCACTAGTTTAAAATCTCACAACAGTGAATAATGTTTCCCCTTTCCCTGCATTTTCACCAACATTTGTTATTTGTTCTTTCAACCTTACCCATTCTGACTTGGATAAGATGGAATCTCATAGCTGAATATGCGTTTCTTAAAAATAGTAAGTCCTAGGACTGGGGAAATGGCTCAGTAGGTAAACTGTTTGCCTCATAAGTATGAGAACCTCAGTTCAGTTCCTCAGAAACCACAGGAAGCCAGATGTGGTAGTGCTGTCTGTAATCCCAGCACTTCTATGGCAATATGAGAGATGGAGACAGGAGCATCTGCAGAAGCTCTCTAGCCATCTAATTTGGCATACAAAAAGATCTTAACAAAAAGATCCTGCCTCAATCAAGTGGGGAAGGTAAAGACCAGCAACCTAAGTTGTCCTCAAACCTCCACAGATGCACCATAGAACATGTGCGCATGAGCGCGTACATACACATGCAAAGTCCTACATAGCGTCCCAAGTTTTACTCAATTAAAATCAAAACTCCCTTTTCTTTGTAGTTCTGCTTTATTTTGGCTTCCACCTAATTAGGAAGGAAAAATTGAGTAGATGAGTAAAATGGAGATTTCCTTTCATTAAAATTAAATGGCAGTAAGCACAGAACGAAGATAGAAGCTTTTTTTTTTTTTTTTTTTTTTTTAGCAACAAGAGGGAGGCACAAAATTAGAGCAAGAACAGCAGGAAAACTCCCTTAAACATTAAGTAAACAATTAAGGTATGCGTTTATTATGTAATAAACTCTCCCAAAGAGCTTTTTTAACATGCAAGCTTAATTTGAAGTTTCTTAATTTTTTACATCACAATTGGTGTTCAGAGAAAGTTCTGGCTATATGTCAATACTATGAATTTTTAAGAGCAAATGTCCTGGTCCATCCCAACTTATGGACCAGTCACATATAAAAGTTCAAAATGTGTCTTTTTGTTTGATTACATCAAACTGAATGTTTAATATTAGGATCCACTTATAAGGGAAGACATATGGTGTCTGTATTTGTGTGTCTGGGATATTTCAGTCAGTATGATTTATTCCAGTTCCATCCACTTACTGACAAATTTCATGAGTTCATTTTTCCTGACAGCTGAATAGTATTCCGTTGTATATATGTATCACATTTTCATTAACCATTTGTCGACTGTTGGACATCTAGGTTGGTTTCATTTCTTTACTATTGTGAAAAGAACTGCTATGAACATAGTTGTACATGTGGCTGTTGCAGGATACAGTGTTCTTTGGGAATATCCCCAAAACACAAAGGAACACAAGCCAGGAGGAGTGAAGAAAACCCCAAAAGAGTAGAAACAAAAGAACAGGGGTAAACAGTTTAAAAAGGCTTTTATGTAAGAAAAGTCTTTAAAGAGAGGGAAGAACAGGACTAGGACACAGTATGGAGTGGGGTTAGCCTCCAAGTAAGTAACACCTACTTATTCGCCCCAATACCCCCCCCCCCCAGTGACAGGGAACACTCAGCCCAGCGATGTAAATCATTCTAAATAACAGTGGATGGGAAGAAAACTGACAATACTCAGGATTTGATGCCTCAATACTAACCACAAACACCTGATAGTAGATTTCCATCTAAACTCTCATTGTATCTTCAGAAAATAAAAGATCTCAACATCCAAACAAGACACAGCCTATTGAAATGGAAGAGCAGTGAAATAAACAACATTAACCAATCAAAGTGCAGAGTACTGGTGACACTAAAACACTCAGACAGAATGAGGCCAAATAAATCTCTCCCCATCCTAAGGCTCAGGGAATCTTTTTTTTTTTTTTTATTAAAAATTTAATTATACATTTTAAAATTTTTTACCAGTTCCCTCCCTCCCCCCTCCCCTTCCCCCAGTGTCTCCCCCCCAATTCCCAGAGAGTCCTTTATTGTGTGCGCCTAACTCTCCACTGGGTCCTCCTCTCCGATGACATATAAGGACCCAGTGGCATTTCCATAAGCCCTTTCTCTTGTTCCCCTTAATCATAAGATTACTACTATGGCTGTCAATCCCTTGCCTCCAGGGGTCTCGGAGGCTCAGGGAATCTTGTTGAAGAGTGGGTGGTAAGATTGTAAGAGGTTAAAGATGGGGAGGTCCACTTCAGGCCAGGACATTCCACTCAAGACAGGGCTGCTGCCTCCAGGAACTTACTGCAGTGAGTCTTATTCTCATCAGACTTGCACTATAACTGACATATCAACATTGCTCCATACAGTAGGTGAGGAACTCAGGAGAAATAATTGCATGCAGGAGGGAATCTAAAAAGGTGAAGGAGAGTGTCTTTATCAGTGGATCTACCCAAAGAAGGGCCACTTAATCTGCCACAGAGGTCTGAGTCCATACTAATGCAGATAGTCTTAAGGGAACCCTGGGGCCCACACAAGCAGGCAGGCAAGAGAGTGGGAGGGAGAGGGATGGACTGGTGAAAGGAAGAGAGTGTGGGAGAAGAAGAAGGGAGGGAGAGAGGGGAAAAAGAGTTGGGGCAGGTACAACCACGCATTATGTTTGTAAAACTAGGGAAAAATAAAAAAATAATTTAAAAATTATTTTTTCAGGGGCATACAAATTGGCATAACATTTTCCCCTGGGAACTCCTAATTCTCTGCATATGGTAATTCACTAAGATCATAATCCTCAAGGGTCAAACCACTGTTTCGAAACTGAATTTCATAAAGGAGAAGCAGCAGTTAATTGCAGATTCAATTACATAAAGCTAGTGCTTATTTGTAAGAACACTACAATTTCTTTTACATTATTCTTCCTCTACTTGACAGTCTTCTCAACAAGAGTGAGTGGAGAACAGAAAAGGTCAAGAGCATGAATGTACTTAACACCATACAGTTATTTTTATTCAAGTATTTATTAAAAGGCAAATATAAGACTGGCACTGCTTTGTGCATTAAGTACACTCAATTCTCCTACAATGATGAGATTACAATACTACAAAAGCAGTTCTATCTGGACCATAATAAAGTATCAGTTGTGTCATGTAACACATATTGATTGGAACCAGGACATAGTGTCTTAGTTCCAAGTACCTCAGATCTTTCTTCTTAAATATGACCTATGCTAAGGCAGACCAAAGAAAATTCTGAAGAAATTTTTCTTTTGCTTTTTCTCAAAACACTTTTTAAAATTTATATTGTCTTACTGTTTGTCATGGTAAGACTGCATTGATATATTCCCATTAGACACTTTGGTTAGTATTATGCTTATGGACAAGACACATTCAAAAGTTCAAAATGTGTTTTCTTTCAGGGACATACAAATGATCTATTGGCATAACATTTTCCACTGGGAACTCCTAATTCTTTGCATATGGTAATTCACTAAGATTTACTATCCCTGGAGGCCCAAGAAGATGTCTGTTCAACAGATGTAGAGGCTAAAGTATTCATTCAAGGTCACTGATAACTGAAACATTGTTTTAAAAGCAAGCACTTATTAGACTTTCTCTCATTGTATAACTACAAAACAGGCTCTTTGATTCTTTGGAGAAAATCAATGGGCACATGGGAAATCAAATTGCCCACTGTATGTACATTTTCTAAACATCACAAGTTCTCAGGGAAGTATCAAATTACCCATTACTCATCCTTAATAGAGCTCACATTCCTAATACTGAAGGACAGGGATATTCGAGACAGAGTTACAAAAACAGATTTCATTTATTCAATGAAAGAAAATTAAAAATAATAAAATTCCTATGAAATTAATACAGCCTTAACCTTAAATCATGCACAAATGCAGAGAAAGGTTTTCTGTATCCTAAATGTACTGCTTGGTCTTTTCATACTATAGTGAAAGTAAAAGGCATCATAAAAGGATTTTAAAAGGTTTAAATAATATTTTCATTATTATATTTCTGTGCCCAAGCATTCCTTCTTCATTTATCTTTACTCTTTCCTTTTCGAACTAACAGAAAAATATAAGACTATGTTTCTTGCTTGCTCTCTCATTTTGCTTCACATTTATCGTATAGAGATTGTTTTTCTGCCAATTTCTTCTTTTCGTGTTTTTATTTTTTATTCTTTAGCATTTTTATAAATTCATTTAGTCATTTCTACCCCATTATTACCCTATCTGATTCCCCTCCTCTCACAGAAAAACCTTCTTTTCCCAACACTCACTTAACATGTAAGAAAGGAAGAGGAAAATAACTGTTTTCTTCATGAAGTACCTAGTTTCAAGAATTTTATTGTAGCAATACTTTTGTGAAAGAAGATCAGGTTTCTTGGTAACTCACTGGCTTCAGAAAAGGCTAATGACAGTGCTATTTCTCTTCAGATGGAAGTTGATAGCATGTCTTTATGACTGGTGACAATGCTTTCAGCATCATCCCAACTGTTTAAAAAAGTCATCTTTTAAAACAATTTCCCTTTGTAAAAAATTTCCCTTCATGAATTGGCATATCATCCTTGTACAGGGGCCATGCTACTCCTCTCTGTATCTTTCCGATTTTAGTACATGTGCTGCCGATGAGCACTGTTAAAGTCATCTTGAAAATAGGCCAAACGTAAAAAATTACACTCATATTGCATGTATAATGTGCATTGGAAATCTGCAACTGAATTAAATTTATGCATAGATAGAAGAATAATAACATGAAGAAAAATAAATTTTCAAAGAGAGATGATTCACCAGCCTTCCTCTGCTAAAGTGCTAAGAGAGGAGCAAGAAATTGAAAGCACTCACATGAGGCTGGAGAGGTGGCTCAGGGGTTAAGACTCTGCCTCACAAGCAGAAGGTCTTGAGTTTAGATCCCAGGTTCCACGTAAAACCGTCAAGTGGAATCAGCTGGGCCTGCACTTCTGGCCCTGGTGGGTAGAGCCTGGGAAATCCCAGAGTGAAGCAAGAAGGAGGTAGAAGCAATCCAGGATGATTCCTTAAGTCACTCTTGGGCTTCCACAGAGACACACAGTGTCCTCTGATACACACACACACACACACATACACACACACACACAATAAATAAATAAAAGCATTCACATAAAATTTAAACGAACATGCACAACTTTGTGTATATAAAACTAACAAAATGAACCAATATTTGGCATGGTGTCTGTGGAAAAGTCTTTGCAATTAGACAGAAGAATGTCTTGTCGGAATGTGAATATCCTGTTATCAATAGCAGTTCATTCACAGGAGACTTAAATCAAAACAATTCTGTGGCATTTTGCTTGACAACATTATATATGTAGCCATTAAATAGATATAATAAATTATCAAAAGCTGCATGCTGTAATGTTCTGTACATAGTAAGATTATTCTTATAACAGATATAGAGAAATGACATGCTTTGGTGAGAATTTTCACTGCTGTGAAACAGAAACATCTCAGAAGTGACCCATTACTGTTTTACAAAAACTAGTGTTAGAAACACTAATGGCTCAGAGAAACAGAGAAGTATAATGTTGGGACTTTGATAGTAATGAGCTGCAATGAAACAATTCTGTGCTTGAATGCCAAATATTCTGAAGATGTTGGCATTAACTTTTCTGCTAATGGTAAATTTTAAATGAAAATAGGCAGGTATTTTTGAGCATGGAAGATCAGCTACCCAAGTCCAAATATCCAAGATAAAAGATCCATCAACAACCTGATTGGTTCTTAATGTACTTTAGTAATATGAATTATTTTATTTCAAAATAACGGTAACTAGGTTTATTTGTAAAATACAAATTATACTATTTATATGATTATATTATACATAATGAAATATATAAGGTTATCTCAATGTCAGTTCTTTAATTTCAGGATAGGAAGGCTTTAAATGACTATTATAAACTCTATTCTGTAAATTGAACCTTACCTATACCCCACCTTATGTAATATACCTATATAATCATGAATTATCAACTTGGCAAAATGTAACAGGATTTCAGTTTGAAAATTTTAAGACTATCTGCTTAAATGTTTAGGGATATATTTAACTCTCTATACTCATAAACACTTTTCTTGGAAGCTACTCACATACTTTGAAAGCAATATGCTAATTTATTGGTATGCTAAATATATCCAGATGATTTTAAAACACTAAATGATTTCTATATTCAAAAATTTGGCAGATACTCATAGACAGCCTGTGTTTGTAGTATGTATACCAATGCTTCCTGCTTGTAGGTATGTCTTCTGGGATGATATAATAAGCAAACAGCCTAGGTCAAAATTCTTAATGCCAAGGCAGAGCATGTTTTTTTCACATTGGCAATCCAACAACCCCTGATTCTCATAGCCTAAGGAAGCAGCAGATAAAATACCATGATATGTGAGGGTTATAATTGTAACCTAGCATTCTTTTGCATTTCAAAGTTGGAGTATAAATAAATTAATATTTCATACAAGTTATGAGAATTCAGAGCAACCTCCAGTTTTATTTTCTTTTTAAATTTAGTATTTTTGTTATTTTACACTTTCACACATGAATACAATCACTTTGTCATTTTCACCCCTTACTATCTAATCCAATCCCCCAATTCCTTTCCCACTACATACATTTTCCTTTCAGCCAGTCTCCTCTTATTTTCACATATTTTGGAGTGTGCGGCCTACTGGATTTCATCTGGGATGCCTGTACTGGTGAGTGCTTGAGTACTTGCTGAGGCATGGATGACTTATCAATAGACAAATTATTGAAAAAATAGCTATCTTACTCGATCTGACATTGATCTTCAATAATCTGTCAGGTGGTGGAATGTTTCCTGAGATCTTCTCCCTTCACCAGTGTTGCAGTAACTCTGCACATTGCTGATAAATCCATGATCAAATGGCTTATGGGAGCAAGGGCTTTTATTTTGGCTTACAATTGTCTTGTTAAAGTTTTTATTCCAGTTTGGTAGGGAGTCCGCACCCACACCAGGAACTGAGGAAACTGGCCATACCATATCCACAGAACTTTTGAGAGAGAGAGGCAAACTTCTCTTGCCAAACACCATTTCTGTCCAAGTATGTCAAAGAATGGCAATTACTTATTCAACTCTCTCCATCTTTTTAAATTAATTTTTATTTTCTACTTTTATAAGCACATTGAGCACTCATCCTGCCTCCCTCTATCCCCCCTTCTTCCCATGTCTTTCCTTCCCTTTATTACTCCTTCTACTCCCTCCCGTCCTCCTTACCTGTATGTATGGACCCCATACTTGTATCTACTTGTAGAACTTAAGAAAATAGCTCTTGTCCACCTTGTGAGGGTTCAGGCCTCCATGGCATATCAGGTGTCTCTCTTTGGGCCACCCCACTGATAGGGGCGTTTTCCTTTGCTCATCCAGCTTTAGACCCCAAGATTTTCACTGTATGATCTTATCTTTCTTGACTTCCTAGGTAGTCTATGGGGTACGTTGGTATGTCAGTCATTATGCAGGTCTGGGAAGGATAAGTCTCACTGCAGTGAGTTCCTAGATGCAACAATCTTGCCTTGAGTGTAATGTCTCAACCAATGGTGAATATCTCAACCAATGGTGAACCTTCCCATCTTTACATTCTTACAATCTCATTGCCCCCTCTTCTGTGAAGTTCCCAAAACCTTAGAATTTGGGGAAAGATTAGGTTGGCCTGATTCTGGGTGATCCTTGCTAAGTTACTGGTACTCTGCATTATGGCTGGCTATCACTATCCACTTCACTGCTTTTCTATTGCCCTAGGCTGTATGTTGTCAGGGTGTTGATGTCCTCTACCTCTGTTGTATAGGAAGATTTTTAGGCTGAGTGTTAAATGTTCTTACAATCTATGGGTATAATAATTCTATTTCCTTCCTTTTTCTAGGTTCTCCTTCTAGTTTATAGTAAGAGGAACTTGTACCATTTTGACAAATAGGTCCTGAGTTCAATCGGAAAACTGTTGGCTTTTCCTTAATACTTATGTCACTCACTATTACACTAGTGGTCATCTCTTGCCATGGTGATTTTTATTTCAATTTACAAATCTCATGTGTTAATGGAGTCTGTGTTTTTTTTTTTCTCTCTGCCAGAAGCTTCTTCAGTATTCCTTGGTACTGTGTAGGCTATCCAGCAAGGAGAAAGTCCTCAGACCAGTTCCAGTTGGTATTTTGCCCATGTTTTGTGATCCATATGTATGGCATCTTCAGTAATAGAATCTTACTGACAGTTTTTGGAAAGCAACCAAAAGCAATAGTAAAAGCCTATAATGTTTGGGGCCTTTAATTCCTCTCTGGCCAACATTTTACCAGGAAGTGCCACATTCCTGTTACGTCTAGTATAATTTTGTCACTGGGTTCTTAGTGGATCAGCTCAGGGCTTTTTTCCCCTGTTTTCCTCATTCTATGCTCCTCTACATAGAGACTGCCAATTCACGTTCCTTTCTTTAAAAAGCACTTTTTAAAACATATTACTAGCATAGAAGGTTCCTTTGGGGTTACTTCTCACAATCTTAGCGTTTCTCTATGTTCCTCTGTCCTGCCTATCTCCCATCCCCTTGTTCTCTGCTACGTATTTTTCCCAATTATTCCCTCCTTCACCCTATTTGTCCTGGTAGCCTAAATCTCCCCTTTAAAAGGCTTCACCCTAACCATTCCTTCCCACCTTCCCACTCATTGGTCTTTTTCAGATTTTCAGGTTCTTACAGTGATTCCAATCTGAATACATCAACAAGGATATCAGTTTTAACATCCACATGTAAGAGAGAACATGCAGTGCTTAACTTTCTGTATCTTAGATAACTCACTCAATATTAAATTTTCCGGTTCCATCCATTTACCAACAAATTCCATAATGTCATTCTTTCTGATAGCTGAGTAATATTCCATTGTGTAGATGCACCACATTTTCATTATCCATTCCTCTGCTGATTTGCATGTCGGCTGATTTCATTTTTTTGCTATAGTTCATAGATGAACAAGTGTCTTTGTAATAACATATAGAGTCTTTTGGGAATATTTATGGAAGTGGTATAGCTGGGTCATAAGTTCCATTTTCAACTTTCTGAGGAACCTCTACACTGATCTCCATGAAGGCTGTACCAGTTTATAGTCCCACCAGTAGTGGACATAACCTCACCAGCAATCTCTGTTGTTTGTGTTCTTGATATTAGCCATTCTGATTTAGGTAAGATAGTATCACGGGGTAGTTTTAATTTGCATTTCTCTAATAATCAGGGAAGTTGAACATCTTTTAAGGTATTTGTTTGATATTTGAATTTCTTTTAGAGTAAAATCTCTGTTCAGCTCCATGGCCCATTTTTTGATTGAAATGTTTGTTTTCTTGGTGTTTAGTTTTTTGAGATCTTTGTATACTCTGGAGATTAATCTTTGTCAGATTCATAGCTAGCAAAGATTTTCTACCATTCTAAGGATTGTCTTTTTGCGCAATTAACAGTTTCTTTTGTAGAACAGAAGCCTTTTAATTTCATGAAGTCCCATTTGTTGATTATTGGCCTTAGTTCCTGGACATTTGTTGTTCTGTTTAGAAAATCTTTACCTAGGCCTATCTATTCAAGTGTAGTTCCTATTCTTTCTTCTAATAATTTTGGGTTTAATATTGAAGTCTATGATCCTTTTGGAGTTGACTTTTGTGTAAGGAGAGAGGCAACAGTCAATTTTTATTCTTCAACATGTACATGTCCAATTTTCCCAACACCATTTGTTAAAGATACTGTCTTTTCCCTAGCGTGTGTGTTTGGCACCTTTGTCAAAAATTAAGTGGCTGTATGTGTAACAGTTACTTTAACTGTTGCTGTGAGACCCAAAGTCTAATAACTTAAGGGAGAAAGGGAGATTTATTCACCTTACAGTTCCAGAGAGGAGAAAACAGTCTTTCACGGTGGAGGCCGCATGGCTGGTAGCTAGATTTGGAGGCAGGTTAAGTCACTGCAAACATCCTAGAGGCTCTTTTCTTCTGAGTCTTCTGTTCTGTGGTTCCTTTTATCTGGTCTGCTACTGGGAGGTTCCAATCATATCTAGGGCTGGTCTTTGTATTGTAAATATATTGATCTGGGTAATCTCTTCAGGTAGTCTGACAGCTGATCACAGTTAATGCCAGGTGTGGTTAAGTTGATACCCAAGATTAACTATCACAATCTGGGTTCTCTGTTCTGATCTGTTGGTCTATGTATCTGTTTTTGTGCCAGTATGAAGCTGTTTTTTAAATTACTATAGCTTTGTAATATAGTTTGAAATCTGGTATGGTGACACTTCTAGTAATCTTTTGTTGTCCATAATTATTTTGGCTAGCTGTGTTTTATTTTCCTTCCATATGAATTTTGAGATTGTTTTTTCCAGTCCTGTGAAGAATTGCATTGGGATTTTGATTGGAATTGCATTGAATCTATATATTGTTTTGGGTAGGATAGTCAGTTTCATAATATTGGTCCTACTGATCCTTGAACAAGGAAGGTCTTTCCAGTTTCTAGTATCTTCTTTAATTTCTTTCAGCAGTGTTTTGTAGTTTCCATTATACAGATCCTTTACTTCCTTGGTTAAATGTATTTCTAGGTATATTTCTTAGTAGCTATGGCGAATGAGATTGAGTCCCATATTTCTTTCTCAGCTTGTTTGTCTCTGATATATAGGAAAGCTATTAATTTTTGTATGTTGAACTTGTAGCCTGCCACTTTACTGAAATTGTTTATTAATTTGAGTAGTTTCTTGATGGAGTCATGTGGATCTCTCAAGGATAGAATCATCTCATCTGCAAATAGGGATACTTTAACTTCTTCCTTGCCTGTCTGTATCCCTTTTATTTCCTTCTCTTGCTTTATTGCTCTAGCTAGGACTTCAAGCACAATATTGAACAGGAGTAGTGACAGTGGACAGCCTTGTCTTATTCCAGATCAAAGTTGTAATGTTTCAAATTTTTCCCTATTTAGGATGATGTTTGCTTTAGGCTTGTCATATATAGCTTTAATCAAATTGAGATAGGTCCCCTTCATTCCTGTTTTCTCCAAAACTTTTATCATGAAGGGATGTTGGCTTTTGTTAAAGGCCTTTTCTGCATCTATTGATGCAGAAACCCATATGATTTTGTTTTTAAGTCTGTTAATATGATGAATCACATTTATTGATTTATAAATATTAAACCATTCTTGCATTCCTGGTATGAACCTGACTTGATCATGATGTATGATCTTTGTGATAAGTGTTGAATTCGGTTTGCTAGTATTCGGTTAAAGATTTTTGCATCTATGTTCATTAGTGAGATTGAGATCGGCCTATAATATCTCTTTCTTTGACATATCTTTGTTTGGTTTTGGAATCAGAGTAAGGCCTGGTAGAATTCTGCACTGAATCCATCTGATCCTGGGCTTTTTCTTTTGGAAAACTTGTAATTGCTGTTTTAATTCTCTCCATCTTATCTACCTGTGAGGTACTAGTCACATCCACTATGGCATTGGCCTTCCCCACCAATCAGATAATCGCCTGCAGGTTTGCTCAGGGATTAACTCAACTACTAATTCTTTACAAGTGTGCCGAGAGCTCTAGTCTTCAATTGCCAAGTTGACACCAATATCTATCTATCATACCTCGTGAAATGTTGATAGGCCAAATCTTGTGTAGATCTTGTGGAAGTAGATACAGATGCAGTGAGGTCTTCGGTGCAGCACCCTTGTCATGACAAAAAAAATACTGTCTGCTCACATCCCTCTCCACCCTCAGGCTCTTAGTTTGGGGGAGGGTGGATTTCAGTGTCCTCCTTAGGACTGAGCAGTTCACAGTCACTTATTCTTTGCACTTTGACCAGTTGTGGTCTCTGTATTAAACACCTTTTTATTACAAAAACAATGCTTCTTGGTCTAGTGCTGAAAGTGTCTCTAATCGATGGGTATTGTGATAATTGCTTAGATAGCGGTTTGCTATCAAGTACTTATAATTTGTTTCCACCTAGGGTCTATAGTTTTCCCTCTGGGTTCTTGGCTTGGTTTACAGTACCAGGCATGTGTTCCCTACCAAAAAAAGGGGACTTACATCCTATCAGAAAGTAGTTGTAAACCTCCATATCATTCATACCATTAATGCACCAAGGGTTACCTCTTGCTAATGTGTGTATTTTTAGCTTGCCCATACACAGCTAGTTGAGCCTGTTGATTGCTTTTTTTCCCCTTGCAGCTGGCATAATACCTTCTGGTAGTATAAAAGTTGGCTAGTAAAGAGGAAGCTTCCAAATCTGTTCTAGTTTGTTTTTGTCTATGTTCTGTGATTCATATATGTGTTGTCTTCAATGATAGGGTCTTATTATCAGGTTTTATAGTATAGTCAGATAATTTCTAGGAAAAAATGCCATGTATCAGAATCATATTACTTTATTTTTGCATGTGTGCATGCCTGTGTGTGTGTGTGTGTGTGTGTGCGCGCGCGCGCGCACATGCACATATGTATGTGTACTGTAGGACACTTGAATATGTGTGACTCTGGAAGCCCAAAGATGACATCAGGAATCACTCTAATTGTTCTATGTCCTCATTGCTTTGTTCTGGGGTTTCCCAGGCTCTGCCTTCCAGGGTCAGAATTGCAGGTCACCACAATATCAGCGCAACATTGTTACATGGGATCTGGGAATCTGAATTCAGGTCCTTTTGCTTGAGAGGCAAAGGTTTTAACCCTGAACTATCTTCAAAGCCCTCATATCATTTCTCTACAATGATTTCTATACGAGTTTGCCCTTCCCCTTAAAATAAACTCCAAACTTCTGAATTATACAACTCTGGAAGATTCCCTGACCATAATAAAATGGGAGGGAAAACAACTCCATGCAAAGAGAGCTGGTGTGTACGTAGTAATCTGAGAGGAAACCTACTAAATTGGAGGGTCAAAATGATCAGGGTGATCCCCTTTTACAACTATCCCAAACTTTTATGTTCTAATAACACTGGCTTAATATATGTTGTCTTTTATATTCTTGTGAATGATGCTTTGTTGACAATCACATTTCAATTTAAATGTTACTTCAAAAAGGTCTTCCTTAAATTCCCATTACCAGAATATGTTTTAAGCATACAATTTTGGAGCATGGGTAGGAGTACTTTGAGAAAGAACATGAAGTTCAATAAATATTTTGACATGGCCTTGAAAGCTCTAAATTCATAAATTCTACAATCCATGCAACCAGTAATTGACTCTCAAACTCATAGTCCTTACAAGATACTATGCTGCCTTTTAAAGGGTAAATATTGAGTTAAATTACATTAATATTAATACATAAAGTGAACCTCTGAAGGACATAGAGACTGCTGAAAAAATATGTACATACTTTGCTGGAAATGGAGAAACAATATTTGCCATGGATCAGGAAGAATAAAATATAGACAAGACAAGGCACATGTGTAAATGAGAGCATATATCTTATTCATTGACAGAGTCCCACATCCTGAATAGGTCCTTGTTTATAATGGTCCCTTAGTATATCTTTGTTTTTGTTTTTGTTTTTTTTTCAGGGGACCGGCAGGCATATCAATGTTTTTAATTCCTGTGGGCCAGGTCCATCTGGCTTCTAAGGCTTGTCAGGTAGCATGTTGCTGGGGTCCAGAAGAAAGTGCAGGGCCAGCCCCTCAGGAGAGAAGCATGAGCAGAGTCCTTGACTCAGCTGTCCAGAGCAGTCTCAGTAGCCATCGTCCGCCCAGGTGACCTCGTAATCAGGATAATGTGCTTTGATCTTCTCGGTGGAGATGGAATAGTAGGCCCGACCCATAACTCATGGAGTAGCTGTACACGTGGATCTTCCGGTCCTGGCTTTGGTGGGAGATGCACCTGCCGCCCAGACACTCGCAGGCGTAGCCATTCTTCTGCAGCTCACCCGACACTTTGTCATAGATGTTGGCTGGGGTGGAGAGAGTGGCCTCAGGCATGCCCTGGACACCCTTGACGCCCCTCGTGAACTCGAGGGCAGAATGCCCCAGCTCTGAAACAGCCCCTTCCCCAGCAGACAGAAACCGCCACTACCTGCTCCAGTGGCACAGGGATGAAGGGAAGGAGGATGGGGGGGGGGCAAGGACCTTTCTCTGGTTCAGCCTAGCTGGATGCTGGTACAAAGCATGACCTATTAACATCTGCATATGGGTCTGCTGCTGCAGCGTGGTTCCCTGCCCCCCACCCCCCGTCGCTACCCCTCCTACCGCTCTAGTATATCTTTGCTGAAGGAAAGGATGGGTGAGTTAATGGACTGGTATTAGAATTTTCAAGAGAAACAAAATGAGCAACAGATCTCACAGAGAGACATTATTGAAAAATTAACTCACATGATGTCTAGAGGCTTGTGAAATCCCACAATTCACAAATAGCATCCTAAGGAACCACTTGTAGTTCACTTAGTCTAAATGTCTGATAAACAGGGGAGCCAGTGGCATAAAAGGCCAATTTGAACACAAATCATGAGATGAAACTTCCCAACTCTCTGATGAGAAGGACAGAGGTATGGGGGTTGAGTAAGGAGATTTTGGAATGTTTCAGGCAAAAGAAATTTTTGTAGTCTTTCTATGTCAATGGTAAAGAGCTAAGTGAGCAAGGAGTCAGCCAGAAATGATGTGCAAGAAGAGTCCACCATCTAACACTACTTTGTTAAGGAGTAGGGATGTATGCGAATAAGATTAGATTAAGAAAAAGAAGTGCCGTTGTTGTCGTTATTACTGAAAAAGAATGGAAAAAATGATTGTTGAGAAAGACGAGGAAGTTTGAAATTCTCATGGCATAATTACACGGAATTCCTATGAAATAAGTTCTGTTTCGTCTATTTAATAACAAGTCACATTACCTGCTGAGCCTCTCAAATTCTAAAGTGTGGAGGTGACAGAGAAGTTGACTTCTCATTATACTGCAGACTTCTTATTGATATATTCCTTGTGTTGTCTTGCTTAGATGGACTTTTTTTTTTAATCGGCAAAAGTCGTTGACGTAACGTGTGACCGACATGGTGACAATGCAGCTGGAACTACCATTCCCATAGTGCACTATGGTCCTGGGAAGTGCCGCGTGTTGGGAACATCGCAGATCCCGCCCTACCCTCAGCTCCCATTGGAGGAACGCTCATGCTCCCAGGAGGCCACGCGTAGGCGGGGCGCTTTATGCGGAAGTCAGCGGCTTCTGGTCCCTTCCTTCTCTGGGTGCGGGCAGTTGTACGACCCTGACTGGACCGGCATCCCCTTGTTTCGAGCCCGTGTGCCCTCAAAGGGTGCCCGGACAGGTAAAGGGAGAGGGGAGTTCTCTTCGGGCGTTCACAGCGGCGGAGCTGTAAACTGGAAGGTGTTAGGGTGGAGCGAGAAAAAGGGCAAGGGTGACTTGGGTTTCTCCAGTGTCGACACTTCCAATTATCGAGCAGGTCCAGTATTGGCGGTGTGTCTTATGACACTGAAAAGATCTGGAGAAGATCAGAAAACGTCTCTTAACATTGTCATTACAAAATGGGAAAATACTAAACTTCCTTCATTCGCGTTCTGCAGACTTTTCTGTAGCTTTTGAATCGACTCAGAACGTTCTTCACAAAACCCTTGTTCATTTACATCACTTTCTGCTTCACCCTTTACTTTTGGCTGTCCATGTTTTTTTTTTTTTGAGTTCCTAGCCTCTAACCCTCGCAGCACTAGCATTATTTGTTCTCTTCAACTCTACCAAAAATTAGATCTTTGATCAAACCTGTTGTTTCAGCATTCTACCTGCATGTTACTGTTATTTTTACTAGTGGCCAATATTTACAAAGTTGATCATATACTTGACTCTGTGGTTAGTACATCTCCAACACCTGTAATGAAACAATTATCAAATTCTTTGCTTGCTGTCTTAGTGTTTTCAACTACTTGTATCTCTATTTTCTCACCTTTGATCACAACTGATACTGTCATGTTTGAGATGTTCTTTTCCTTTGAATACCTATCCCTGAAAATAGATCAGTTCATATGTTTAGCAAATATTTATTGAAGGACTGATATGTGCTGTTTGCTCTTTAAAAGTGCACAGGACACAGCTATTAGCAAATAAGACATAGGAAGTGACTAATGAATGATATCAACTTTTATGTTTGTGGAACGGTGATAAGTGCAAATAATAAATCAATATGGTAAATGTTGGTTAATTCAAAATTTAAAATTAATTGATTTGACTGGGTAGAATCTGATTCTGAAAAAGTCAAAGGAATTGGTTGGGCCTCAGAACATTATCCAAAACCAGTATTTGTGATAACAAGAATAGTCTTGATTTGGAACATCACTTCATAAACAGGTCATTGTTTTCATTTTCTGGCAGTGCTCTTTGTCTTTCTGTTTCTTCCAAGATTATTGCATCATAATATGTGGCTTCTATGTCATTGGCTTATTTCCTGCCAAAACCCAGACAAGCGAGTTAGGGAATGGATTATGAACAACTAAACTATCTTATCTAAATTAGGGAGAGAATTGATAGTAAAAATAATATATTTTTTAAATATTTATTTTGTGCAGTGTGTGTGTGTGTGTGTGTGTGTGTGTGTGTGTGTGGGCATTGTGTGTCCCTATGGGAGGACCAAGGGTGACTTTGGGAATCATCCTGGATTGCTTCTACCTTCTTCTTGCTTTGCTCTGGGATTTCCCAGGCTCTGCCCACCAGGATCAGAAGTGCAGGCTGCGGTTTCTGCCTCACTTTTTTACTTGGGACCTGGGATCTGAACTCTGGACTTTCGACTTGTGAGACAGAGTCTGAACCCCTGAGCCATCTCTCCAATCCCTAAAAAATATTTTTATGAGGTTCTATTAATTATAACGTTACCTACCATGTATAGTATTTTTAAAAATGAAAGTACTTGGTGTTCATTATAATGGTGCTACCCATTAGCAGTAAATTGAGGAAATTAATAAATTAACAACTATATTTTTCCATGTCTGCATCCAAGGTGAGGTCTGGACAATTATGGACACTTTTTGATTATTAATTCACTCCATTATATTATATTCATATGCATTTTCCTTTATACTTTGGCTCCCATGAGTATAGGACTCTCTTCTTCCTCAGTTTGATGTCTCTATTCTTTACTACTTTGCTTGTTACATAGTAAACCCTCAATACATGAAAGGCTATCTAATCACATTCAAATGATGTATGTTATTCAGCATGCTATTACCTATCTTAACTTCTTTTAACCTCTGTTTACTTTTGTTTCATATGTTCCTATTAAAAGGAGTTTCCATTTTTCTCAGCATCTTGGGTATCTCGCCTTACTAATAACCAGTTAATTTACTAGTATGCTTATGATTTGTGGGTAAAAAAAATCTGTGTGTATGCTCTATGAAAAATTATACAATGACTGGTTCCAAAATTAACAAATGTCCCTTTTCAATAATAATAAAAATAATGATGCATAATGCTTTCTTTTTATTTTTCTGTTGCTAAATGATCAAATTATTCCCCTTTTGAATAGTCGTATAACCTTTGTTCATACAGCACATTATGGCATCATTTGGTTTCCACCTTGTAAAGGCACATCTGTGAACATTTTTTCTCCTAAATATGAGATAATTTGCTTGTTATTCAACCATAACATAAAAAAGTTAGATGAAATTTCCAATTTTTAAATTAAAATCTTACTCCAAGCAGATATCATACAATTGTAAATTGTTGTTACAAAGACACATTTTTGTCTTCAAAACTGATTAGAAGTACAACATGTATACAAGGTCTGGGTCAGGACTTTATATGGTTTTAGGATGTTCTTACTTAAGATCAGCATAATTCTTATTCCTTGAAAGCTAAGCACTTGTTTTGGGAGATTTCTTGGCAATCATGCTTTCATAAATATGAATATAAGCTCGATCATGTATTGTTTTTTCTCTTATTAAAATAATATGTCTATGATGCATATATATGACCTAGAATAATTTTGTACACTTTTTATGTTATCAGAATAAAAAATAGAGAATAGAATTCTTGGAACACATGGACTCAAGCATGAAGAACGCCCACTTAGTCTTTTCCCCTACCCAATCTCTGAAACTATTTTCAGCTTCTAATTAAAGATGCTTCCATAGGGGAAAAGCATTTGCATTCACATTGTTATTGTGTTTTATTTATTTATCCTCTATGGCATACGTATATAAAATTGTTCTGTTTTTTTTTTTTTTGTTGTTGCCCTCTCTTGCCTTTATATGCCATCCAAGTATCCCTGCAGCCACAAATCTATTTTATTTTAAGATTCTTGGAGGTGCAACCCAACAGTAGCTACCATCTTCAGTTGAATAACAACTTCTTACACTTTGAGTTTAATTCACTCCGAGACCTTACTTACTGTGCCACTTAGATATATAGGTGTCACCTTGACATTGAAAGCTGAGCAACATAAACCCTAAGCAAGCCAACAGAAGATTAATGTGGGAAAACCCAGCTCATGGTGGGACCATCCCCTGGACAGGTGAATTAAGATGGAGGGAACTGGTTCAGTATTTTGACATAATTCTGCATACTTTGGTAGACTTGCAATCCCTGCAAATTGAGGTTTGCCCTATCTCAGCAATTCTTGTGGATATGGCATGACCAGTTCCCTTGGTTCTTGATGTTGATAGGAACTCTCCTGCCAAATTGAACTGAGAAATATAGGTGAGAATTGAATCATAAGCAAGAATAAAACCCCTTTGTTCCTTTAAACTGTGTGGCTCTGAATTTTTCAGCAACATTCAGACAAACCATAGCACCCATACCCTAGAAGTTCTCTATATTATGTGTCTAAAGCTCTCATTCAGATTTAAAGTAGTGTATCTTTTTTGAAATCCCCCCCATATGTCTTTTACTTGAAATCTCAACACAGTAGCAATAAGCCTTTTGTTTTTGTTTGGCTTGATTTTTGGACCAGGATTTTAATAATAGTCCAGGCTGGCCTCAAACTTACTATGTAGATGAGGCTGATCTTGAACTTGTGATCCTCCTTTCCAAGTATTGGAATTATAGGAGTGCATCAATACACTCTACTACACCAGACTTTTCTAAATACAACCTGTTTTATGTTGCCTTTCTGACTCAAATTTGATGACAGAGTTCCTAATATCACTGGAAAAAAGATGAGGTAGCTAGTTTTAGAGACGAGAGGGAAAGTTGGAGGGATGTAAATTATATGGAGAAGGAAGAATAGGATTGATTTGGAACAGTGAGTTTCTAAAATGAAGGTTGATTGTACTGTAAGTCGTGTCCTCCAAAAAGCTGTGTCAAAGTCCTGACTTCTACTTCCAGTGTGTGGGACCTTTGAGGATGTAAGTTAAAATGTGATCGTATTGGTGTAGCATATACACCAGATTTAATATGGCTGATGTCATAAAGAGAAAAGAGACACTAAAACAATGTTTATGTGAAGACATAGTTTCAGAGAATACTATGTGACTATAGAGGCAAAGATTTAAGTACTACAACTGCAAGTCAAGTAACACTAAGGATTTCCAGCAAACTGCCAGAAGCTAGAAAATGACAAAAGATTCTTTCCTACAGATATCAAAGGGAACATAGGTCTACCAATATCTTGATTTTGAGTTTCTGCCTTTTTGAGCTGTGAGATTATAAACTTCTGTTAGTAGTAAGCCATCTGGTTTGGGGCGCTTTCTTAAGGCCGCTACAGGAAACTAATGCAGTATTCTTAGCTGGATTTACATAGGATTTGGATAATGGCTATTGAATAAAGTGAAGAATCTTGAAAGGAACTAGAAGAAAGTGTGGAGACAGGACCTTTCTATTCCATTGATTTTTTAAAAACTTCTCTGTCTTGTGTTATGCTTTTTTTTGGTCAATATTATCTTGCATTCTGTGGCTCACTTAGTAGTAATATTTAGCAGAGGTAGATTTTTGTGACTTCTCATGGTGATCTCTCTGCTATAGTTGCTTCTGTTCCAACACTCAGTACTTAACTGCAAGAAGTTGGTAGTGGAGATAGGCAAAACTTGACTGTAGGTAGAGTTTTTAACAGTATAGAAGAGAGGAAAGGATTTCTATTTGTATTATTTGGAAAGAAAATGAAATTTCTGTTGTTATGTATTCAGTTTTCCAGTCACTGAACTTTAATTAAGAATTTCTTTTATTGAGGAAAAATACACTGCTTCTCTGTAACTTATATCCATTGTACCTGGTTTAACTCAGAATATTGTGCTCCCTATTTTAGTACATATGCTTTATATAACATTCACATTGTTTTATTCTTTCTTCTGTGGTAACTATCTTTGGTTCCTCCCACCTTTCTTTAGATGATACCATACCTATACTCTCTCCTGTACTCTCTCCTATACTCTCTCCCAGCTGTCCAATCTTTTTTTTAATTTATTATTTATTCAATTGTGTGTGTATGCGTATGTGCACGTGTATGTATGTATATGTGTGTGTGTAGAACCACGGACAAATTGGGGAACCACCATGGACCCCCCTCCACCTCCTCCCTGCTTACTCTGCCCCAGGATTCACAGGCTCCGCCCTACCAGGACCAGAAACGCAGGCCGCCCCTGCTTCCGCCCGGTGTCTATAAGTGGGGTGTAGGATCCGAACTCAGGACCTTCTGCCTGCAAGGCAGAGGTTTAACTCCTGAGCCACCTCTCCAGCCCCCAGCCAGCTGTCCAATCTTGAGATACCCAGAACTGATTTGTCTTCCACATGTGTTCTAATCAACAATAGTATTATACTAAAAAGATCAAGTTATCCTCTTTATTAATGAAATTTAATATTATGTAATCATCATGAACAATTGCTTCATGCTCTTGATTCATAATGAGTTCATAGTCCACCAAAACATAGCTTCTTTTTTATCTGTTGCAAAACTCAGTTTTCTTCCTGATGATGCATAGGGAGCAAGGTTGCTGCTTTCTTTTGATTTCTTTTGTTTGTCCTCTCTCACTTGTTTCTCTAACGTCCTCCCTGCTTTTGTTCTGGTCTACACTACTTCTCTTTGACTATAGTCTTCTTTATAAAAATTTGGTGATTGTTTTCCAGTCTTCATTTACTGCATGAGTAAACACAACTAACCACTGACACTTGTTCCTTCTTGAAGCTTTATTTCCCTTTAGCATCTGGACAACAACACTAAACTGCCTTTCCTTACTTTTCCAAGTTTATTCTCTGAATTTTCTTCATAAGTCTCTACTCTTCTACATTTCCTTCTGCTGATGGTTCTGCTTGGATTTTTATCATTGATACTATTGTGTTTTTCTGTATGCAATGTATCTTTTTTAATTATCATGTACTATATCTATCAATCATCTGTTTATCCAGATTGAAAGACTCATCTGATTTTTAAAAAATTTTAATGTGTGTGTATGTGTATCAGAGTACATCTAAGTGTGTGTGCCTTTGGAGGCTCCCACCTACTTATTGCTTTGCTCTGGGGTTTCCAAGGCTCAGCCACCACCATTTCCTCCTGGCATTTTTATGTGGGATCTGGGGGACTGAATCCAGATCCGCTTGTTTTTGAGGCAGAGGCTTTAACCCCTGAGCCATCTCCCTAGCCCAAAACATATCTTCTTATATATCATATTTTAATGCCAAATTCACATGCACTCATCTTTCCATTAGAAGAAATTCCATTAGGAAATTCAACTTTTTTTTTTTTTGGTGAGTTAGACAAGAAAGTCTTGTCAAGAAGAAAGAAAAAGGAGCCAGATGCATGGACATGTATCAAGAATGATTCAAGAATGATGATTGGTTGGCCTGTTGATGATTTCTGAGCAGTCAAGTGGGGTGAGAAAAGTGATCACAATATTGTACAGCTGTTGGCTGTTGGTAATTTTTGTAGAAAATGGTAGTATGGAATGTTGAGGGCAAACCCAGAGTATAGTTAATTTGGAGGTTAAAAGGAGGTACAGAGTTAAAAGAGTTAAAAAGGGGTAAAGAAAGAGATAATAGACAAGAGTGTAAGAAAATAGTTAACTGGAACATTTATGGTACATGTTCAAGGGAGGTTTTCATGATCAAGGAGGATAAAAGTATTAAAACCTATAATTTTCTACATATTTGTAGATTCCTGATGAAGATATCACCCAGGGGAACAACTTTAGTGAAGTAGGAGGAATGAAGAAGAGATCCCTAGTTAAGTTTAGCTGAAAAGACAGATGGTTTGTGTTCTGAGTACTTTTTGGTGCTGGGTTTCTGATTGGGACTCAGTAGCACTCGATAGCTTTATGGCTTGCTTATGTTTCATGAAGTATGGATTTATGAAGTATTTGCATCCAGACAAGGTTGTTTTAAATACATATTTCAGGGCCCTTCTCAGGCTTGCAAATCAGAATTCTGCCACCAAACATGATTTGTATTCTCATTACAGTTTGAGAGCCACTTGTCTGTTGGGTGAAAATGAACATGTTAACAAATGATATGTTTAAGAATTAATTTGTTATCTCTATGGCTTTATATCATTAAATAAGAGAAAGTGGCCTGTCGTATGAGGAAAAATAGCACATATTCACAGCCAAATGTAAAGAAAATATTAAATTCATGCTTTATTTTGATGATATTTTGTTTATGAGGATTCCTAATATAACTTATAAAACCATTCTTGCCCAGGGGAAGGTTTGGGTGAAATTCACTTTATTAATATGATTATAGGCTATAAAAACATAGTTCTTGGGTTTAAATCACATCATTCTAGTTCTGTAATCTTTGAAAAAATTAGTTAAGTAATTTGTACTTCTGTTTCCTTATAAATATGCTGTAACAGTATATGATCACATGGAGCTTTCAGGATTAAATGAGTTAATAATTGTAAAGTATTTAAACTAATGTCTGTCATGTAGTGAGCATTTAATTAGTATGGGCTATTGTATCATTATTGTTCTCTTTGTAAATGTAAAGTCTTATTTTGTTAAACTGTTTCTCTAACAGTACTTTTCAGTATGAGATTGTTATATTAAACTATGAAGACAGTTCGTGTTTATTTGCTATGGCCATAGTTCTTAAAAAGGATATCAGTTTCTGCTGTGTAATTTATGAATATAGCCTACATCAGTGATATGTATCAGTATCAGTAAATTTAAGTTGCAAGTTTTAGAAGACCATGAGTTAATTTTTTTCCTCTTTGTTGCCTTAGGATCAAACTCAGGGCTTTGTATTTACACTTGCTTCCTACCACTGAGCTAAGCTCCCAGTTCCTATCGTATTTCCATATTGTAGCGCCTTGTTCAGTGCTATCTATAGGAAAAGTTTGATTAATAATACTAAATTACTTTTTAAAGATCACGTCAAAGAAATATTCTAAATTTGTCTCTCTTTTTTTTTTTTTTTTTTTTTGTCCTTTTAATAGATTGACGCCATGGCCATTCTTTTTGCCGTTGTTGCCAGGGGAACCACTATTCTTGCCAAACATGCTTGGTGTGGAGGAAACTTCCTGGAGGTGACAGAACAGATTCTGGCTAAGATACCTTCTGAAAATAACAAACTAACTTACTCACATGGCAAGTGAGTTCCGATATACATGTGGTAGAGGGAAAGAATTATATTGTAATTTAAACAGTAGAAAGAAAGCTTTTAGGTAGATTAATTTGAACAAGCAGATAGAATAGTAATTTACCTAGCTTAGAAAATGCTAAGGGCTAAGCTAGACATGGTGACTCATGCTTGTAATCCTAGTACTTGGGAGACTGGGGTAGGAGATAACTGAATGTTCAAAGCCAGTGTGGACTACAGAATGAAACCATGTCTTTAATATCTCCCAAATCTCTGGTTATATTACTTAGAAATTTAATTTGATTATTGTATCTTATCATTGAAATTATACTATTTTAAAGGAGTATGTGAATATATTACATGCAAAAATGACTTTACTAGAATGCTAGGATTTGAAATAGTTTATATGAAACAAATAATATTCTTTCGTTCATTCTTTCAGTAAATATTAACATAGTACCTAATGATCCCTAAGCACCTTACTTGGTAATGGTACTGTATAAAGAAATGTGGTTTTCCCCTCACATACTTAACTAGTGCTAAGCTTGGTAATGAGCATATATCAAGAAATGTAGGGGTGGTAACTGATACACCTACAAAGACCTATCGCTAATCATCAACCTTCAAATGATAAAAACCCCATAGAGCCCTACAAAGTTCTGATAAACAATGGACCACCCACAGGTTTAGAAGAGAACCAATATATTTAATAATGTACACATGGTGGAACCCACTAGGCTTCAAGAGAAGATCCCAAACCAAGAGTCACACAGACTGTCTTGGCTGAATCAGAAAACTAAAAAAAGGAATTTAATATGGAAGGAAGACTAGAAGTGGTGTGAGTAAATAGGGATCAATAGTGGGGAGAGTACATGGAAGGTTCTGTTTTCATGTAGAATAATAGCAAAGAGCAAGATTCATCAATAAATAAATAATCTAAGAAAATATCTTCTGGGCATGGAGAGATGGCTCAAGCGTTAAAAGCCTTTGCCTGGAAAATGCCGGGCAGAAATGGCACCAACTTGAATTTACGACCCTGGAAGTCAAAGCCTGGGAAACCTCAGAGCAAAGCAACAAGGAGTTAGATCAATCCAAAGTGATTCCTGATGTCACCCTTGGACTCCATAAGCACACACATTGAAGTGCTCTCTTCTGTACACAGACACACACACACACACACACACAAACACACACACATAAACATGCCGGTATACACACATGCACATGGGCAAAAAAAAAAAAAAAATCTGGATAATTAAGTAAAATATCTTAAATGGCATGTGTATTCAGTGGGAGAAGATATCATATATTTACAGTGATGTTGCTGTTTATATATGTTTCATCATGAAAATGACTTTTTTATGTTACTAAAATCTGAAATATTTGATTATTAAAAAGAAATGTAGTATTTGCCCTTGTAGAATTTTAGTTTGATGAGGGCAATGGTAAAATTCATAGATAAATATAGTAGAGAATGGACAATAGTTGCATTCCAGTATGAAGGAATAGCAGGTAGACAGTAATAGAAGCATGCATCATATGTAGAGAATTGCAAATGTGACTGTCACTGAGGATGCTAAAAATAATACTAAAGAAATAGGTAGTAGAGGGGCTGGAGAGGTGGCTCAGGGGTTAAGCCTCTGCCTTGCAGGCGGAAGGTCCTGAGTTCGGATCCTAGACCCCACGTAGAGACGCCAGGCGGAAGCGGGGGCGGCCTGCGTTTCTGGTCCTGGTAGGGTGGAGCCTGTGAATCCCAGCGCAGAGTAAACAAGGAGGAGGTGGAGGCATCCATGGTGGTTTCTGAATTCTTCCGTGGTTCTACGCACACACACACACGCACACACATACATACATACACACACGGGCACACATGCACAATTGAATAAAAAAAAAAGAAATAGGTATTAGAAAAGTCATGTAGGACCTTGTAGGACGTATTGAGTTTGAACTGGGCTTTGTAAATTTATTGAAAGTTTTTAAGGTATAATACTTTTGGTATGGAAAGGGCATTCTGGTGACTTTTGGAGATGGGAACTTCTAATAATTAGAGTTAAAAAAAATACTTCAGCTTTCCTCATTGATGCATAAAAATATTTTGTCATCTAACTAGTACTTATTTCCATAGTCCTTATCTGAAAAGAAGATCCTTATTACTTCTTAGGAATAACTTCTTTTACAGTTTAATCTAGGATACTGTGAGAGAGATCCCAAAATAGAAAATTGTTTATGAAATAGTCTGGAGGTGAGTGGTTCAGAGTTCAGAGTTCTGCCTTTACTCCCTTTTAACTGTTTGACAAGCTAAGTTCTTTTAGTTATTCTATCCCAGTGTTTTTCTGGTGTTTTTAAAGACCCAGAAGTGGTCTTGTATTTTATTGTTTAGACATTTCTGCTTTTATTTTTCTCTTCACTGTGTAGTCATTTAGCTAGCCTAGTTATAGGAGAGGCTAGGAAATGTCATCTCTGGCTATATGTGGTCTTAAGCTGTGTTACTTTGTAAGAATTTATAGGATGTTGGAGGATGAATTTCAAATTTCCCTTCTATTCTAACCATCCAAATATGAGGATGAACTTCTCATATATTAAAATGTATATCTGCTGTGATGGAAGTACCTCTAAAGGGTTATCTGATTGCTATGTTTTCTAAGTCCATCATTCCTGAATAATACATCTTTTCTGTCAGGCCCAGAAGTTCTAAGTCCCACTGACCATAAACTAAAAGACAAGCCATATGTCCTCTGCTCCTCCAGCCCGATCCTATCAATAATATTAAAATAACATGAATATGAGAATGAGAGTCTGGCAAAGAACATGAAGGGTTGTAAGGGGAAAATGATGGGGATGGGATTAGGGACTAAGGGGTGAAAATACAATAAATTCACTATATTCATGTATGTAACATTAAAAAATAAAAGAGATTGAGAAAAAGAATGAGAGTTACAAACTCATTTGAAAGAGAAACACAAGAAACATCAAAATCATTGCTTCCTAACAGTGAATAAATAACTACAATTTCAAAGTCTTTTTTAAAAGTCCCGCTTTCTCAGAAAAGAGTCCTTGTCATTTCTCCCTGATTCCCACCTTTGTTCTCCAAGAGCTTCTAATTTTGTTATCCTTTATAGTCACATGCAGGATGGATGTCAAGAAAATCATTCTTGAAAACAGATATATTCAGCTTCTACAGTTTTAGTTCTTCATAGCATTTGTAAATACCCTTACCTTTTATTGGCTTATGCTTATCATGCTTATGCTTTTTGAAAATCTGTTTTGTCTTCCTGTTTTTGTTTTCTGTTACTGTGATAAAATAACTCTTACCAAAGCAACTTAATGGAGAAAGGGTCTGTTTTAACTTACAGAGGATAGATCCTTTCATGGCAGAGAACAAATAGTGATAGAAGGGGAAAACATGGCAGCAGAAGCAGGAGGCTGGTGGTTTACATTGCATCTACAGTCAGTAAGCAGAGGGAGAGAGGAGAGAGAGAATAGGAAGTGGGGCCTGGCTCTAAAATCTCAAGACATGCCCTCAGTGATGTACTCCTGTCAATGTTGTTCTTCCTAAAGATTCCAAACCTTCCAAAACAGCATGCCATCTTTGATGGTTAGTATTAATTATCAACCTGATATCCAGGAGGCCAACTCTGGGTCTACCTGAGAGATATTCTTTATATTAGCTTGGCCTCTGGTCATGTCCTTGAGGATTGTTTTGATTCAATATTTGAGTGTACAGATTCAGATCATGAGATGTGCCATTCCTAGGCAGACAGTCCAGGACTATGTAAGGACGGAAAGAGTTAGCTCAACATAGGCAAGCAGACAAGCAAACATGCAGGCACTGTGTCCTCTCACTATGGATGTAATTTGATCAGCTCTCTCGGCAACTGCTGCTGTAACTCCCCTGCCATGATGTATAGCAATATGGAATTGTGAGCTGGAATTATACTCTTTTCCCCTTAAGTGTCTTGGGTTAGATATTTTTGCTGCAACAATATATTATGAAACTAAAACATCAATTATTTCTCAAGTCTCAGAGCAGACATTACTTTTCCCTTAATAAATCTCCCATTTCCTGTCTTCTCTATGGTGCAAGAGCACCATGTACTACCCTCAAATCTCTCATCATCTTGTTTGCCAACACTGTAATTCTTTACATTGTGATTCCCAACAAAGCAGGGAGTGTTGGGTCTTCAATCTGTGACCTCAGTGTCTAGTACAGTATCTTAGTTGCATGTTTCTATTGCTGTAATGAATATATGACCCAAACAATTTAGGGAAACAAGGGTTTTTTATTTCAGTTTACAATTTCAAGTTGTCATTGATCATCATGGCAGGAGAGTTTCCAGCAGGGGCCAAGAGAATAGGCCAAATCAGACCCACAGGAAATGTTGAGAGGTATGTGTGTGGTGGAGGGGAGGCCAAAGTATAGCTTGTAGCTTGCCAGTCTTCCAAATTCAGCCAGTTATCTCCATCTTACCCATCTGCCCAGAGAATAGACCCACACACTATTTACTGAGTCTTTCCTCAACAATTAGATGATGTTCTGCAGCATTGCTCAGTTTTGTGTTAACTACATAATTCTTTATAGGTGTAGCCTAAAGGCTAAGTTCTCAATTGGCAAGTTGATACATGTAACTAACTCTACCCTTTGTCAACTTGACATAGAAACATACCACTTTTAAACTACCCTTGTCCACAAATCTTGCATTCATCTTATAATATGAAATATATTTAGTCCAATTTTAAAATTGGACTAAAATGTTCCCTAATCCACTTTTCAAATTTTCATAGTAATAATTCAGTTCCAACACTTTGAAAATTTAAATTTCTTAACCGTAAGCTCTTGTGAAATCAAAAACAATTAAAAACCTTCCAACATACAGTATCACAGAATAAACATCCTTATTTTGAAATGGAAGTGTCAGGACGCAGCAAGAAATTATCAAATCAAAATTAAGAATATTTGAAGTCCAGCAAGATAAACACATCTTACAACTCATTGTCCATCATTTGTTGCTCATCATGTAGTCAAGTTGGTTCCAGAATTCTGGTGGATTTTATCATTCTAACTACTGCCCACAACATACATAGCTGTTCTCTGAGCTAGTTCTAGTATGCATTTCTAGCCTTTTTTAGCATGTGTCCAAAGATTCTGGCGTCTCCAGCATCCTGGGTTTTAATTCATTGAAACCACTGTAGGCTTCACCTTCCTTTGCAGGAAATCCGACCCTGCCACATGGTGTCATGCCTCAGTTGTTCTCCATGAGTTCTTCAGTCCTGTACTAAACCAAAACTACTTGGGTCATTCTTCCAATTTCTGCCACAAATTGACATGTAGCCCAGTCTGTTCAGACAATAGTTGTATCAACTTCTGTGTGCTGACCCTGGAAAACCACTTTTCTAGGCAGCTGTTTTGAACAAGCAGGAAGGCATGTCAGTTTAGGCTTACTTTCACTAAAAGAATCTGGGTTTCCATAAAATGCAGCCTCCATGGAGGTGGTGTTCTGCCCTCTGGACATCCCTCCCATTGTCCTAGTACAAAGCACTAAGTTTTTCTCCAGTGATGTTAATTTTTCCAAAAGTTGCAGCTGCTTGTCTGTGTATATTCTCCTCATCTGAAATCCCAAGCCTGCCATGCATCTCTCCTCCATTAACAGTTCATGCTAAGTATTATAGGTAGGGTAGAGGACTTTTTTCATGTCTTATTTACTCCTGTCATGTTAACCAGAGGAATAGATGCATGGGGGAGGGGAGGATGAGAATGGATTACATTTGTGATTAATATAGTGATACTGAGTTTTCTTGTACATTGAACTTAGAAGGGGATATTATATTGTATAATCATAGTAAATTTTATCTTTTATTTTACAGTTATTTGTTTCATTACATCTGCCAAGATAGGATTGTGTATCTTTGTATCACTGATGATGTAAGTAACTTTAAGACATATTATGATTTCATTAGGTATACTAACATAGTTTTTAGTTATCTATACATGTGCTGGGTAAAATTGATACAAACTTCATAGTTGGGAATTATTTGTATACTTTGTATTTGTTCATAAACCAATCTGTGACAAAATTTGACACAAATATAAATCACCCCATTTTAAAACCTTCCAACACACAATATCACAGAATAAACATCATTATTTTGAAATGGAAGTCTCAGGGCACAGCAAGAATCTTTAATAACAATTATTTTAAAATGGCAATGTATTTAAACTATTTTAAGATATCTATAACTGATTCATGAAGAATAAGTATTTCTGTCAATGACAAAGCTACCAATACAGTTTAATACTCCTATGTTTTGCTCCTGTTCACAATTGAAATTTAAAGAAATTATTAAATCAAAATTAAGAATATTTGAAGTCCAGCAAGATAAACACATCTTACAACTCATTGTCCATCATTTGGTAGAATTTTTACTTAATCTCTTGGAATTTGTACATTTATCCCATTGTATATTGAGATTAGAATTTGTGATTATGATTATTTGATATCAAAGCATCTTACAATGTTTAACTTTAATATTAAATACTAAATTTTAATTCTTTATTCTTCCACTCAATAGTTAATCAAATTTTAATGCATTATGACTTTAGAAAAACAAAAATCACAATATACTAAGATGAGCTATATAAACATGCATTATATATTAATTAGGTTATTTTTTGAATATTTGTTAGCTATTAATATAGAATGTTCAATAATTTAATGTCACCAAGGACCTTCTCTTCTCCTTCCTTATTGTCAGTTTCTTCACAAATAGGTTCTCCTTATGGTTGCATGAAGTCATTTTCTTATTTATGTACAGAGAAAACAAACTGTATTCTTTACGTTTCTATTGTAGGAATGAGGAAATATGATGTTTCTTTTAAATTCATGTCATACTGGCTATGTGCTTATTTTTAAACTATTCTCTCACAAAAGTCACAATTGGGATTTCCATAATTCAGTTTTTAAACTTCATTTTCACAGACTTCTTCGTTAGCTTTGTCTTACTAAGGATGTTATTAAATGTATGAAATATAACACACAAGATTCTTGGTGTGTGTGTGTGTGTGTGTGTGTGTATCAGAAGGCACTGTGTGTCTCTGTGGAGGACTAAGAGTGATATCAGAAATCAACCTTGAATGCTTCTACCTCCTTTTTGCTTCACTCTGGGATTTTCCACCAGGGCCAGAAGTGCAGGCTGCCATCATTTCCACCTGGAGCTTTTACATGGGACCGGGGATCCTAACTCAGGCTCTTCTGCTTGCAAGGCAGTCTTAACCCCTGAACCATCTCTCCAGCCCAACATACAGGAGTCTAAACAAAGCCAATTATGCTGATATGCATATATACATATTCAGAAGTTTTATCTATTTTAAAAATGTTACAGTAATTAATATATTTCTTTATTAATTCATTGCCAAGACTTAATCATGAATCTTTAATAACAATTATTTTAAAATGGCAATGTATTTAAACTATTTTAAGATATCTATAACTGATTCATGAAGAATAAGTATTTCTGTCAATGACAAAGCTACCAATACAGTTTAATACTCCTATGTTTTGCTCCTGTTCACAATTGAAATTTAAAGAATGATAAAAATAACAATGCATTTTTCTATGTATGTGTATCCTATGAATTTTGGCTGTTGATTCCACTTAAGAATCCTTGGCTTGCAAGGTCAAGTATTTCACGTAAGTAGCGAGACATCTGGTGCAGCTCACTCTCACTTCCCTTCCTGGTCACTTGGGACCGAACAGGATTGATCTTGCCAATCAAGGAGGATATAGGGACTGGCAGATAGATGGTAACTAACCATCCGGCAAATGGGACACTGACACCCCCACACACTACTGTATCCTACTCCTATTCTTCTATCTACCTTTGAGTCTCCTCTTATATTAAGATCTTTGTTTAAAGCCTTTTATCTTTGGTTAGGAGGTAATCTTCAATACCAATCTCAGTGCAGCCAAAGGGCAGTGCAGGAAAAGTAAAACTGAAAACAACAACAAACCATAATTCAGAACACCAAAGACCCTACATTATTCACCTAGAACCAGACCAGCCAAATCTCTCCCCATCCTAAAGCTCAGGGAACCTTGCAGAAGAGGGGGTGGCAAAAGCCTAAAGATGAGGAGGACCCATGATATTCATGATACTCCACACAAGTTAGGGTTGCAGCAGCCAGGATTGGACTCTGTCTCACCTGCATAATGGCTGACATGTCAACAACCCCCTAAAGTATAGCATGGATCACAGGGGACAAGGCTCCAGGCAGTAGGATCCTTGGGGCAAGGGATTAAACAGTCATAATAGTGTTCTCATACTAACAGGGAGCCAAAGAAGGGGCTCCATCTATGCTACTGAGTCCTGAACCCTCACTAGCGTGGAGGACTCAGAGGGAGGCTTGATGTTCACCTAAAAGGATGCTCCAGGGGATGGGAGAAAGGAAGGGGGAGGCACTGGGAGAGGGGGAGGGAGGGAGAAGGGTGAAAGGAAGGGGGGAGAGTGCAAGGGAAGACGACGGAGGGGAGGGGAGAGGGGAAGGGTTAGGGAGGGGAGGGGAGAGGGGAAGGACAGGAGTACCTGTTGAGCTTGTATGATTAGAAAAAAAATGTGGGAGAAAAAAGAAACCTTGGCTTATGAGTTTCAGATGCATTGATGATCATCATAATACATTTTTAGTTCTGGTTTCTTGTAGTTTCTGGTTTAGTTCTGGTTCCATTGTTTCTGAAAGGACTTAAGTGAAAAGTCTTGGAGTATATGAAAAATATCAGAAAATTTCACATGGTCAGACTTGAACATCAGACGGCTTATGTTGTGATTTGATTCACGCACATATGTACAGACACATACACATTATTTTTTAAATGACTGGGAGTGAACCAGTCTGTGTCACTTGAACCTTTCCAATATGTCACCAGTATTAGAAAATAGCTAATTAATTTTCAGTTAATGGCATTATTTTTGTATGTGAAAGACTATACTATATTTATGTGTGTATTGAACATCTTATGTTCAGAAAAGGTGATATGAAAGAGATGAGAGGATGAAAGGCATTTCCTAACCTTTAGAGTTGATAACCTGAGTACTATTATCTTCGTTTGATAGTAACCAGATATGTTTGACTTTGACTCTCAGCTTTCATTTATTAGTTGTTTGACTTATGTTAGTAATCTTTGTAGAGTTTTTGCTTCCTTATCTGTAAAATGTGATCAGTGCTAGTTCCTCACAGAGTCATTGCTTATTCAACTGTTTCATTGTTTTTGTTGCTAATCTGCCACATCATCTTTGTTTACTTTGTCAAATATTGGTCACTCTGCAGGATTTTGAGCGTTCCCGAGCCTTCAATTTCCTGAATGAGATAAAGAAGAGGTTCCAGACGACTTATGGTTCAAGAGCACAAACTGCACTTCCATATGCCATGAATAGTGAGTTCTCAAGTGTCTTGGCTGCACAGCTGGTAAGATCTTTCTGAGTACAGTTTTGATTCAAATTTTTTAGTTACCTTAAAGCATCATGAATATAAGCACCTGTAGTACATGTTTCTGCTTATGTTACTATAAGCTAACTTGATAATTCAAACCCATTAAAAGTTGTAAAGGGGTCATTTTAGTATGGGAAGCTAATAGCTAGTGATATTCTCAATTAATAATGGTCACTGTATCTTGATTAGAAAGAACATTAAGATCATTTAGTTTGATTACCTCTAACCTTTTATAAATTTCCTCCCATTCACCTGGTAGTTTTAATTTTTTGAATAACTCAAATTACGTGAAAATCTGTTCATCTGTATAAATTCTTTGTCAATGATTTTATGTATGTGTCTTCATTTGAAGTACCACCATAGTCAAAACAGGAAACATTTCCATTGCTGTAAAATTTCTCATCCCCTTCCTAGCCAGTTCCCTCTCCTTGACACTCTGGCCCAGGGAACTATTATCTATCTTTGGTCATTATAGTTTTGTCCTTTTTGAATTTCCTATAAGTAGGATCATAGTAAGTACTGTGATATTTTTGTTTTGTTTTGCTCATCTTAAAGCTTTTGATATCATCCATGTTATGTAAATGAATGGTGTATTTCTTTTTTGCTGACTGGTATTATATACATATACCAGAATTTGTCCATTTACCTGTTGCTAGATGTTTGGGTTATTTTCAGTTTTCAACTATCATGATAGAGCTGCCATGAATCTCCACGTTTGAGTCTTTGTGTGGACATATGTTTTTATTTCTCTTTGGTAAATACCTAGGAATGGAACTGCTGGGTCATATGGTAAGTGATGTGTAATTTTAAAATTTGTTACACTATTTTCCAAAGTTATTGTATCATTTTACATTCTCACCAGCAGTTCCAGTGCTTTTGCATCCTTGTCAACATTTATTGTCTTCATTTTATCCATTCTAGTGGGTATTCAGTACATATTCATACTGTGTAATGATAGGGAGCACTTTTCAAAAAGTTTATATCATAATCCATAAGATTGTTTTGAGTACAAAGACATAGCTAGAAAGCTATGATTTTATTGTTGGAAAGAATTATATTTCTGGCTAGTTTTCACTTTTTTTGTAAGTTTTAATCTTAGCTTTGAATAAATATATATGTCATTTCTCTTAGAATTAAGTTTTTAAATTAGTTGTTATAAACCTTTTATTATTCAAGTAGTTGTTCATTTTATACTTCTCTCCAAGAAATGTTTATATATATGAAACTGTCCAAAACACCACCAGTCATCTGGTTTGTCATTTTCTTCAGCTCTGTGTGTGACCTCTTGAATAACTACTTTGCTTTTCTGTATAATAAGTGGAGATAAAAAGATCTTCATCATACAGTTTTTGAGTGGATTGAATCATCTGAAGCACTTAATGTGAAATGTGGGACATTATATATTAAGTATGTCATAGTTTCATTGTATTTGCAACTTGTGTGTATATGTATATCAAATTTCAAAGTGAATGCTGTCATCAGTGTTTTAGATTTTTGATCTTGTGAGAAGTCAGTGAAAATAAGAATACATGCTATTATCTGAGCATGCCCTTACCTCATATTCAAGAAGTGAGAAACAATTTAGAGTGCCTTTTCCCTGTTGTACCTCTCTGTATCCCAGTTGTAGTCTTTTTTCTTTCTTTCTTCCTTGTCTCTTCGCTTCTGCTCTAAAAGTCATGAATATTTCATATATTTCATTTCAGTTGATTTTAAATAGGATATTTCATGCAAAAATACATTTCCTATGAAAGCATTCTTTTATACTGCCAATATTTTCCCTAAGTCTAATACTATTTTCCTAGTGAAGTAACATATATCATTTATATTATAGAAACATAATTTTATATCGTTAGTAATATAGATAGTCATTTCTTCTAGTTTTGCTTTCCTATTATATATAATGTCGTGGTACCATAAGTTAAAGCTTATTTTCTTGTAGAAGCATCACTCCGAGAATAAGGGCCTAGACAGAATGATGGAGACTCAAGCACAAGTGGATGAACTGAAAGGAATCATGGTCAGAAACATAGGTATGTGTTAATAGTATAGTTTTATAGATGTGAACAAAAATGACAGTAGATTACTAGAGTGGAGTCAAATTATTCTAGGGCGGCTAAAACAGCACTTCCTTATTTTAACTTCTTTGTTCTGAATGGAAAACATTATCAGTTACTATATGGACATTACTTGCCTACTCTACCATCTCTCGTGTAAGTACCTTCTTCATATTACTTCTGAGTTCTTTAAATTTTTGACTTATAAGATTAATTTCAAAAAATACTATGATATTTAGCAAATGAGAGTGATTCAGTCAGGTTTGTGTCGAAAGTCCCAGATAGATGATAGTGTCAGTAGATAGTATTACACTTCTGTAGACATTTCGAAGCCACTGATTGAGTGGAGGGAAAGAATTGGACAAAAAAAAAACCTGTCGTGTTCTTCAGAAGAATAAACCTGTTATAAATTTTTTCTAATGGCCTATGCTTTTGTGTATAACCTGATTAACACATTAAAACAATTCAGAGAGGGTTGGGATATCGCTTAGTGATAGAATACTTGCTTCTCCTTCCCAAAGATTTGGGTTTCATCCCTAGAACAACCAAAAATGTACAAAAGAAATAAAATAATCCAGTGACTTACAGCAATTTGTTAATTGATATATGTACTGCTATTTAAGTTTAGTTAGATGCTATTGCTTTTCCAAGCAAAGGTTTTCATCATGTGGTCTTTGGAGCAGGAGCATTTGCATCACTTTGCAGTTTAGAAATTCATGTTTTGGGACCCAGCCCAGATGTGCTGAAAAAGATAATTTGATGGTGAACTCCAGAAATGTGTTTACATAGGCCCTTTAGAGGATTTTAATGAATATTCAAGGTTGAGAAACATTCTTTTAAGTTATCTTCTAAGGGTAACATTTTTATGAGACATTGTTAAATTATCATAAATGTCCATTTATTCATAACCTTGGATTTACCATTTGAATTAATTTCATGTTTATTCTTAGAACAATTAAAAATATTGAAGTCATTTAAAAAGTTTTGTTAGTAGACTTATCCTCCGATTTGTTTTCATTTTGTTCCTTTTTTATTCCCCATGTATATATACATACTTCCAATCATAATCTATGTTCAGTTTTACATTGATAATACACTGATTATAGTCATGCAGGTCTAAGTTGGATTATCATTTCCACTTTCCACTTGCTATTAGACTTTTTCAATCATGTTACCTCTCTGCGCTTTATTTTCTAATCTACAAAACTGAGATGATAATAGAAGCTAAGGTTATATGGATAAAAGAGGTGTGTTTTATTTTGGAATTGAAATATTGGAAGTTCCTATAATGCCTGGTGTATAGTAACAGCTGAATAATTGTTAGCTATTAGTTTATTTTATGTCCATGTTAAGTTATGTCCTTATTTTGGACACTCTGATTCTTTAGAGTTGTGTTACTCAGAGTGCTGATTTTGTATTACATAAGGAGTTTGCTGAATAATGTAAATCAATACCGTGTTTCCTTCATTGAGAACCTCTTGTTAAGAAAGTAGCATTAATTGGACTAACGAGTATGCTTAGAAACTATATTAAACTAGTAATTGTCTAATTCTTAAGTGGAAATGATTTAGAGATTTTATACTAACAGTATTGTTAACATTTTTGTGCCTATTATGTTCTTATTTTCTTGAGATCAGGAATGGGATTAATAGGAATATTTTTCTATGCAGGAATATTTTTGTTATTGTTGATATTTATGTCTCTTGGCTATTTAAAGTTATCTGTTTTTAATTGATTTTATTTTTAATTGTACATCTATTTGAAAGGTAGAGATCTATTGAGAGACCCAAAACCATTTTTCTTTTTGTATTACTGTCTGAAAGGCAGTCAACGGCTATAATATTTATTTTTATATGCAGAAAGTTCTCAGCAAACCACATCTTTAGGTTACTTTAAATCTTAAAAAATATTTTCTCTATTTGGGGCTGGAGAGATGGCTCAGGGGTTAAGTCTCTGCCTTGCAAGCAGAAGGATCTGAGTTAGGATCCCAGATCCCTTGTAGAAATGTCAGACAAAAATGACAGTGGCCTGCACTTTGCCCCAGAGCAAAGCAAAAAGAAGGTAGAGCAATCCAGGATGATTCCCAACATCACCCCTGGGTCTCCACATGCATATATAGTCCCCTCTGATACATATGCTCACACACACTACAATATTTTCTGTATTCAAGAGAGAAGGAGGGAAAGAGGGAGATAGAATGTGGCTGAGAACCAAGGCACACATGTGGGGGTCATAAGACAAATTATGGAAATGTGTTCTCTTCTATTATGTGTCCTCCAGGGATTGAGCTAGGTTGCTAGATTTGCATGTAGGTAATTTTGCATGGTAAGCCAGCATTTTTAAATCAACTGCCTTTAAATGACTTATTTCACACTTACAGCAGTGGTAGAGAGTACATATAGCAAAACAATTCAAATAACTTTCGTTTGGTTTTTTAATAGTTTAATTAATGTAGTTCACAAATCATATACTTAACCCATTTCAAGCATACAAGAATTCAATGGTGTTTTACTGTATTCACAGTCATTGTGCAACCATTGCTGAAATTTGACAGCATTTTCATTCTCTTGAAAAGAATTGCTGTATACTTTTGTTGTTATTCCCCATTTCCCTTCAAATCCTAGTCTCAGACATTAATAAATCTACCCTTTTCTCTATAAATTTTTCAACATTCTGCATATTTTGCATAAATGAAATCATATAACTTTTGACTTATTGGTGGAAAATAAATATCTAAATATCTTGCTATTTCACTGTTCTGTATGTAGTTTCACAAAGCAAAGACTCTGACTTTATACAGGTTTCTATGAACCTTAAATTCAATTAGTCCTCATACATGTGGTTTGTCCTTAGTGTACCTAAGTTTGGCAAAGAATTATTCTAAGTTATCTAATACTTAGCATCTCAGGAACTTGTAATTTGATCATATTCTACATCCCCCACACTCAATGACCTGCTTTTAGCGAAAAATTTTATTAGAACACTTTACAACAATCATCCTACCCTTGATATCTCATATTAGTAATTTTCCATTCACTAATCCGTAGTCTTTACCATTTTTGTCAATTTCTATTTGACAATATCTATTCCAGCATTCTTGTTTTGTTCCAAAATATTTCTGATGCCAGTGCAATTCAAATTTTTCTTATTTTAATTTTTGAATTATCTTACTTTTTAGAAATAATATTGATTTCTGTATGTTGATCTTGTAGCACATAGTCCTATAGAATTATTTTATTGGTTCTAGTAACTTATGGTTCTTGAATGCATGTTGTCATGCCATCTAAAGTGCAGTTTTAATCTTGGCTTAATAATCTGGATGCATTTCATTACTTTCTTTATGGCAGTAACCTATATTGTTTTGGAGGTCTCTAAGACCTCTATGACCAACAGCTCCAGAAGTATCCCAAACCTGATACTGGGGGTTTTGTGTGACCGTCCATGTCTTCTGGATGGAGCTTCTCTACACAGTTACTGCTGCCTTTTATTCTCCCCCACTTTCTGTTATCCCTGTGTAGAGTATCTCAAGTTGAGGTACTCATATTTTTGTTCGATTCTTTTTTTCTGTTTTGTTGTTATTTAATTTTGTTTTATAGTTTTAAGTAGGTCATGTTAAGGATGATGTAGATTTACACATGGCTTTATTGTATGTCTTTAGAGTCAACTTTCCTTCTCCTCTTCTTTGCCTAATCTCTTTTGTCTTTCAACCTCTAAGATTTCCTCTATTTTACCCACTGGAGTATTCATACTATTCACATTCTTCTCTCCTTCTGCTCTTCTCCCAATCCCTTTTTTTTTATTTCTTCCACTCATACAATGTTGATAAGTACTCCATTCCCCTCCCTCCCTCCACCCCTCCCTGGATTCCCTTTGCTCCCTCCCCCTTTTCCCCTTCCTTTCCCCCTTCCCTCCCTTTCTCCCAGTGCCCCCTCCCCCCCATTCCTGGAGCATCCTTTAGTATGCATGACAAACTTCTCTCTGGGTGCTCCTCTCTGATGACGTGTAAGGACTCAGTAGCATTGCCTAGAGCTCTTTTTTGTGTTTCCCTTTAGTATAGGAAACACTATTGTCCCAATCCCTTTTTTAAAGCATTCCTCCTGTGTTTTCTTGGCTTTAACTTGTATTCTCAGTTGAGCACAGAGATCTGGTGTTTCAAAGCTAAGATCCTCATGTAAGAGAACATATCGTGCTTTTCTTTCTGTGCTTAAATTATCTCATTCAGTATACATTTTTAATTTCATCCATTTTCCTGAAAATTTTATTATACATAATGGCTGAATAATATGCCATTGTGTATATGTGCTGCATTTTCATTATTCATTCATTCATTCATTGACTGATGGACAAATATAGGTTGATTCAATTTCCTAGCTATTGAGAATTGTGTTGTAATGAACAAGAATGTGCTGGGATCTTTTGGGAATATGCCTAGGCATAAATAGTATCACTGGATCATATGGTATTTCCATTCCAAGGCTTTTAAGGAACCTCCACAGTGCTTTCTAAAGTGGTTGTGTCAATTTATATTTCCACCAATAGTAAATAAGGGTTCCTCTTGTCTCCATCCTCACCAGCATTTGTTATTACTTGTTCTCTTGATCTTAACCATTTTGACTGGGGTAAGATGAAATTACTAAGCAGTGCTAATTTGCACTTCCATTATGGATAGAGATATTGAACTTTTTAATAGATATTTCTTGAACATGTGTATTTCTTCTTTTGTGGACTTTCAGTAGAGTTCCTTGGTCCATTATTTGATTGGATTGTTTGCTTTTAAAAAATTATCATTTTGTATTTTCATCCATGCACCAAAGATTAAATAACTTGATACAAATGCTAGTATTCCTTTTTCCCTTAGATTTGAATTTTTGTTTATTACTATACAAATTAGTAAAACTTTCCAAATAAAAAGTGCAACCCATTTTACAGCATATTAATCTGCTATAAATCTTCATTTTCTGTACTTACTAATCAATATTTAATGCAAAAGTAATGATATTCAATGCTCAGAACAACAAGAAGCTGTCACAATTTAGTATGTATTCTTAAAATAAAAAATATTGAAGTAGCATCCTATGGATTCATTGGAGAGATACTCAGCATGTATTGTTAAAAATGTAAAAAGTTCCAAAGAATTGCCATCTTACCTTTGCACTTGAATAAAAGAAATATAGTAGTCTTCCATTTTATAGGCTACCTCTTTGTTTGATTGTCTGTTTCTTTTTTGCTGAGCAGAAGCTTTTTAATTTGATGAAGTTCTGTTGGCCATAGTCCTTGTGAATATGTTGATCATTTCCAGGGGTTTGTCAGTGAATCCTCTTTAAATTCTTTGAACTCATCAAATGTTTCTATGATTACTGTTTTGAGTACCACGTTTTGCAGTTCCTATAGATGATATTCTGTATTTGGAAGATTTCTATTTGGTTAGTAGTTTGGGATGGAGACATTATGTTGGTTTCTTATTTATGTTTTTTTCAATGTGATGTAAGCACACACACATTGTGTAATTGTACTTCTATTAGGTGTTGTAGACTCATTGGTCTGGGACTTTGAGGTATGGCTGGGGGCCAGAATACTTACAGGTGGATTGTGTGGAGAGGGGCAGTAGTATGAGCAAGACCTAGTGGGTATCAAAGGTTATGGGGGAGTCTGATGATAGATCAGGAGTAAAAGGGCATACCCATGCATTGGTATGGACCCGTGCAGGAGTGGGGATCACAGGAGGCACTCACCAGGGTCATGGGGTGGGAGGAAAGATGGATGTAGATAGATCCCTCCATGGTGTGGTGTGGGGAGTTCCAGAGGTTGCTCAGCAGGCTGTGGGGAGGGTAGAGAGGCAAAATATTTTTAGTATTATTTCTTTAACTTGTTTCTTATTTCTCTAGTTTCTTTTTCTGATGTGCCTATTACTTGCATATCCTGCATTTTTTTCAGGCTTGTTTATTGTTTTTTATTCTTCCTTATCTTTTTTTTCCTATTTTTTCCTCCCCCTCTACCCCTCTTCTCTCCATCCCCCTCCCACCCATCCCCCTTACCCTCCTTTCTTCAATCCATCCCACTCCCTCCCACCTTCCTTCCCATCCACCTTCATGGACCTCACGGTTCCCTCTGGCCTGTCTATTCTTTTTTAAAAATTTTTCCTACCTTTTTTTCTACTTTTACAAGCATATTGAGTATTCATCCTAGTTTCCCTCCCCCCCCAACCCTTCCCTTCACTGTTCCCTCCTACTCCCTCCCACCCTTCCACCTGTGTATTTTTATAGATCCCAGGGTATAGTCTGGCTTGTCTACTCCTATGGAGGCTCAGATCTCCGTGGTATATCAAGTTACCTCTCTTCAGGCTACCCCACCGATATGTGCATTTCCCTTCACTCGCCCAGTTTTAGACCTAAAGGTTTCCACTGTTCTGTGGATGTAATAACAGCTACCTACAGAGCAGTTTGACGTACTGTCTTCCTACCTATAGGTTTATTGACTGTGTTCCCGATTGGTCTTTTTCCTTCCCTTCTTTTAGATTCTTGTTCTAGTTTACAGTAACAGGTTTGTTTACCATCCTGACAAGTGGGTCTTGAGTCCAATCAGAAAGCTGTTGGTTTTCTCCTTGGTACTCATGCCACTGTTACACTGGTGGTCACCTGTTGCCATGGTGATTTATATTGCGACATACAGATCTGTTGCTGTTGATGAGGCTTGTGATTATTTCTCTTTCCCAGCAGGTTCTATAGTATTCCTTGGTACTGTGTAAGCTGTCTTTCAGGCTTGTTTATTTTTTTTAATTCCTCCGATAATTTTACTCTGAGTATATTTGGCTGCGCAACTGACCTGTCTTCAAGTTTACCGATTATTCTGCCTTCTTCATTCTACTGTTCACTTCTGATTTTTCATTTTTTTGTGTTCAATTTTCATTTGATTCTCTAAGCATAGTATTTTATTGATTTTTTATACCCCCTCTTCTTCTCCCCTCCCCCACCATCCCCCATTGCACTCTCCCCCTTCCCCATACCTCTTACCCCCCTCCTTCCCCTTTTCCCAGTGCCTACCACTTCCTCCCATCCCCCAGAGCATCCATTTATGTGGGCACTGAACCTCCCTATGAGTCCTCTACCCTGGTGAGGGTTCAGGATTCAGTGGCATAACTTGGGACCCCTTCTTTGGCTGCCTGCTAGCATGGGAACTCTATTATGACTATTTTACCTCTTGCCTCTAAGGATCGTATTGCCTGAAGCCTTCTCCCCTGTGATCCGTGATAGACTTTGGGGGGTCGTTGACATGTCAGCCATTGTGCAGGTTACGCAAAGTTCAATTATATTGTGGCTATATCCTGGCTGCTGCAGCCCTGACTTGTGTGGAGTATCTCGTATATCTTTGGTCCTCCCCATCTTTAGGCTCTTACAATCTTGCCACCCTCTTTTCACAAGGTTCCCTGAGCTTTAGGATGGGGAGAGATTTGGCTGGTCTGGTTCCAGGTGAGTAATGTAAGGTCTTTGGTGTTCTGAATTATGGTTTGTTGTTTTCAATTTTGCTGTTCCTGCACTGTCCTTGGATGCATCCCGATTGGTATTGAAGGTCATCTCCTTTGAATATGTCATTAAGTGGGTTTGGAACTAGGATCCACTTATTAAGGAGTATATACAGCATCTAACTGTGTGTGTCTTGAATACTTCACTCACTATAATTTTTTCTAATTCCGTTCATTTCCCAGCATTCATTAATTCATCTTTTTGACAGCTGAGTGCATTGTATAAATGTATCACATTTTCATTATCCATTCATCAACTGTTGGGCATTTGGTTTGATCTATGCCTTTGCTATTGTGAGCTGCAATGAACATGGTTGTGCTCGTGTCACTATAGTGAATTGCTGCATTATGGCGGATTATTCCCAGTAGTGGTATAGCAGGGTCATATGGCATTTCAATCCTTAACATTTTTAGAAATCGCCATACTGATCACCAGAGTGGTTATATAAGCCTGCATTTCCTCCAGCAATGTATGAGAGTTCCTTCTCTCCATATCTTCTCCAGCATTTTGGTGTTGTTTGTATTGAACTTGTGTGGAGTATCTTGTATATCATTGGTCCTCCCCATCTTTAGGCTCTTAAAATCTTGCTGTCCCCTCTTCCACAAGGTTCCCTGAGCTTTAGGATGGGGGAGAGATTTGGCTGACCTGGTTTCAGGTGGATAAAGTAATGTCTTTGGTGTTCTGAATTATCGTTGGTTGTTTTCAGTTTTGCTTTTCCTGCACTGTCTTTGGCTGCATCCTGATTGGTATCGAAGGTTACCTCCTAACCAAAGATAAAAGACTGTTTTAATGAAGATCTTAATATAAGAGGAGACTCAAAGGTAGATGGAATAAGAGTAGGACACCAAAGTGGGGAGAGGGTCAGTGTCCCATTTGCAGGATGGTTACCATCTATCTGCCAGTCCCTATACCCTCCCTGATTGGGAAGATTAAATCTCTTCAGTACAAGTGACCAGGAAGGGAAGTGAGAGTGAGCTGCACCAGATGTCTGGCTACTTACATGCAATACATGATCATGGCTTATTTTCTTTATTGAAGCGTGTTCCTTTATCTCCTTTCCTTTGAGGGTCTCCTTCCCCTTCCCTCCTGTTTATAATCCTTTGTGATTATAGTACGTATTACATAGATTTACCTTTGAATATGTCATTAAGTGGGTTTGGTACTAGGATCCACTTATTAGGGAGTACATATGGTTTCTAACTTTCTGTGTCTGGGATACTTCACTCAATATAATTTTTTCTAATTCCATCTATTTCCTGGCAAATTTCATTAATTCATCTTTTTGATGGTTGAGTAATATTCCATTGTATAAATGTACCACATTTTCATGATCCATTCGTCAACTGTTGGGCATTTGGGTTGATTCCATGACTTTGCTATTGTAAATAGTGCTGCAATGGAACATGGTTGTGCTCGTGTCACTATAGTGAATTGCTGCATTATGGCAGATTATTCCCAATAGTGGTATAGCAGGGTCATGTGGCATTTCAATCTTTAACTTTTTTAGAAATCGCTATACTGATTGCCAGAGTGGTTGTATAAGTCTGCATTCCCATCAGCAATGTATGAGACTTCCCTTCTATCCACATCTTCTCCAGCATTAAGTGGTGTTTGTGTTGTGGATTTTCACCATCCTGACCGGGGTGAGATGATATCTCAGGGTATTTTTGATTTGCATTTCCCTGATGGCTATAGATGTGGAGCATTTTTAAAGATATCTTTTAGACATTTCGATTTTGTCCCTGGAAAAGTTTCTTTTGAGTTCTGTCATGGTTTGAAATGTGTCCCTCACAGTCTCATGTGTTGGGCAAGGCCATGGTACCTTGAGAGGTGGAGCCTTGCTGGAGGAAGGCAGTCACAAGAGGTGGGCCTTGAGGTGGATTAATCCCACCCTACTTCCAGAAGAAGTCTGTCTTTGCTGCAAGCAGTTTGCAGCTCTCAGCTTCCAAGATGTCTGCGGTGACTTAGCCTCCTCCAGCTTTGACTAGCCAGCCATGCCGCCTCTGCTTTGAGAGACTGTACTTTCCTTCTGGAACCATAAGCTGAATAAACCTCCCTTTCTCCCTAAAGTTGATAGACTTTGGGTGCTGTCTCACAGCAATAGTTAAGAATAACTGTTACAAGGTCCATGGCTCGTTTTCTAATTGGACTGTTTATCTTCTTGGTATTTAGTTTTTTAAGTTCTTTGTACACTCTGGATAATAGAGCTCTATCAGATATGTGGTTAGTGAAGATTTTTTCCCATTCTGTGGGTTCCCTTCTTTTTGCTCGGTTTACAGTCTCTTTATCTGAACAGAAGCTCTTTAATTTCATAAGATCCCATTTGTTGAGTGTTGGTTCTAGTGCCTGTGCTATTGGATTTCTGTTTAGGACAGTTGGTCCAGCCCAATCAGCTCGAGGAGTTCCCTACCCTTTCAACTAGGGTTTTTATAGTCTCTGTCCTAATGTTAAGGTTCTTGATCCATTTGGATTTAGTTTTTGTGCATGGTGACAAGTATAGATCCAGTTTTAATCTTCTGCATGTGGATTTCCAGTTTTGCCAGCACCATTTGTTGAAGATGCTGTTCTTTTTCCACTGAGTTTTTTGGGCCCCTTTGTCAACGATCAAATGGCTATAATTATGTGGGCTTTTATTTTGTGTTTTCAACCCTTATCCATTGATCCTTGTGTCTATTTTGGAGCCAGTACCAGGCTGTTTTTATTACTGTGGATTTGTAGTATGGATTAAGGTTTGATAATGGTGATACCTCCAGCGGTGTTTTTGTTACTCAGGACTGTTTTTGCTATACTGGGCCTTACTGTGCTTCCATATGAATTTTGAGATTGTTTGGTCAATTTCTTTAAAGAATTGCTTTGGGATTTTGATTGAAATAGCTTTGAATCTGTATATTGCTTTTCGTAGGATGGTCATTTTTATGATGTTGATTCTGCCGATCCAGGAGCATGGGAGGTCTTTCCACCTTCTGGTGTCTTCTGTAATTTCTTTCTTTAGGGTTTTAAAGTTGTCATTATAAAGGTCTCTCACTCCTTTGGTTAGATTTATACCAAGGTATTTCATTTTTTTAGCGGCTATAGTAAATGGAATTGTTTCTCTTAGGACTTTTTCACTTTTTTCATCCTTGGTGTATAGAAAGGCCACTGATTTTTTGCACATTTATTTTGTATCCTGCCACCCTGCTGAACTTCTGTATTAGTTCCAGGAGTTTCCTGGTGGAGTTTTCGGGATCACTCAGGTATACAATCATGTCATACAGAAGTTCAGTCATCTGCATATAGAGATAACTTGACTTCTACCTTGCTGATTTGAATCCCTTTTATCTCCCTTTCTTGTCTTATGGCTCCAGCTAAGACTTCAAATACAATATTGAATAGAAGTGGTGAGAGTGACCAGCCTTGTCTAGTTCCTGATCGAAGTGGGAATGCTTCAAATTTTTCCCCATTGAGTATAATCCTTGCTGTTGGCTTGTTGTATACAGCTTATATTATGTTGATATAAGTTCCTTCCATTCCAACTGTTTCTAGGTTTTTTTCTATTAATACATTTTTATTATTATTATTTCAGCTCATACAAACTTAATAGGTACACCAGTTCCCTCCCCCCCCCATCCCCCAGTGCCTCCCGCCCCAATTCCCAGAGAGTCCTTTCCTGTGCATGCCTGATTTTCCTCTGGGCCCTCCTCTCCGATGACCTACAAGGGCCCAGTGGCCTTTCCCTGAACCCTTTCCCGTGTTCCCCTTAGGTATAGGAACACTGCTGTGGCTACCAATCCCTTGCCTCCAAGGATCTTGGTGCCTTTAGCAGATGCTAGACTTTGTGAGGTCAATAGTGTGTTGGACAATGCGCAGGGCCTGTAAAGTCCAATTATGATTGCTTCAGCCCTAACTTGTATGAAGTATCTTACATATCGTTGCTCCTCCCATCCTTTTGCTGTTACAATCTTACCGCCCCCTCTTCCACAAATTACCCTGAGCTTCAGGATGGGGAGAGATTAGGCTAGCCTAGTTCTAGGTGGTTGATATAGAGTCTCTGAAGTTCTGGATTGTGGTTTGTTGATTTTCTTTTGCAGTTTTGCTGCTCCTGCAATGCCCTTCACTCCATCCTGGTGGGCATTGTATGTTACCCCCTGGCCAGAGACAAAAAGCTGTTAAACTAGAGTCTTGTGATAAAAGCACATTCAAAGGTAGATGTAGTAAAAGTGGGAAACCACAGTGAGGGAGGGTTCTATCACCCATTTGCAAAATGGTTACTTTTTATCTGCCACACTATATGCCCTCCTCTTCTGGGAGATCATACCCCCTCAGTAGTAAATGATCAGAAACAAAAGTTTGTGAACTTAATCAGATGTCTCATTACTTATTTGAGTCCTTGATGGAGGCCTATTTTCTCTGCTGTAACATGGTCCCTTCTCTCCTTGTTTCTGGTGTGGCCCTCCTACCCCATCCCTCCTGTTCGTAATCCTTGCAATTACTGTCTCTAGGTGGGCTGGGTGGGTTTGGTACTAGGAGCCACCTATTAGGGAGTACATACGGGGCTTAATTTTCTGGGTCTGGGATACTTCACTTAATATAATTGTTTCTAATGACATCCATTTCCCACAAATTCTAGTAATTCATCATTTTTGATGGCTGAGTAGTACTCCATTGTATAGATGTACCACAGTGTTTCTAGGGTTTTGATCATAAAAGAATGTTAGATCTTGTCAAAAGCTTTTTTCTGCATGTATCGAGAGTATCATGTGGTCTTGGACTTTGGATTGGTTTATATAATGGATTGCATTTATTGGTTTGTGTATGTTGAACCAACCTTGGTGCCTGAGATAAAACCTACTTGATCACAGTGAATTATCTTTTTGATATGTTTTTGAATTCGATTTGCTAAGATTTTGTTTAGTCTTCGCATCTGTGTTCATCAAAGAGATTGGCCTATAATTTTCTTTTTTAAGTTTATCCTTATTCTTTCCCCACCCCGCTCCTCCGAGACCCGCGTGCGCGGTCCAGCCGGGCCTCAACCCGCGACCTAGGTAAGCTCCGCCCGCGCCCGCCCACCAGAACCCCAGGTCAGCCCAAAGGGACCCAGCTCCTACCCCATCCATCCAGCCGGAGCTGCGCACAGGGCCGAGGGACGAGGAGGACTTCCCCCTGCGCCCGGGCCCTGCCCCAGCTCCCCTCGGGTTAAGTAGCTCCACGCCGACGCCCCCATCCTCCCTTTCCCCACCCCGCTCCGCCGGTCGGGACGCGTGCGCGCGGTCCAGCCGGGCCTCATCCGCGACCTAGGTAAGCTCTGCCCGCACCCGCCCACCAGAACCCCAGGCCAAATAATTCAGTTTAGTGAAATTGAAAGATCTTAAGAGTTAAAACGACAATGCCAAAGTCAAAGTGCAAATCCATGAGAAGCAACACTCAAGTAAACAAATTTCCCACTGAAGAAATTAATCCCATAATGTTAGACTCCAACCAGAACAGACCCATGGAAAAAGGCCAAGAAAGCCTGACCCAGGATAACAACTTTCAAAATACGATCATTACCATGTTCAATACTATGAAAGAGGAAATCCGGGAGGAATTACATAATCGAATCAATCGCTTTGAAGAGGAACACAACAGACATTTGGAGGAGTTGAGAAAAACAGTGCAAGAAACAAAAACTGGCATAGAGCAGTTAAAACAGACTCAAGCAGAGTTTAAAACTGAGCTACAAGACAAGTTATCTTCAACACAGAACTCCAGAGAGTCTTATCAACAGAACTAACGAAGCAGAAAACAGAATTTCAGACCTTGAAGATAAAGTGGGAGTACTAACCAGCTCAATGGAAGAGGTTGTTAAAGCCAAAAAGATACTTGAGAGAAATATCCAAGAGATATGGGACACCCTGAAGAAGCCTAACATGTGTATTCATGGAATACCAGAGCAAGAATCTCAAAATACCACCCCTGAGGAAATTTTTCAAACGATCATCAAGGAAAACTTTCCTCATCTAAAAAAAGAGAGGCCCATCCATATACAAGAGGCATTCCGCACCCCAAACAGATACGACCAAAACAGAAGCTCGCCTCGGCAAATAATAGTTAAAACACTCCACATTCAAGATAAAGAACTGGTGCTGAGAGCTTCAAGGGAGAAAAAACAAGTCACTTTTAAAGGTAAACCTATTAAAATAACAAATGACTTCTCAGTCGAAACAGTAAAAGCAAGAAGAGCTTGGAGAGACATACTTCAAGTATTGAATGAGCAAAAATGTCAACCCAGGCTGATTTGCCCAGCAAAACTATCCGTCATGATCGAGGGAGAAAGAAAAATCTTCCAGCACAAAGACAACTTAAAGGGATACATGTCCACCAAACCAGGCCTTCAAAAAATGCTAGAAATGATACTCAAGCGTGAAGAAAAAAACAGGCAAATCCAGGAGAACAGAAGGCAAGTATAACACCATTAAAAGCGAATCAATATACTTATAAAAACTACTAAACCTAATAAATGTCTGGAATTAAAAATAGTTTCTCCATTATAACACTAAATGTTAATGGAATTAATTCACCGATCAAGAGACACAGATTACAAACTTGGATTAAAAATCACAATCCATCAATCTGCTACCTGCAGGAAACCCATCTCACCACAAAAGATAGGCACGCTCTAAAAATAAAAGGCTGGTCAACAATTCTACAAGCAAATGGAAGCAGGAAACAGGCAGGGGTAGCCATTATGCTATCGACAAAGTGGACTTCAAACCAAAGAAAATTATAAGAGACACAAGGGGATACTACATTTTAGTCACAGGTACAATTCACCAGGAAGACTTCACAATACTGAACATATATGCACCCAATACGGGCCCCTCCACATTCATTAAGAAAACCCTACAGCGTCTAAAGCAAGAAATCAACCCCCAAACGATAATTCTTGGGGACTTCAACACCGCCCTCTCAACATGGGATAGATCAACAGGTCAAAAGCTTAACAGAGACACTTTGGAACTTAATCAAACCCTTAAAGAAATGGACCTTACAGATCTCTATTGAACTTTTCACCCATGTACCAAAGAATAAACATTTTTCTCAGCAGCACACGGAACTTTCTCCAAAATAGATCACATATTGGGCCACAAAACGAATCTACACATATACAAAAAAGTTGAAATTCTAACCTGTGCCCTATCAGACCACCACGGCCTAAAGCTGGACATCCACAACACATCAAACAAGAGAAAATACACTAACTCCTGGAAACTTAGCACTATGATGCTGAATGAGAACTGGATTCAGGAAGAAATTAAAAAGGAAATTCAAGATTTCCTGAAAGTGAATGATAACGAAAATACAACTTACCAAAATCTCTGGGACACAATGAAAGCTGTTGTAAGAGGTAAGTTCATAGCTCTTAATGCCTACATCAAAAAAATGGAAACATCAAAAGTAAACAACTTAACAATGCAGCTTAAAGCTTTAGAGAAACTAGAGCAATCTGATCCCAAAAGTAGAAGAGAGGAGATTAGTAAAATAAGGGGAGAAATATCTGAAATCGAGATTAAGAAAATGATAGAAAAAATCAACCAGTCAAAAAGCTGGTTCTTTGAAAAAATCAATAAGCAGGAGAGAGAAAACCCAAATTAACAAAATCAGAAATGAACATGGAGTTATCACTACTGATTCCCAAGAAATCCAGAGAATTATAACATCATATTTCAAAAACTTATACTCTGTGAAGTTGGACAACACAAAAGAGATGGATGAATTTCTAAGTAAACACAACTTACCTAAATTGAATCAGGAAGTTGTGAATTATTTAAATAGGCCTATAACATATCAGGAAATTGAGGAAGTAATCTTGAATCTTCTCACCAAAAAATGTCCTGGACCAGATGGATTCAGCACAGAGTTCTACCAGACATTTAAGGAGTTAATAATACCAATACTCCTTAAACTGTTCCATCAAATAGCAAAGGAAGGAACACTACCAAATTCCTTCTATGAAGCTAATATCGTTTTAATCCGAAAACCTAATAAAGACTCACTTAAAAAAGAAAACTATAGGCCGATCTCTCTGATGAACATAGATGCAAAGATTCTCAACAAAGTTTCAGCAAATTGGATTCAAAAACATATTAAAAAGATTATTCACGGAGACCAAGTAGGCTTCATCCCCGGCACACAAAGTTGGTTCAACATACGCAAATCAATAAATGTAATTCATCATGTAAACCAGTCCAAAGTCCAAGACCACATGATACTCTCGATAGATGCAGAAAAAGCCTTTGACAAGATCCAACAGCCTTTTATGATCAAAACGCTAGAGACAGTAGGAATGGAAGGAACCTTTATCAATATAATAAAAGCTGTATACAACAAGCCCACAGCAAGGATTATGCTCAATGGGGAACAATTGGAAGCATTCCCACTTCGATCAGGAACTAGACAAGGCTGTCCTCTCTCACCACTTCTATTCAATATTGTACTTGAAGTCTTAGCTGAAGGCCTAAGACAAGAAAGGGACATAAGAGGGATTCAAATCGGCAAGGAAGTCAAGCTATCCCTATTTGCAGATGACATGATCTTATACCTGAGGGATCCCAAAAACTCCACCAGGAAGCTCCTGGAACTAATTGAGAAGTACAGCAGGGTGGCAGGATACAAAATAAATGTGCAAAAATCAGAGGCCTTCCTATATGCCCAGAATGAAAGAAGTGAAAAAGCCTTGAGAGAAACAATCCCATTTACTATAGCCCCTAAAAAAATGAAATACCTTGGTATAAACCTAACTAAGGAGGTAAAAGACCTTTACAATGAAAACTTTAAAACCCTAAAAAAAGAAATTGCAGAAGACACCAGAAGGTGGAAAGACCTCCCATGTTCCTGGATTGGCAGAATCAACATCGTAAAAATGACCATCCTATCAAAGGCAATTTACAAGTTCAATGTTATACCAATTAAAATCCCAAAGCAATTCTTTAAAGAAGTTGACCAAACAATCTCAAAGTTTATATGGAGGCACAAAAGACCCAGGATAGCAAAGACAATCCTGAGTAACAAAAACACTGCTGGAGGTATTACCATACCGAACCTTAGTCTATATTACAAATCCATAGTTATAAAGACAGCATGGTACTGGCTCCAAAATAGACACACAGATCAATGGATAAGAATTGAAGACCCAGATATAAGCCCACAATATTACAGCCATTTGGTCTTTGACAAAGGGGCCCAAAGAATCCAATGGAAAAAGAACAGCATCTTCAACAAATGGTGCTGGCAAAACTGGATCTCCACATGCAGAAGATTAAAGCTGGACCCGTACTTGTCACCATGTACAAGACTTAATTCCAAATGGATCAAGGACCTTAATATCAGGCCAGAGACTATAAAAACCATAGTTGAAAGGATAGGGACCTCCCTCGAGCTGATTGGGCTAGGCCAATATTTCCTAAACAGACATCCAATGGCACAGTCACTGCTACCAACTCTCAACAGTTGGGATCTTGTGAAATTAAAGAGCTTCTGTTCAGATAAAGAGATTGTAACAGGAGCTCAACAGCAACCCACAGAATGGGAGAAAATCTTCACTAACCACATATCTGATAGAGCTCTACTGTCCAGAGTGCACAAAGAACTTAGAAACTAAACATCAAGGAAACCAATGGCCCATTTAAAAAGTTGGCCCTGGAACTTAAAAGAAATTTTACCAGGGATGAAATTAAAACGTCTAACAAATATCTTAAAAAATGCTCCACTTCTTTAGCCATCAGGGAAATGCAAATCAAAACTTCCCTGAGATATCATCTCACCCCGGTCAGGATGGCAAAAATCCACAATACAAACAACAACAAATGCTGGAGAGGATGTGGAGAAAGGGGAACTCTCCTACATTGCTGGAGGGAATGCAGGCTCATACAGCCACTCTGGCGAGCCGTCTAGAAATTCTTAAAGAAATTAAAGATTGAAATGCAATATGACCCTGCGATTCCACTTTTGCGTATAACCCCCCATACAGCAGAGGTTCACCTCGATAGCACAAGCACGACCATGTTCATAGCAGCACTGTTTACAATAGCAAAGACATGGAATCAACCCAAATGTCCAACAGTTGACGAGTGGATAAGGAAACTGTGGTACATGTATACAATGGAGTACTACTCAGCCATCAAAAATGATGAATTACTAGAATTTGCAGGAAATGGATGTCATTAGAAACAATTATATTAAGTGAAGTATCCCAAACCCAGAAAATTAAGCGCCGTATGTACTCCCTAATAGGTGGCTCTTAATACCAAACCCACCCAGCCCATCTTGAGACACTCATAGGTAAATCTATGCATTACCTACAGTAATTGCAAGGATTATGAACAGGAGTGATGGGGTTGGAGGGCCACACCAGAAACAAGGAGAGAAGTGACCATGTTACAGTAGAGAAAATTGGCCTCCATCAAGGACTGCAAGAAAGTAATATGGCACCTAGTTAAGTTCGTTCCTGATCAGTTACAACTAAGGGGGTATGAACTCACCAGAAGGGGAGGGCATATAGTCCGGCAGATTAAAAAGTAACCATTTTGCAAATGGGTGAATGACCCTCCCATTGCCAAATGCCATATGACCCTGCGATTCCACTTTTGGGTATAAGTATTGCATCTATCCTTGAATGTGCTCTTATAATAAGACTCCAGTTTAACAGCTTTCTGTCTCTGGCCAGGGGGTGACATACAGTGCCCATCACGATGGAGTGAAGGGCATTGCAGGAGCAACAAAACTGCAAAAGAATATCAATGAACCACTATCCAGAACTTCAGAGACTCTATATCAACCACCTAGAACTAGGCCAGACTAATCTCTCCCCATCCTGAAGCTCAGGGACATTTGCAGAAGAGGGGGCGGTAAGAGTGTAAGAGCAAAAGGATGGGAGGAGCAATGATTTGCAAGATACTCCACACAAGTTAGGGCCGAAGCAATCATAATTGGACATTGCATGCCCTGCGCAATGTCCAACACACTATTGACCCTACAAAGTCTAGCATTTGCTAAAGGCACCAAGATCCTTGGAGGCAAGGAATTGACAGCCACAGTAGTGTTCCTATGCTTAAGGGGAACACAGGAAAGGGTTCAGGGAAATGCCACTGGGTCCTTGTACGTCATCAGAGAGGAGGGCCCAGAGGAGAGTCAGGCATGCACAAGAAAGGACTCTGGGAATTGGAGTGGGAGGCACGGGGGGATGGGGCGGGAGGGGTGAGGAGAGGGAGAGCAGGGGTTTCGGGGGGAGGAGGAGGGAGGGAGGGAACTGGTGTACCTAGTAAGTTTGTATGAGCTGAAATAATAATAAAAAATGTATTAAAAAGTTTATCTTTAATAGGCGTTAGGATTAGTATGATATTAGCTTCATAGAAAGAATTTGGAAGTGTTCCTTCTCTCACTATTTTATGGAATAGTTTAAGGAATAGTGGTATTAGTGGTTCTTTAAATGGTAGAATTCTGTGCTGAATTCATCTGGTCCAATGACATTTTTCGGTGGGAAAATTTGAGATGATTTCATCATTTCCACATTTGTTATAGGACTACTTAAATAATTCAAAACTTCCTGAATCAATTTAGGAAGTTGTGCTTACTCAGAAATTCATCCATTTCTTTCAGGTTATCAAATATCATGGAGTTATAATTCTCTGAATTTCTCGAGTATCAGTTATGATAACTCCATTTTCATGTCTAATTTTGTTAATTTGGGTTTTCTTTCGCTTGATTTTGGTTAATGTACCTAAGGGTGTATCAATCTTGTTGATTTTTTCAAAGAACCAGCTTTTCATCTGGTTGATTCTTTGTATCGTTTTCCTTATCTCAATTTTGAATATTTCTCCCCTGATTTTGCTAATCTCCTGTCTTTTACCGCTTTTGGAAGTGGATTGCTCTAGTGTCTCTAAAACTTTAAGCTGCATTTCTAAGTTATTTACTTGCGATGTTTCCATTTTTTTTGATATAGGCATATAGAGCTGTAAACTTACCTCTTAGGACAGCTTTCATTGTGTGCCAGAGATTTTGATATATTATATTTTCATTATCGTTTGCTTCTAGGAAATCTGGAATTTCCTTTTTGATTTCTTCCTGAACCCATTTCTCATTCAGCATCATAATGTTTAGTTTCTAAGAGTTAGTGTATTTTCTGCTATGTGTTGTGTTGCGAATGTCAAGCTTTAGACCATGGTGGTCTGATAGGGTACAGACTATAATTTCAGCTTTCCTGTATATGTGGAGATTTATTTTGTGACCCAGTATGTGGTCTGTTTTGGAGAAAGTTCCATGGGCTGCTGAGAAGAATGTGTATTCTTTGGTACTTGGATGGAAGGTTTGATAGAAATCTGTTAGGTCCCTGTTAGGGTTTGATTTAGTTCCAATGTGTCTCTGTTGAGTTTTTGGCCTCTTGATCTATCCTATGTTGAGAGTGGCATATTGAAATCTCCAACTATTATCATTTTGGGATTGATTTCTTGTTTTAGAAGTTATAGTGTATGGGACTTTGCATGCCCTGCGCAATGTCCAGCGCACTGTTTCCCTCATAAAGTCTAGCATCTGTTAAGGGCACCGAGACCCCTGGAGGCAAGGGATTGACAGCCATAGTAGTGATCTTATGCTTAAGGGGAACAAGAGAAAGGGCTTATGGAAATGCCACTGGGTCCTTATATGTCATCGGAGAGGAGGACCCAATGGAGAGTTAGGCATATACAATAAAGGACTCTCTGGGAATTGGGGGGGAGGCACTGGGGGAAGGGGAGGGGGAGGAGGGGGGAGGGAGGGAACTGGTAAAAAATTTTAAAATGTATAATTAAATTTTTAATAAAAAAAAATAGAAGTTATAGTGTTTGTTTAGGAATGTGGAGGAGCCCATATTAGGTGTGTGTATGTTCAGTATTGTGAAGTCTTCCTGGTGAATTGTTCCTGTGACTAAAATGTAGTATCCTTCTGCATTTCTTATGGTTTTCTTTGGTTTGAAGTCCACTTTGTCAGATAGCATAATTGCTACCCCTGCTTGTTTCCTGGTTCCATTAGGCATTTATTTTTAGAATGTGTGTATCTTTGGTGATGAGATATGTTTCCTGAAGGCCAGGAAAATCTATGTTTGTAACCTGTGTTTTTTGATTAGTGAGTTAATTCCACTAACATTTTGGGTTAAAATGGGGAAATTAATTTTGATTTCTGACATTTTTTTATGTTTAGTGGCTTTCATAAGTATATTATTTAGCTTGTAGGTTTTGGTAGTACTATACTTCCCTTCTGTCCTCCTAGATATGCTTATTATTTTCTTCAAGCTTAAATATCTTTTCTAGCATTTTTTGAAAGCCTGATTTGGTGGTCATACAAGCCTTCAACTTGTCTTTATGTTAGAAATTTTTTTTTCACCCTCTATCATGACTGATAGCTTTGCTGGGTATATCAACCTGGGTTGACATTTGTGCTCATTCAATACTTGAAGTTCATCTCTCCAGGCTCTTCTGGCTTTTACTGTTTCCATTGAAAAATCATTTGTTATTTTAATAGGTTACCTTTAAAGGTGCCTTGTTTTTGTTTTGTTTTGTTTTGTTTTCTCTTGAAGCTCTCAGCACATTCTCTTTGTCTTGTATGTGTAGTGTTTTGACTATTATTTGCCATGGCAAGTTTCTATTTTGGTCATATCTGTTTGGGGTGCAGTATACCTCTTGTATTTGGATGGGCCTCTCTTTCTTTAAATGTAGAAAGTTTTCCTTTATGATAATTTGAAAAATTTCCTCAGGTGTGGTATTTGGGGATTCTTGTTCTGGTATTCCATGAATGTGCATGTTAGGCTTCTTCTAGGTATCCCATAACTCTTGAATATTCCTCTCAAGTATCTTTTCCACTTTAATAACCTCTTTAATTGAACTGGTTTGTTCTTCCACTTTGTCTTCAAGATCTGATATCCTATTTTCTGCTTTATTAGTTCTGCTGATAAGACTTTCTATTGAGTCCTGGGTTGAAGATAGCTTGTCTTTTAGTTAGAGTTTAATCTCTGCTTGAGATTGTTTAACTGCTCTATGCCAGTTTTGTTTCTTCAACTGCTTTTCTCATCTCCTCCAAGTGCCTGTTGTATTCCTGTTCAAACTGGTTGATGCAGTTATTTAACTCCTCCCGGATTTCCTCTTTCATTGTTTTGATCATAGTAAAGATCAGGCTTTGAAAATCATTATCTTGGGTATGGCTTTCTTGGCTATATTCTGTGAGTTTGTTCTGGTTGGATTCCATCGATAAGGGGTTGATTCTTTTTGTAGGAGATTTGTTGTTTTGGTTTTTGTTTCTCATGGATTTGTACTATGACCTGGGTATTTTTGTTTTATGTCTTATGTCCTTCTCTTTCTTTTTGTGTGTTTTTGGTTGAACTGAATTAAAAAGGATTACTACACTTGAGCAGTTATTGCTAGTTTACCTTCAAGTTGGATATGCCTATCTGGTGTTGGTGTTTTTTCCTAGATGAGGCTATTGGACTGTTAGTACATCAATTAAAGTGCATTTAGTAGATGGGAATTGAAGATTAGTATGGTCATGCACTTTTTAGGTTTACATCCTTGGCAATATGTGAGGGTGAATCGTATAGTCCCTGAAGTTGTACGGGATTTTGGGTGGGCTTTATGGACATGTTAAGCTATGGTGACTAACTATTGAGAGTAACAGTATGTTTAAAAAGGATTTACTTATCTTAGAGCTTGATGCAAAGATTCTCTCCCATTTGATGCAATAATATTAGAAGCCCTCACATTTATAGTGTTGATCCCTTAGCTCATTGCTTGGGTTTTCTCTGGACTCTGTTGAATTCTGAGGAGCATGGAGGGAGTCCTCCAGGGCACAGAGCAGAAAGGCTGACTGGCTAGTGGGACCCACAGATGACCTGGGGCCTGGGATGTGGCCTAAGACCCTGTAGAAAGGCCGACTGGCTAGTGGGAGTCCACCAGGGTCTGGAGCAGAATGGAGTTTTTATTGATTTCTTTGGTGATACAGTATTATGATACTTTCTTTTAGTTCTTTAAACATGGATCCTTTACTTCACTGAGTTTTGAAGTCTTTGCCAAGTTCAGTAGCTACATTGCCTAAAGTTGTTTTCTATAACCTATTCTCTTCTTATGCATAGGTCACACTTTTCTGTTTATTCTCTTGTCTGACACTTTTTTTAAAGAATTGGGCACGTGAGATAACAAATTATCGAAATTTTTAGGTACTGAATGTAATTTGATCCATAACGATCTGAGATTTGTGTTCCATTTTAGCAATAGTCTTGGACACTTGCTGACTTCAGAAAGACTTTTCTTAGTTCTTTCTTTCCATTTCTCTCTGTTACACTGTTAAATGGTAAACAATATAGTTTATTTTTCTCTGTAAACTACCACTCTAATGTTACTTGCTTACCTCTAAAATCTTCATTGATTGGATAGAACCTTTAGGCTTTAACTAACCCTTAGGTATTAAGACTAAAAGACTTAAGGTCTTTTTCAAATAAAATCTAATCCCTTGAAGGAAAGCTACTTTTAATTCTTCCACTGGGGAAACTTTTGAGCCACTGCTCTTGAGCTATTAGCAATGGCAGTTAACTACTTCTTTTTGAGTGACATTTTGGTCTTACCAGTGAGGAAGTTCTTGTTCTTATTCTTCTTGGCTCATCCTTGTCATACTGGAAAATCTACTATATGAGAGAGTAGAAGCAAGAGTAATTAAGATGTAGTGTTCTTGGCCTAAGTAAAGTTTTCCTTCCTTGAATAGAGCTGTATAGACAATGGGAGACTTAAAACTATCAAGTGTTCCTTTCTGCAACAGAGTTTCTGAAACATACAAACAAGAGAGAAGAGTATGAGAAATGCTAGTACCAGCATCTCTTGTGAGAAAAGGTAGTTGTTAATTTGGAATATCGCTGTGCGGAGAATCCAAATTGTACTTAACCAAGAGAATCACTCTTCCCTCACTGAACAGAAATAGCGTAGTTTAATGAAGGCCCGATTTTCTTGTACAAATGTTTTGCCATTTTTTATATCTCATTAGGATATATAATTTCCAGAAATTTAAATGACAAATGTTATTTATTTGTTTTTATAATTTTCACCAGTTATGGTGGCTTTGCTGGAAAGTTTGAGAAGCAACTGGAACCACAATTCTGGAAGTGTCTAACACTCATCAGGGTGTCCTATTTTTTTTGTTTTTTCATTCTCAAATCATGCCTTCGATTCAGGAATCTGCCTACTTCCACTTTTAGATCTGCTGCCTATTTTCCTACATAAATTCATATCAGAACACAGCCTTGTCATTAACTTATATACTGTCTGTCTAACAAAATATAGCTATGGGGCTGTGGAGATGGCCTGCAAGCAAAAGAACCTGAGTTTAGAGCCCCAATAAAAAATACTGTTCAGAGATGGTGGGAGCCTGCAATTCTGGCCCTGTAAGACAGACCCTGGGAAACCCCAAAGCAAAGCAGTAAGGCGGTGAACAATCCAGGATGATTCTCTGAAATCATCCTTGGGCTTCCACAGGCACACACACTTAAATACACCCTGTTCTCTCTCTCTCTCTCTCTCTCTCTCTCTCTCTCTCTCTCACACACACACACACACACACACAGAAAGCATAACTGCAACATACACTGCATAGCCCATAAATCATAAAATATTTATTATCTGGCCCTTTACAGAAAAAAAAATGCCAACTTCTAGTTAATGTCTGTTACAATATTGTTTTAATTTATAAAGTTAAAATGATTTTTAACTATAGCAAGTTGTCCCATTGCTTTGGGCCTCAGAGGAGGACAGATATCATGGTAGGAACACATTAAAAAAAGTATAATAGCTTTTATTATTTAAAAGCAGTATAGGTACTTCTATAATAAATATGAGTTGATAATATGTACTGAAAATATTTAATATTTAGATTAATAAGATAAATATGCATGTTTATAACAAACATGATTTTTTTCTAATATTTCAGATTTGGTTGCTCAGCGGGGAGAAAGATTGGAATTATTGATAGATAAAACAGAAAACCTTGTAGATTCAGTAAGTATCGAGTTCAGTTTTTTTTTCAGACTATAAAGTTGAAAAACTGAAGTTATGACTGAGATAATAGGGAAATACCTTAAATTCAGTATTTAGGTGATTTCTTTGTTTTCTTATCTCTGTTATGTCACTGTATTGTGATTAGTAAGATAACAGTGAAATATAAAAAAGTAGCTGAATTCTTTCATTAGCTTTGACTTAGAAAATATAGTTCTTAATATTGTAAGAAACAATTTCTTAGTGCTTTTGTTTCAGTAGTTTTTGGATTCATAAATAATTCATCATCTCAGTTATGTATACTTTCTGTTAGAAAATTGTTGAAACAGGAAACAAAAATATCAATTAGTTGTGACCCAGTTGCACTCTGAAACTGGACAATTCATTTTGGCGTTTACAGTAATAAATTGATATTTCCTTGTATCAAACCAAAGGCATAGGTTGAAAAAGGCAGGAGATAATTTTTCACTGTAAGCTACATATTATGTTGTCATGTATGTCTTTACATTTTCTTTGAAGTTAAGTGAACAAAGGTTTTTAAAGATAATAAATTTGTAGTAATCAGAGGAAATGCTGAGTCAACTACAGTTTTTATCTGCACAGTTACAAATTGAAATGCAGAATAAAATTTTGTACCTTGAAATAAGTCATTGGTTAATGATTGTGTTAATTATTTTGCCTGATGCTGTGACAGAATAACTGACCATAGCAACTTAAGGAAGTAAGGATTTATTTTGATTCACAGTTTGAAAGTATATTCCATCATGATGAGGAAATCATAGTTCCAGGGTCTTGAGTAGATTGATAATCACATTGTATCAACAGTTAGGAGGCAGAAAGCAACATGTTGATGCTCACCTAGCTTTCACCCTTTTGTGCATCCACATGTAGTTTGGGTTTTCCTACCTCAAGTACCCTAATTGAGATAATTTGTCACAGAAACACCCAGATGTTTATCTCCAAGGTTATTGTAGATCCTGTCAAGTTGGCAATCAGTGTTAGCCATCACAATTCCACATATCACTTTCAAATTATAACGCTTTGACCCCATAGACTTATGATCATCTCAATGCAAAATGTATTCAGTCTAATTTCAGACTTCCCCATAGTTTTAAACAGTTCGTCCAAAATCTAAGTGACTTCTGAAACTGAAAGCAATGTGAGCTCCTATATAATCAAAAACAAATTACATGGATCTAGCAGACAATAGCATAGGATAAACGTTCCCATTTCAAAAAGGAGGAATGGGTTCATAACACAGAATAATCAGATCAAAGCAAGACTAAAACTGAGCAGGACAAAACACCAAGTCCTATAGCTCTGTGTCAGGCATCTGAGGCCTATAATGGAATCACTTGAACTTCAAATGGCAGGGATATCCCTGCCTCTGTAGCTCAGCAACCTGCAGGACACACAGCCTCTCTGTTGGGCCAGCGCCATTCAATGCCTGTGGTTTTACTCAGCAGACATTCTGTGGTTCTGAAATCTCTAACATCCTGGGGTCTCCATTGTAACTTAAATTTCATCTTCACACCTTCATGGAGTGTTCTCTCAGGGCCTCCTTGTAAGGATTGGAATTCTACTACACTTAGCTAACTTCAGCTTGAATCTGAAATCATGAAGCAAGGCTCCACGATCCCCTCAATTTTGAATTATGCCTTCAAAAATCAGTTCCACATGGACTATGCTGCCAAGTCTGGTCCCTTTGGACCATAGCTGCCAAAGTCTCTGTGCTGATCATAGGAGAAACTTTCCTAAGTGGTTGTTTTTGAGCAAAGAACTCCTTTAGGTGCATTCTTAGTTTAGACTCTCTCCTTTCAAAAGAGTTTAGAACTTTTGGGGCTTTCATGGCATCCTTCTTGTTGTCCCAGTAAAGAAAATTAGTTTTCTGTTTAATGGCACTAATCTCTTTAATAATTAAGATGCTTTTGCCTTCCTCACTATCTTTTTCAGAAGCTTAAAGCTTGCTCACCCAGATTTCCTCAATGCACTTTATATTCTTTTATGTATTTTTTCACATTATAGTTCTAAATAAGAGCAATGCCACAACCTATCTTGTTTTAAAATTTCCTCCACCTAAGAAATTAATCCATTACATTTTAATTGAGCTTTACTCATATTCTTAGTATATGGGCAGTATCAAACAAATTCTTTCCCAAGTATAATGCAAATGTCCTTAAGTCCAGTCCTAATAGAGTCCTTGTTCTCCTCTGAAATATCATGAGGCAGGTCTTTACTGACCATATTTTTCTTGGAATTCTGGTCTTTCAAACTCTCACAAAAATATCCTCATATTCTCTGTTTACAGTACTTTTATGGTTCCTCTACTCCAATTTTTCAAACTTCCTTATTCCTTCTGCAAACCCAATATCTCAGTACCAGTTTTCTGTATTAGTTACTTTTTTTCATTTCTGTGGCCAAGTGTCTGACAACTTAAGGGAGAAAGTATTTTGGCTCATAATTTGAGTGTACGATCCATCATGTTGAAAAAATTGTAGTAGTAGGGACTTGAGGAGGCAGCTGGTCACATTGCAACCACAGTAAGGAAGCAGAAAGCACTGAATGATGGTGTTCAGCTAGTTTTCTCCTTTTTATGAAATTAAGGACTCCATCTGTAGCAGTTTACCTGCATGGTTGCTGATACATCATGACAAAACAGCTTAAGGGAACAAGGGAGTTTATTCTCTTACAAAAGTCTGGTTACAGTTCTTAGTCCAGTTTGGTAGGAGAGCATGCACCATCCCCAAGTGGCCGAGGGAACTGGCCATACCATATCCGCATAATAACTGAGAGAAGGACAATCCTTCCTTGCCAGACCAGCATGTCTGGCCCACATTCTCAACCAGTTCCCTCCATCTTACCTACCTGCTTGGGGACTAGTTCTACCTACAATGGGCTGGGCCTTTCCCATCAACTAGGAAATCTCCTGCAGGTTCACTGTAGAACTTAACTACTAATTCTCTACAAATGTGCCCAGAAAGCACTGAATGGTGGTGTTTCGCTAGCTTACCCCTTTTTATGAAATTATGGACCCCATCCTAGGGAATGGTGCCATCCACATTTGGTGCGGAACTTCCCACCCAATTTATGTAATTTGTCAGACATACCCAGAGATTTGTCTCCAAGGTTATTCTAGATCCTATCATGTGAACAATTAATATAGAGCATCACAATCATGTTTGCTGTGACTAACAAAATTAAGTGGTCAAGAGAAATGCTAGAATCATGCTGCTTCTGTTTGAATCCCATCTCTGCCGCTTGGTACTATTGTGACCTTAAGCAAGTTACTTAACCTCTCTGTGCCTCAGTTGTCATAATCTGTAAAAAGGGGATAAACCTGTTTCATAGAGTTTTGTGAAATAAATATGATGTATACAAAGTGCTTGACATAGTATCTGGTACACTGTAAAAGCATTTGCATTTTTGTTATTGTTAGTTTATATTGACATCTATTAGTAGTAGTAGTTAGGAGGATATATGACTACTGTTGGATTTTATAGCAGTTTATAAATCTTTTTTCCCCCTCAAAACATATGGTAATTGGAAGGATAATATAGGAAATCTGAACATCTGGGTTCTAGATCTCACTCTGATATCCATTGCTGGGATACAGAAAGAGAAGTATGTGATCCCAGATCCAGAAATTTATTATTTAGAGTCAGGTGTTCTTGCTTGCTCTCTCTCTTTCTCTCCTTCTTCCCTCCACCCCTATACATACTATTTATAATCCCTGACCCTGCCAGTTAGGTTACTTAGCTGAAATGATCTGTTTTTTACCAGTAGTACAATCTGTACTTCCAATTAAATCTCGATTTTGTTGATCCATGATCCTGAATAACTTCAGTTACTGATAACCTAATGGGTGTCTCTCTTTAAAAAGTAATATAGAATAACATGTATGCAGTGAAGTATATCATATGTATTGTTTTTAAATGTACAACTTGCTTATTTTGACACACATCTATATGACTATCACACCGATCAAAATATAAAACATTTCCAACAACACAGAAGTCATGTCTCTACCTGTTAGTACATGTTCCTCACAGTAAATAATCCAACATAGGGAACTATATTTTTGACTTATATTAACGCAGTTTTTTGCCTTTTCTTAAAGTTTCTATAGATGGAGTCATATGTACTTTTCTGTTTGGCATCTTTTGCTGCTTATGCCTGTGAATTCCTATTTTTTGGTAAAGGTTTCTTTAATTTCTCTCTGCAGTGTTTTGCTCTTTGGAATTTACAATCTTATAAGTATTTTGATAAATTTACCCTTGAGAATTCAGCCAATGGTATTATGTTGCAGCTTCTGGAAACTTTGCAAGGTAGGGCCTAGTTAGAGGAAATAGGTTATTGGGGTGGTCCTTATAGATGTCTTGTCTTTGGACTTTTTTCTGCGTCCTTCTCTCTACTTTCTGTCCAATATTAGGTCAGTACACTCTGCTACTCACTCTCATCACCATGATGTTCTGGCCAGGCATATGGGGCCAAATGGATGGACTGAATCCTCTGAAATTATGAACCAAAATAAATATTTCCACCTTTATATTGTTCTCCTTGTGTATTTGGCCACAGCAGTACAAAATCCTGATTGATATAAGATGATTATTGGAATTTTTATTAATAGTGAAGTTTGTTATATTTAACTGTGTGAACACATGCATGGAGTAAGCACATATTAAGAATTAGAGCATAACCAGTACCCCAGAGGTGCCTTTCTACCCTCTTCTACTCACTACTTTTCTCTAAGAGTGATTTCTGTCCTGACTTTTCTCCACATATTAAGAACCTATAGGGCATCTTAATCTATGATTCAGTTGGTAAAATGCTCACCTAGCATGCGTAAAGCTTTGAGTTTAATCCCCAGCACTGCATAAATTAGGCATGGTGGCATTTATCAGTAATCCCAGCAATCTGGAGGTGGAGGGTGATCTTTAGCTACATATAGAGTTCATGATCAGCCTGGGACACATGAGACCCTGCCTTGGAGTATCAAAACCTGGGATAACAAGATAGCTCGGTGGGTAAGACACCTGCTTGCTAACCTGGTCACTTGAGCTCGATCACTGATCTGATCCCTAGAAACCAACACATAGTGAAAGGAGAGAAAGTCAAAGCAGAGAACTGATCTCTAAAAGTTGGCCTCTGACCTCTGCTGTTGTGACATGACATGCATATTTATTCTCTTTCCCTCTCCCTCTCTCCCTCTCTCTCTTCTTTCTTCTTTTCTTCCCTCTCTGTCTCTCCTTCCATCCCTTTCTCCCTCCCTCCCTTCTTTTCTTTTTTCTTCCTTCCTCCTTTTTTCTTCCTCCTCCCTTCTCCCTCAAGTAAATAAACGAAATATATTTTGAAAACATACTAAACACTCCAGAAACTGTAGCATAGCATTTGCTTTTTGTCAGTTTTCTTTCTCTTAAAATTTTGTAATATGTAGATTAATTACATAAATACATGTGCAGGTTTTTTAATTGCTCTCCTATAACCCATTATAGTTCCTGGATATGTAAGTGGTTTTCTGTTTTAGGTGTGAAGAGTAACCAAAAATATTTATTTTGGGGGGAGGAGGAGGGAGGGAGGAAACCAGTGTACCTATTAAGTTTGTATGAGCGGAAATAATAATAAAAAATGTTAAAAAATATTTATTTTATGTGATTCTTAGTTAACTTGCACATGCAAGTTGGATATATACCTAGGGTTGGAATTGCTGGGTGATTAGGGCATTTTGTTCTTTGACTATTTCTTTTGAATCATATGTGTCCTAGTCAGAATTACTCAATAGATAGTGAAAAATGAATGATGCAAAAGAAAATAGCTAATTGAAGTAATGGAATTCTATGTATGTTTGATCTTTTAACATATAAATACGTATCTTCCTATGATCAAACATTTTTCTATGGCTCAAATCCCCAAGATTTTATTGAACTAATTAGACTGATATACTTATAACCATTTTACCTAGAAGGAGATTTTCTTAGAAGGAAATACTTTTCCGGTAATTGAAAGAATAACTTGCAGTGGAGAAAATAAATTGAAAAGATATGAAGTCTTTCTAGTGGGCTCATATTGTTTTTGATATTGCCTGGGAGAACCCTGCTATGGGGAAATAGTGACAATGAATAACCAGTTCATACTTAAAAAGGAAAGGAAGAAGAGAACATTCAAAATTAAATAAAATTATTGAAAGTAAGATTGTGGATGATGCTCAGTAGTAGAGTGGGACCCTAGAACCACAAAAATAAGAATTGATGAAAGTAAAATTTTCATTCTTGTTTTCTAGTCTGTTACCTTTAAAACTACCAGCAGAAATCTTGCCCGAGCAATGTGTATGAAGAATATCAAACTCACTATCATCATCATCGTCATATCAATTGTAAGTTTTGTCATTTTAGTGTATAAGTTTTTCATTCTTAGGAAATTAGATGCTAATATTCTTTATTAGTAATTAACCCTCTGAAATAGTGTTAAATTCATCCTTTAATGGTAAAACATGTGATCAAGAAGTCACTTTCTACTGAATTCACTATGAAATATCACCTCTACTTGAATCCCTTTTTCCTGTTGCAAGTTCTTATGTGTAATGAAATAAAAAAATGACCTCACATAACAATAGTTATTTTATTTTTTGAGAAGCAGTGTCATTATTGGTTGTGTTAGTAAATAGCATGGTACCAGGAGTGTTTCTTTAATGGGTCTTACAATATCCAGAAGTTATGGGACTCTATGAAGAAGTCACATTTACGGGTCTATGGAATCGTTGAGCAAGAAACCCAAGAAAATGTATAACAAATTTTCCACATTATAGCTAAACAACAACAACAAAAAAAAACTTTACACACAAAAGTACCTATTGCAGTAAGTACAAGACATACATTATAGGACACCAAATAGTATAAAAATACATCATGACACATTGTAGTCAAAACACTACAGGTACACATTAAAGGAAAAGTATCTTGAGTGCTTCAAGAGAAAAACCAAGGCTCATATTAAGGCAAGCATTTCAAAATAAGTTAACTTTTCAATGGAAAAAGTTCAGCGTTAAAAGTCAGAAAAGCTTGGAGAGATATACTTCAAGCTATGAATAATCACAAATTCTATACAATCTTTTTTGTGTGAAGCATGTAATAGAATCAAGAAAGAGTAATTTTCCTTATTCTTCCAGGTGTTCATTTATATCGTTGTGTCAGCTGTCTGTGGTGGATTTACATGGCCAATCTGTGTGAAGAAATAAGCAAGAAAAAACCTACCATTAACCAAGGATATGAGAAAAAGAAATAAAGAATATCCATGTGACTCAAGCTTTTCACTACTCACAGAAAATATTTGCTAGCTTCCTCAATCTTCTTTTTACTTTCTCTTTTTTAGATAGTGTTCTCTGCCTACTGATTTATCTTTGTATTATCAGTTTATTTTAATGAGTTTCATATTGAACCATTCATTACAGTGGTAGTTTTAAAAAGACATTTTCCCCCCTTTGGTTTGTTAAGTAGGGTCTTCTTCTTTGTAAGACAGTTTTGTTCTTAACTGGTGGTGGAAATCATCAGTCTTATGATCTATTAGCTAAAACCCTACAGTAACTTTGTGTGTTCACACAAAAGTATTTGGGAAACGTTGTGTTGCTAACATCTCATTGTAGTATCTTTTGTTATGGAAGAGTTTTAGATGCTTGAAAACTATTTAGAGAATAGGTATTTGGGGAATAGTAATTAAACTGTTGGTGCTGTTTATGTATAGGAGCTCAGACAGGTAAAGTATTAAGTATTTTTATGTCAATCAAATTGGTAACATTTTGCTGGCCCATTAGAAGCACACAGAATTTTCCTTGTCCTTCTTCAGTGAACTACTTATTCAGTCAGCTCATGATATAATATCTTCTCTTTCTCCATTGTAAAGTTAATTTGAGAGGGTGATTTAAGTAAGTTGAGAGTTGTGGTTTTTGTGTATTTCTTTTTCTTATGTGGATATTTGCGGCAAATGTATTGTTAATAATGTGGATAGTGGAGGAGTAAGGAGGCAAATAACTCTAACTCACCAAAGAAAAAGAAGGGAACCACAGCATATTTGTTAGAATTTTAGCTGTACCAAGATGGTTGTATGGGAATTTTTTTTTCCATTCTGGGAAAAACCCAAACTAAATACAGTCAGAAATTAACTCCATAGTTTGGAGTTGACCTTCATTTAATAATAGTTTGAGCATCCTTTGTGGTTTCATAAATTTAATCTGGCTGATTTTGAATAATTTATGTGAAACCTGAAAGAGAATACACAGTATAATGTACAGAAATAATACAAAATAGCTAATGTGTATTTAACTGAAATGTAAGAAAATTGGACTATAATGTCGCTTCAGCTTCTCTGGCACCTGCCATCTATTATTTGGTGTGTATCTTAAAGGAAGACATTATTGCCCCCCTAGATCTAATTGCATTCATTTGCCAATAAGTGAGATCAAATTATCCCCAAAAAACAAGTTGGTCTTTTGAACCAAGCCACTTGTTTAGCTTAGCCATGTAGCTTGAATACAAATGTGCCCTATAATCAGGCTCATGGTACCTATTCTTCCATCTAAAACATTCAGTTTATGCTACTGGTTTCATTTATTTGACATATACCTAAGACACACAGGAATTCTTTTCGTGTTGAGCATGTGTAGCAGAAATGTTTTTTTCCAGTCCTTTTTGCCAAGCTTCATGACTTTTAATTGCATAATTGCTGATTGAAAAATATACTCATCCTAAGAAAACTGTTGACATTCCCAAATAATTTCCAAATGTTTTCAATCCAAAAAACGGCTTAAAACTTGTTTTCCTTTCTTATACACACCTGAATAAAATTGTGCATGTTTTAGTGATTAATTACTAGTTATTTCTTGTTGTACTTATGTATAAGAATGCTTTTCAAGGCACATATCCCATTGTAAATGATGCACAAAGTGAAGAAATTAATAAAATTTAAGAATAAAGTGAGTTGCTTGCTTTAGAAGTACTTATATAGTCTAATTTAACTGGTGAAATTTAATGATAACGTGTATCAAACACATTTTACTTATACTAAGGATATATTAAAAAGTGTAACAAATTCAGTAATGATTTATAGCATAGTGTTAATTGTGTGGAATTTCTTCAAAACTAAATGATGTGCAGAGATGGCTCAGGGGTTAAGCCTCTGCCTTGGAAGCACAGTTCAGATCCCAGATCCTACATAAAAAAAGATGCAAAAGAACCAAAACACACACACACACACAGACATGAAATGACCAAATGGCATCCATAATTTTTTAATCAGATCATTATTTAGACAAGAAAATAAGCAAAAGAAAAGAAAAAAACCCCAGAGACTGTCTCATGTAGCCAAACTTTTAAAAAATGTATAGAGTTTAATGACTTGGAGTGGAGATAGGAAGAAACTTGATGGTAGAGCACTTGTAAAGTATAAAGCCCTATGTTTAATCTCCAGGATCACACACACACACACACACACACACACACACAAACAAAAAAACTGGTTTTGAAAGAACTGGCACAAAAAAAAAATATAAGGAATGATAGACAATTCATTATAGCTAAGAGGGAGATCAAGATCAAATTTACAATAAGCTAGGCCACCGCAAAATATTTGTCTTTTGGAGCCTCTGAATTTCGATGGCTTAAGTCCGATATTTCAGAATATTTTGTATTTGAGTAACTTGAGTGGAGATAGGAAGAAACTTGATGGTAGAGCACTTGTAAAGTATAAAGCCCTATGTTTAATCTCCAGGATCACACACACACACACACACACACACACACACAAACAAAAAAACTGGTTTTGAAAGAACTGGCACAAAAAAAAATATAAGTGAATGGATAGGACAATTCATTATAGCTAGAGAGGGAGATCAAAGATCAAATTTACATAAGGCAGGCCAACGCGCGAAGAAAAAGAAACGACCGCAAAATGGAGTGGTGGGGTGGTGGGGGGTGGGGGGGGTGGGGCGGGGTGGTGGGAGGGGGGTGTGTGGGGGGTATCCTCTGATTGCGATGCTTAAGTCGGCGAGATTTCAGAATAATATAGTGTTGTATTTATACTTAAACAGAAGGTTTAATCTGACAGCAACAAGACATTTCAATCTAGCAGGGGGGGGGACGCGACACAAAAAAAAATGGGGCACAAAAAATACATCTAGAGAAGAAAATTCTCCGTAGGGCCTGCATTCCAAATTTGGGGGGGGGGGGTGGGGAAGGAGGGTTGGGGAGCATATACTTTTCTAACCAGATGGAAAAATGGGTGGTATGAGTTAGTAGGGGGGATGTGTTTTAATAAGTGTAATCAGGTAATTTTCCTTCAAACCTGGGACCCCATGTCAGAGCAGAAAAAAAATATCGTCAAATCAACAAGTTTACCACTTACGTTAGATAATATTTCCTCCCATTTCCTCTTTGTCATATCTGGTAACACAACCTTTCTTCTTGGGTTTGAACAGACTAAAAATGGGTTGTGCTTAAAAAAAAGAAATGTCCAAAGAAGGTCTGATTATCAAACAACCGTGAACGCAATAGTAGGGGCTTGGGAGAGTGGAGGGTGGGCTGCAGGGGTTAAGCCTTTTCTCGTGCCTTGCAGCGGAAGGTCCTGAGTTCGGGATCTAGACCCCAACGTATATGACCCGGGAGCGGGAGAGAGGAGAAAGCGGGGGCGGGCCATGGCGTTTCTGGTCCTGGTAGGGCTAGCCTGTGAATCCAGGGAAAAAAAAGAAAAGAAAGAAAGAGAAATAAAAAAAAAAAAAGAGAGAAAGGGGGGGGAGGGGGGGGGGGGGGGGGGGGGGGGGGGGGGGGGGTGGGCAGAGAAGAAACAAGGAGGGAGTGGAGGCCAGTCCATGGTAAGGGTTTTTATTAAAAGGGGAAATGAGAAGGTCACCCCGAATTTCAAAAAAAACGGTCAGTGGTACTAAAAAAAGAAGGGAAAACACACATGTACACAACACACACACACACACAAAAAAAAAAAAAAAAAAAGAGAAGGGCAACACACACACACCATACATACATCATACATCTCAACAGACACACACGCACGCAGATACTGCACATTGAATAATAAGTAAACAAAAAAAAAAAAGGGAAAGGAAAGCAATATAAGTAGTCCCTAGACTTGTTGCAGGTTCTAACATTACAAAACAGTTTCAGCCTCATGCTACCACCAGCACTGGTAAATCAATGTCAAGATGGAGGAAGCACAGAAAGAGACAAGTGTTAATATTTAGGGTAGGGGTTTAAGCGTTAGTGGTTAAGGTTAATGGTTAGGAACTTAGGGTCAGATTTGGGGTAAGGGTTATGTTTGAGAGTTTTGTGTATTGCTTTTAAGTAAAAATTAGTAAAGATTTTTGGAGTTGGCGCCTTTCCTTCCTAGAATCCTTTGCACCTGATGGGGATTTTCTGCTCCATCCCCCGCCGGGTCGGGCATATTCCTGGCAGCTATGCCGTCACCCCTTTTTGCCCCTGCGTGCTTGCTCACCTCTCTTCCCTCCGCCCCGCGGATCTCACTCCGTTTCTTTCTTCCATCTCCTCCCTTTGCCTATCGCTCTTCTCCCACGCCTACGCCTATTCGCGACAGGTTGTTCTCTCCAAATAAAAACTGCCGTGGCCCGGGGGGTGCCCATCCCCTCCCACATCCGGCTTGGCGCACCCGGGCCTTGGCCGTCGATCCAGCCCCACACGCCCCCCCCCCCCCCCACACCCTCCCCCCCCACTCCTAGCCGCCCCGCCGCGCCTGTTCTCTCCCCCCACCTGGGCACATAAAAAAAATGGGAGCAACCGCCTCATCCCTGCATCAAGCCATCCGTCTCAAAAAAGAGAAAAAGAAAAAAAAAAAAGGGAGGGGGGGAAAAAAAAAAAAAAGAGGGGAGGAAAGAGGGGGGGGACAAAAAAAAAAAAAAAACTCCCTCCGGCCGCACAGGGCACTTTGCGGCGAGGGGGCCGTCCGATTAATCAGCGCACCCTAGGATGGTCGGCGTAAATAAAATGCAAGATACTCCACACAAGTTCAATCATAATAGGACTTTGGGCATGAACCTGTGCGCATATGTCCAAACACATTATTGACACGCCCCACAAAGAAAAAATACTAACAAGACATGGACTAAAGGCACTAGATCGCTGGTTGTGCGGGGGGGGGTGGGTCGTGGGAGGGATGTGGACCAGCGGGAACAAAAAACGAAAAAAAATAGCTAATATACAGCTAAATAAAAGGCTTGAAGGGGAATACAAGGAAAGGGTTCTGGAAAGACCATAACAAAAAAAAACTTGGTACGCTTAGCAAAAAAAAAACCAAAAGAAATCAAATCGGAGAGGAGGACCCAGGGGAGAGTTAGGCATGGCAATAAAGGATTTCAAGAGGGGGATTGAAGGGAGGCACTGGTAGATGGGGCGGGGGTTAGGGGGGTGGAAAGAGAAAAATAAAGGGGAGAGAAAGGGGGAGAGGGAAAGGGGAGGGAGAGGAAAGGGTGGGGGATAGGGGGGGATCCATGAGGGTCCGGAATGGGATGTATGAATTAGGGGACTGGTGTACCTGTTTCGAGTTTTGTAATGAGCAGAACCTAATACTATGAAAACCGATATTTTTTCGTGATTTATTATATATTATAAATAGACTTGTTGCCAGTCCGGGGTGGGCTGCTCGGAGTATATCTGTTTTTCGTTTTCCACGCGTTTTGGGACTTCAGTTATTGGCATAAAAGGGTTGCAGTGGTGTTTGGTTGAACAAGGGGTTATTAATTAAATTTTCTTTTCTTAAGGATACTTGTCTTTACATTTTCACCGGAGCATGCCAGGGGAATATTTAACCAACAAGCAATTATGAGCTTAAGGGGAGCTTAGATAGGGAAGAAAATACAAAAAAAATACTTTCTTTATAAAAATCTACCTTGCTGGACAGAAATAAGCTTGAGTAATTAATCCAAAATCAAGATGGAAGGGCAGCTCCTCCAGCTCATCCAGCAATCCCTAGAAAGTGATTAATTCACCCACAGAAGGCTTTTAGCGGGATGAACTTGAAACAGAAACCATAAAAAAAATTAGTAATGAGTCAATAGGTTGTACGGCGAAGGCTGATAAATGTCAAGTTGACATCTGTAAATATCACATGCATTTAAAAGGTTTCACACGGTTTTATTTTTTCTTAGGGTTGTGTGATTTAAATAGGTGTATGTTTAATTTTTTTTTTTTTCAGTTTTGGTTAAATTCTTCAGGCTGCCATTAGGGTTTCCTATATTTCTAAAGTTTTAGGATTAGGAATTAGGGTTAGGTATACAGCATTAGAGGGTTACAAAATTAGGGATAGGGTCTGGTTTATATTAAAGGTCAGAGTTGGGGTTGAGGTTAGGATTGAGGTGAGATTAGGGTATAGGATTAGAGGGTTATATTTAGGGGATAGGGTTGGATAGGGTTAAGATGTTAGATTAGAGTTAGGTCGTGTTAGGATAGGGCGGGATTAGTATGGTTAGTATTAGGGGGGGTGGGCGAATACGAAACACCTTAGGGATCAGGGATTAGAGGTTTGTGTGGAAGGTTATGCTCATGTTTTCATGACCACAGTTTAGGGAACGGGTCTTGTACTTGCTGTATAAATACTTAGTAAGTCAGGAACGCAAGGAAGGCTGTGGGCACAATAGACCACAAGGAATTACTCTGAGAGGGGCAAACTTCATTTGCCATCCTGTCAGTTGGCCAGGGTTAGGCCTAGGCCTGGCTCCTGTAAACTGCAACTGCTTTTGAGCATGTTCCCGTGCCTAAAGGTTGTTTACAAGAGGGCGGTCCATTTCACCACGCAAGAAAAACAAAGAATAATCTCTAAAAAAAAACCCTGGTCTGTCCTCCCGTGGCCTGAGTCAGCCTACACAGGGGACGCAGAGGGGGGGGCGGGCGGGTCTCCTGTAGCCTCAGCGGCTGCCTAAACCCTAACCTCGGCTTTCTTTCCACCGCGCCTGGAGAACAGTGGGCGCGCGCCCACACGTCCCGCGCGGGATGAAGAGCTCTGGTCGTGTGTTATTCACTGTTCAAGCGCAGGTCCCCAGTTTTAGAACTATAGGTAAAAAACATAACCAAGCCCAGAAGGGCAGCAGCACGCGGGCCCCCGGTGGTGGAGTAATTTGGGAGAGGAGTGCAGGTTTTAAGCAGAGGGGGCGTCCGCGGGCGCGGGGCGTGACAGGCTTGTTGTCCAGATCAGTAGAAGCTGTGCGCCAGTCCAAGTTGACAGGGAAACTTCAGGAGAGCTGCGCCGACCTGCAAACGGTTGCGTGCCCGGTGGTTGCGCAGCCGCAGGCTGTGACGGACTTAGGGTTATGAATGGAACTGAGGTGAACGGCTGCTGAATGGCTCGCAGGACTTGAGACATGGTGTATATCTAGGCAAAGAGCGAGAGGGCCGGCCCTCCGGGGGGGACCAAAGCCAGCCACCATTTCAGCGCACTGCGTTTAGCGTGAGGTTAGGTTAAGGGTGATGGGGGGTGGGGGGGCCGAGGGGGGGTGGCCCAGCGACTGCTGCACTTCCTGAGCGGCCCAACAGGCCTGGGGTCCAGCTCGGGGCCGCTAGTCACTTGCCCTCCAACGCGCCAGGCTTTGTCCCTGCAGGTTCCGGGACCAGAGTCTCCTTCTAGTGGCGACGACGCCGTTCCACGCTGAAGTCCCGTTCTATAGAGAGCGGGAATTCCTGTCCGTCCTGCTGCTAACACTGTGTGAGAGAGGAGAGCACCTGGGCTAAAAAAAAAAAAAAAAAAACAAAAAAACAAAAAAAAGATTACCCATACGCAGACCAACACTAATAGAATCAATTCCTGTGGTAACACCTACATCTCTCTTCCATGATGCGTTCCCAGTTAGAACTAGAAAAACGGGCAAAACTGCACATCCCACAGGGGCAACACACATGCACTCCTTGCATATGCAAATCAGCAGCTGGGCGAGCTTGGGGGGTGCTGGAGACTTGAAATATGAACATCCACAACTGACCAGAGTTATTGCAATGGTGTCAACGAAGAGCCACGTGCTAGCAAACTTGAAGAGGTTTTCCTTTACAGCTGAGTCTGCCCACAGCAACAGCTCCTATCCTGGCACCCGGCAAAGCCCTCCTTCCAGCAGTGGCCCTGAATTCCTGGAGAACGTGCGCACTTCCTGCTCTCCTCAGACACACTGGGGTCTGAGACAGAGATTACCTGTCTCTTCTGCTGTGAAGACGCTCCTCTCAAAAGCTGAAATTCCTGTGTGCCTGAAGAGACACTCGGTATAAAATCCAAACTTCCAGGTTTGAAGGTTTCCACGCAGAGATGACATAAAAGGTGAGCTGTCTGCCTGTAATTTAGTTTGGTCTGAGGATAATCTACACAGAGGGACAGGAAGCAACATTGCAGTAAACACTTGTGAAAATCTACTTCCCAGACTATGGAGCCTTAGACAACAAAAAGCCCAAGATGAGTGAAATGGAAAAGGCTGGGGTGAGGAAGGGGTGCAATGGAAGGATTAGGAACAGGGTGAAGGTGACAGTGACAGGGTCAGGGTTGAGGATTTAGGGCTGGGGTTGGATTAGGGGAAGGATGAGGGCAAGGGAAGGGTTAGGGTCAGGGTCAGGGTCAGGGTTAGGGTGACAGGGTCAGGGTTGAGAATTTAGGTCTGGGGGAGGGTTAGGGTTAGACTTAGGAATTTTGATTTGCACTTAGGGTTTGGGTTAGAGGTTGGGGTTAGGGTTAGGGTTTAGGGTTTACGGTTTAGGGTTAGGGTTTAGGGTTTAGGGTTAGGGTTTAGGGTTTAGGTTTAGGGTTAGGGTTTAGGGTTAGGGTTAGAATTAATGGTTTAGGGTTTAGGGTTTAGGGTTAGGGTTAGGGTTAGAGTTAGGGTTAGAAGGGCTAAAGGGGTTAGGGTTAGAAGGGTTAGGGTTAGGGAGGGGTTAGGGTTAGGGTTGAGGGTTAGGGCGTTCGGGTTAAGAGGGTTCGCGGGTTAGCGCGTTCGCGGTTTCGCCGCGGGTACGCGGGTTCGGGTTCGGGTTAGGGTATTAGGGGTTCAGGGTTTCGGCGTGGGGATTCGGGGTTTCGGGAGTTCGGGTTCGGGTTCGGGTTCGGGTTCGGGTTTCGTGTTGGGTTTGCGGAGTTCGCGGGTTCGGGTCGGGTTTCGGGTTCGGGTTTTCAAGCGGGTTTCTTGTTTCGGGTTCGGGTATACGGCCCTGCCGGGGTTTCGGGTTTAGGGTTCGGGTTTCGGGTTTCGGGTTACGAGGTATTCAGACAGGGTCGGGTTCGGTATCGAGGTTCGGTTCGGAGTTCGGGTTTCGAGGTTCGGGTGTAGGGTTCGGAGTTTCGAGGTTCGGGTTTCGGGTTCAGGGGTTTCGGGTTCGGGATTTCGGGTATTCGGGTTTCGGGTTTCGGGTTTTGGTTTATCGGGTCTTCGGGTTGGGTTCAGGGTTCGGGTTCGGGTTTCGGGTTTTCGGGTTTCGGGTTTCGGGTTCGGGTTCCGAGGGTTCGTTTCGGGTTTCGGGTTATCGGGTTTCGCGGGTTTCGAGGTTCGGGTTTCGGGTTCCGGGTTACAGGGTCCGGGTTCGGGTTCAGGGTTCGACCGGTTCGGAGTTCGGGATTTCTGGTTCAGGCTTCAGGTTCGGCCTTCGGGAACTTTCGAGGTTCGGGTCGCGGTTCGGTTCGGGTTCGGTTCGGGTTCAAGTGATTACGGGTTCGGTTTCGGTTTCGGGTTCGGGGTTCGGTTCGGGATTCGAGAGCGTTCAGGAGTTAGGGTCAGGGTTTCCTGTCGGGTTTCGGTTGCCAGGGTTTTCGGATATCAGAGGTTTCGGGTTCGGGTTATCGGGTTTCGGGGTTTCGGGTTAATTCGAGGTTTCGGGGATATCGGGGTTCCGGGGTTTCGGGTTTAGCCGAGAGTTTGTCGGGTTTCACGGGTTCGGGCTTCGGGCCGGTTCGGTTCGGTTTCAGGGGTTTCGGTTTTCGGGTTACGACGGTTATCGGGTTCGGGTTTCGCGGTTCGGGTTATCGGGGTTTCGGGCATCGGTAGTGCGGGTATCGGGTCAGGGTGATCGAGTGTCGTAGATTTCGGGGGTCGGGTTCGGGTTCGGGTTCGGGTTGGTTCCGGGTTCAGGGTCGGTTTCGGTTTCGGGTTCGGGTTACGGGGTTCGGGGTTCGCCGTTTCCGGGTTCGGTTCGGGTTCGGGTTCGGGTTTCGGTTCGAGTTTCGGGTTCGGTTCCGGGTTCCGGGTCTTCCGGAGTTACGGAGGTCGGTATCGGGTTCCGGGTTCGGGTTTACGGTTCGGGTTACGGCGGGGTTGGGTTAAGGTTTCCTCCCGGGTTTTCGGGTCGGGTTCGGGTATCGGGGTTCGGGTTTCAGGGTTCGGGTTATCGGGTTTCGGGTTCCATGGTTCCCGGTTGGGTTCGGGTTCCGGAGTTTCGGGTATCGGTTTTTCGGGGTGGGTTCGGGTTTCGGAGTTTCCGGAGTCGGGTGTACGGGTTCGGGTTCGGAGTTCGGGTTCGGGTTTCGGCGTTTCCGGGTTCCGGGTTTCTTTCTGTGGGGGGGGGGGGGGGGGGGGGAAGGGGGGTGCGGGGGTGGGGGGGGGGGGGAGGGGGGGGGGGGGGGTGGGGGGGGGGGGTGGGGGGTGGCATGGGTTCGGGTTCGAGGATTCGGGTTTAGGGGTGTCGGGATTTTCGGGGTTTCGGGTTTTCGGTTCGGGTTCGGGGTTCGGGTATGCGGGTTTCGGGTTCCGGCGTTAGGGTGCGGGTTCGGGTTCGGGTTTGCGGCGTTTCGGGGTGTGGGTTATCGGGTTCGGGTTCGTGTTCCCGGCTTTCGGGTTTCGGGTTTCGGTATTCGGGTACGGCGTTCGGGTTCGGGTATCGGGTTCGGGTTATCGGGTTGGGTTCGGGGTTCTGTCTTCGGGTTCGGGTTCGGGTATGCGGGTTCGGTTTTTCGGGTTCGGGTTCGGGTTTGTTCGGGTTTCGGGTCTCGGGTTACGGGTATGTCGGGTTCGGGTTGTTCGGGTTTCGGGTTCGGGTTACGGGTTCGGTTCGGAGTTTCGAGGTTTCCGGGTTTTTTCGGCGGTTATTCGGCGTTCGGGTTCACGGGATTCGGAGTTCAGGGTTCCGGGTTCGGTTCCAGGGTTCGGGTTCGGGGATCCGGGTTCGGGTCGGGTTGGGGTTCCGGGTTCGGGTTTCAGGGTCCGGTATCGGGGTTACCGGGTTGTTCAGGGTTCGCAGGTTCGGGTTCGGGTTCGGGTTCGAGGTTCTGGGTTCTCTGGTTTAATAGGTTCGGAGTTACGGGACTTCTGGGTCTCGGGTTCCGGGTTCGAGCGGGGGGGTTCGCGGCAGTTCGTCCCTCTCGTACAATCCCCCCCCCCCCACGGCGGCGGGCCCCGCCGACGCCGCCTCCACCCTCCCCCTCCCCCCCTCCCCCTCCCCCTCCCACCTCCCCCTCCGGCA